>JBBHKE010002651.1:0-57500 GCA_037447655.1 Zygnema cylindricum | reverse complement strand
TAAACTTAAGGAAAAGTGTGACGACCAGTTTCGGTTACGAAATCGCCAAGTCCGAAAAGGACGCTACAGTTGTAAGTTTAGCAAGCAGCAGCTCATCGGACGGCTATAGTTGGTTCATCTCGGGCCCGTTTGTACGGAATAGACAACATGTTTTGTAGCATCATAAATACAGTACAATACTGTACTTTAATGTACTGTAGAGTAGAGAAGTTTGGATGATTCCGTTGAGCTTGAAGCGATCGGTTTGGGACCAAAATAGAGTGCGGTTGAAGATTGATAAAGATTACCAAAATTAGAAAGCGACACGTGGTCATGTACAGAAGTCATGTACAAGGGATTTCAGTGTTAACGTTTTAGGGGGTATCTTGTAGGCAGTATGAAAGATGTCATGTACGGTTTACGTGTTGCGATTATGTAGTGGAGTGCATTTGGCGCTTGTACTTGGTGGGCATCAACCTACGAATCGACAATTGTAGTAACAAATCCCACGGTCGACCTCGCTGTTTGAGTAACTTCTAGAATCTATCGTTAATGATACATTTTGACGTACTGCCAACAGAATGTATCGTATGGAAATCGCAGAAAGCTCCGTCGACGCGAGATTGCGAACCGACAAAACCTACAAACCGTGCAGAACCATAGTTTCAATGATGGAGTCACGTAAGATGTTCGTACATAATAGGTACGGTACTGTACAGTACTATCGCATTATACATGGCACTGTACAAAAACGAAAGGCCCTTAACAACCAAAGGGCAAAGCACCGGGTCGCCCGCGACTATTATTAAGCTAAGTTTGTCGGTGCTAAAAATCTGAAATATTTTCACTATCGGATCGTAGCTTGCGTGGCGCCATTCAATTTTAAACACGTGGTTTTACTGACTTTACGTGATGGAACATCGACTCAGGGTGGACTTCCATTAGGCGTCTCAGTAATTGTACGAAATATTTTATTGAAGGGCGTGCCTGCATTAGGTCGCGTTAGTAAACCAATTTCTTTATGCGTGGCTCAATCTTGTTGGTAACATGTAGGTTTATATTAGATTCTTAAAATCTTGAAAGAATCTTAAAATGCAAGATCTGAACGCAATATCTGTACGAGAGGAGGAAATATCTGTAACAGCGGGAGGAAATATCTGCACTAGCGGACGTAGTTAATGACTCGTACAAAGGGCATAAAATGCACTACCCAAAATTTCAAAACGCAACGACAAAAAGGCGGCGGCAAGCTTTGATGGTGGGAGCGTGACGAGATAAATTCGGCGGATTTCCAACCACCCTGGCGGAAGGCACGTGGCCCTTGCGACGTGTACGCACATACGCAAGCGCTCATCGTGGATTTTTTTTCCTTTTCCACGCAGTCCATTTTTACTCATTCAGTTTTCGATAATTGTCCTCCCGGTGCACGGTCTTAACAATTTGTAGGTTTAATGACGTGGCGTATCGGATAAAAAGTGCAATAGAATCCGACGGTCCGAATTTACGCCTACAACTTTGGACATTTTTTTGTAATGATGTTTTCCTTGAAAAAAAAATGTACGAACCTTTACGAAACGGTACGGCAATCAGTAAAAAACCCCACTTTTTCGCTAATGGAAGTCCACCTTAATAGCCTATTCCCACCAAAAAAAAATTCACTTCCGTAATAGACGGGCGTTTAAATAATGTACGGATTTCCGAGCACCGACTTTTATTTTTTAAAAGTTTTCGGAAAACCATACAAACTAACTTCCTCAAAATATTGGGGGGTGTTGACGTCGGGTTAAAGTGGCATATTTCTGTGAAAGAGACCAACGGTAACCCGAAAAACTGACGAAGCAAAAACAACATCTGAACTGCTATTTCGTTGTTTTCGCGCGAAAAAACAGTCCAACCTCAACCCTAAAAGTTTGAAAATCTGCATGTTTGTTTTCACGTCCATGTTTTATGACGTCGAAGCGTGTGACGTGTCACAAGACACCTTCAATTAGAGTTACGTGCCAAAACTTTGATGTGAACAAGACCCGTTTTCCGATGACTTCTGGGAAAATCATGGGAATGGGCAAAAAGTTAGAAATGCTCCTGTGGGAATAGGCTATCATTGCATATTCCCACCAGAAAAAAGTTCACTTCTGCAACAGACGGGCGTTTGAATAATGTACGGATTTCCGAGCACCTACTTTTTTGTTTTCGGAAACCGTACACACTAACTTCCTCAAAATATTGGGGGATATTGAAATCGGGTTAAAGTACAGCGCGTATCGTTTTTAGTGTCAATGTTTTTTTCGCCACTCAAAACATATTTTATCCGTACACACTTGTCGGATTGTGGATCTGACAGTTGGGATTGAAAGTTAAGATTCTTAGCTTCCGTTTGGTGGTCTCAAAATGAAAATCACACAAGTGTGTACGGAAAAAAGATGTTTTAAGTGGCAAAAAAAACATTGACGATAATAGCGATTCACGGTTTAGCTTGTTTTAGTGAAACAGACCAACGATTACATGAAAAGCTAACGTGGCAAAAACAACATCCGAACAACTATTTCGTTGTTTTCGCGCGAAAAAATTGTCC
This sequence comes from Zygnema cylindricum, assembly GCA_037447655.1. Classification (NCBI taxonomy): domain Eukaryota; kingdom Viridiplantae; phylum Streptophyta; class Zygnematophyceae; order Zygnematales; family Zygnemataceae; genus Zygnema; species Zygnema cylindricum. Next base: position 54,949 of record JBBHKE010002651.1, on the reverse strand, counting down.
AACCGAAATCCTAAAAGTTCGAAAAACTGCAGGTTTGTTTCACGCCTATGTTTCATGACGTCGAAGCGTGTGACGTCACAAGACACCTTCAATCGGAGTTACGTGCAAGAATTTTGATGTAAATAAGACCCGTTTTCCTATGAATTTTGGGAAAATCACCGGAATGGGCAAAAAGTTACAAATGCTTCAGTGGGCATATGCTATCAATCGACCCGGTCTGTATAGTTGGCCGTACGATTACAAAAACGTCTATGGAATTTCACCCTAACGGTGAATTTCCATTATGCGTCTCAGTAATTGTACGGAATGTTTTACTAAAGGGCGTGCCTTCCATTAGGTCGCGTTAGTAAACCACTTTTTTTTTGCGTGGCTCATTCTTGTTGGTAACACGTAGGTTAACATTAGATTATTAAAATCTTAAAAGAATCTTAAAATGCAATGTCTGAACGCAATATTTGTACGAGCAGAGGAAGTATCTGTACCAGCGGGAGGAAATATCTGCACTAGAGGACGTAACTAATGACTCGTACAAAGGGCATTAAATGTACTACCCAAAATTTCAAAACAAGTACAAAAAGGCGGCGGCAAACTTTGATGGTGGGAGCGTGACGCGATAAATTTGGGGGATTCGCAGCCACCCTGGCGGAAGGCACGTGGCCCTTGCGACGTGTACGCACATACGCGCGCGCTCATCGTGGATTTTTTTTCCCTTTTCCACGCGACCCATTTTTACTCGTTCTATTTTGCAAAATTGTCCTCCCTGTGCACGGTCTTAACAAACTGTAGGGTTAATGACGTGGCGTCTCGGATAAAAAGTGCAATACATCGGACGATCCGATTTTACGCCTATAACCTTGGACATTTTCCTGTAATGATGTTTTTGTTGAAAAAAAAAAATTTGTACGAACCTGTACGAAATGGTGACGTCGTCAGTAAAAAACCCCACTTTTTCGCTAATGGAAGTCCACCCTAAGGGTGCGTCTCCATGTAATTGAAACTTAGAGAATTTACTTTGTATTTTGGCGTAGATCCGGCAGACCCGGATTTCGGGTGTACTTATGTGTACGAAACGAAGTTGTCACTAAAGGGCGTGACGATTGTATAGGTTGACAATGCCCGTGACGACTGTCGACAGTGTACAATGTGATGACGCACGTTATTTTTTGTAGCCGCGTGTGACGTCGCATGACTTTTCGTGACATTGTAGACGTACCGCCATCCAGCCTGTGCCCTTTGACGATTGAAGAAGATGCACTTTACCTTTGCGTCTCTTGTCCGCTCGACGTGAAATGGTATCGGATCTTGAGACCCCTGTGAAATAAAATCCGTACCAGGCGCAAACGAACAACACCAAACAAAGTGTGTACTTTGCTTTGTTGTACCTGAACGCAAACGGACAAAACATAGCGGATCATGCACTTTTCGTCGTCGCTCGAATTCTTTTGAAATTTCTTGAAATTTTTTTACACATGCGACTACGTGTTTCTATTTGTTTTTCAAAAAAAAATTGTTTTAAAACACATCTTCCCTGTGTTTTCAAAAAAAGTTTGAAGATGACGTTTTTTGGCGTGGTCGTGGGTCAAAAAACACAAAACGACAACATGTAGGACATCTTAAATTCGATGATGACGCAAAATGTACTTCTCATTTTCTTTATTTTTTTGTACGGTTGACACTTACGCGGTACGGCTCTAATTTTTTCAAGAAAACGACAGAAAAAAATCCTTACTTAGGCACATGGAGACGCACCCTCAGTCCTTGGTTGTTACGGGTTGTGGAGGATCGACAAATCGGTGTGCAAGGGTCGGCAAGCCTGTGTACGGATATCCTACACTTCCGGCTGCGAACAGTTTGAAATTTCGAAATGTGGTTGCCTGATTGGGTGACGCACATCGACGTTCTCCCCTCGCTTTGAGGGCAACTGGTACAATCAGTTTTTTTGGGTAATTCTACGTACGTTGTGTTTAAAAATTGTAATGATTAGGAAAGTGCAGTGGCAGTTTGTGTTACTGACACTGCAACTGCAATCAAAAAGGGCGATAAAGCTATGTCGTGTGATTGGCACGGGTGTGTTGACCACCTCCTAAAGTTGGTCACTGAGAAATTCTTGGCAGGTCCAAGTGTGTCAACACACATGAGATACATATGAGAACTGCCAGGAATCTAGTAGGGTTTTTTAAGAGCTCCCCGAGAGCAAACGACATTCTCAAAAGTTTTGCCACTCAATTAGGAATTAAGTGGAAGTCATGGTGCCTGATGTAGCTACAAGGTGGTGGTCTACTTATTTTATGCTTGCTTCAATTTTATATTTGAAGGAACCATTATGTGCTTTGATGATAACCGCGGTTCTAATAAATGCAAAATTAAGCGAAGAGTCATGGATTGTTATTGAAAGAGGAGTCACTCTTTTGAAGCCTTTTATGGTGGCTCAAAGAGTTTTGGAAGGAGAAAGTTATGTCACATTGAGTTGGGTTCCCCTTATTATGAACTCACTTCTTAAAGGTTTGAAGAACGTGGTTCATGAAACTTCAATTGAAAATTACACCTCAATTGACATTGGTACGCATTCCGCAATTCACCTAATTGCATCCGAAATGGTTTCCGATTTTGAAACCCGGTTTGGCACACTTGATCTTACGACTCTTCCAATGAAAATGTTTATCGCTTCAGAATTGGATCCGAGGACGAAACAACTTGCTTTTTTGTCTTCTTTAGAACAAGACAAAGTTTGGCAAAGAAATACTTTATGTTTTGTTGGAAAAGTTTGACGCGGAGGTGTTAATTTCTCAACCTTTGGATGTTTATGACGATGGTGGAAGTTTGGAAAGTGGAAATATGTCCATTGTGAAAGGGGTATCTACAGAAAATGAAGATGAGGACGATATTTTCTTGACCTTAAGGACAGATCTACCGATGTCTTCGACGTCCGGAATAGAAGGCCCCCCTAAAAATTCAGATCATGACCTCACTCGAGATGAGTTCAAGGACCATTTACTCCATGAGATAAACCTTTACAAAGGTCGTAATGTTTTAGAACATTCCGAGAGTGAGCCCGGGAACCCTTTGAAATGGTGGGCCGGAAAATGTCACCTTTTTTCGGCATTGAGCTCATTAGCTTGAATAGTTTTAGCAATACCCGCTACTTCAGCTCCTTCCGAGCGGGTATTTTCAGCGGCCGGTCAAATTGCCACGGCGAAACGAAACCGGCTTTGTCCGGAGTCCGTTGAAAATCTGGTTTTTTTTAAAGGATCGTGGAAAACAACGGAGTCTCTCATAAATGTTCGCGATGAAAAAGAGAAGGCAAATGAAAGAGAAAGATGTAATGATGATAATGTGGGAAATACGGCATTTCGGAAAGGAAAGCGGCCAAAGGAATCGGGATAAATACTTGGAGATTGGTGGAAATCTTCATCCAAAAATAATTAATGAAGTATTTTTTTTTTAATTTTTGGGTACATTTTTATAATGTACGGTTGAAATATTGCAGATTTTGGAGATTGAGATGTTGAGAGGTAGGACTTGCTGAATTTTCAGATTTTGAATATTGTTGTCGTGCATGAGAGGCAATCAAGCAAACATGCATCACAACCAGCAAAGTCATGCTCACAAACATATACAACAACGGAAATAAATATGAAAAGTCAATAAAATATATACACCATGAGAAGGAACAAAGGTGAAAATGACCCAAGAAAGAAGGGAAAGAATACTCCCCTAGAGTGAAGTGAACCCAATAATTCCCCCCCCCAGCTCCTTAGCCTGTGGAGGAGCTGGTCAACACAGCTGAGGGCCTGGAACCGATACGGAGGTAGCAATGGTCAACCGGGTTGAAAGATAATGGAGAAGAGAGGCACTCCATGTGGAACCCTTGATCACCACCTGTACATGCATAAACACTCTGCTTAACTTATCTAGATTCACATGCCCAAGCCTCTTATGCCATATCATTATATCATGAACACCAGCATAATATAGTTTCTTCTTGTCATTGCTTAAAATCAGCCTAAACATCCCTAGGCTACCTTTTTCAGCAATAAAATAGAATTCCTCCTCGAAACTAGCAATAAAGACTCATTTCCTAGTGCTAGTATCAAAACCCTTATCATCTAATACAGACGTAGAGATGAGGTTTTTGTTCATCTCTGGAATAAACAATACATCGGAGAATGTAACTATGGATGTCTTTCCTTCTAGTAACACTTTCAGATCCATCGATCCTACAAGAGTAATAGTGACTATCCTCCCATCCACGTACTCTATCTCTACGGTGGGAATCTTTCTTATCTTGGTGATCTGGTGTTTATCTTTACACATGTGCATGGAGGCACCTAAATCTACAATCCAACCTGTTTCACCTTTCAATCCATCGTAAACACATTTCTGCTTTCGTGGAATTTTTACCTCGTTTGTCGCTTCTAACTCCTTATCCAATAGGAGCTCATCGTCCTTCCTTCAGATTCCACCTCATGTACCTGCGTCATAAGGGCCTTTTTCTCTCCTCTCGGGGTTCCACCGGTCTACCCGTCATTTAACCGAAGCTCGGATAGCTTAGTGCACTCCGCCATATAGTGCCCTAATTTTTTACAGAAATGGCATAAACCCTTGGGAGCCCTTAGTTCGAACTCGTCATTCTGATTTTTCTGCTCCCCCCCTCTGTAATTTCTGACCGGTCTTCAAGAATCCTTGGTCCTCCAATCAGTCCCAACTGGCAAGGCTTGCCCACTCTTTCCTCCCTTTCGGATCACAATCGTATTCTCCCGAACGAGAATCATTCGTACCACTGAGTTCCATATCCACCTTGAGTCTGGCAAGTCCTGCACACAATTGAATATGTTCTCGAACTCATTGGGTAACTTCATCAGTAAACAGTTAACCTTTTATTTTCCACTGAAATATTTTCTATTACTCTCTAGCTCCATAAAAAGTGTAGCAAGCTCATTGCAAAAATCCAACATCTTCCCCCTTTTGTATACATATTTATTAGCTTTCTGATCAGCCAACTGTTGTTGCTGAATCGTACCACTTTGGTGCATCTCTATGAGAGCCATCCAAAGATCAGATGCCCTTTCTACCTGCAAATGAGGACATGCAAGCCCATGAGTAAGATGGCAGAGGATGAAGTGCTTTGCCACCATATTGTTGAACTTCCAAGTATCACTATCATTCTCCTTGTTCCTCGGAATAGGTGACATGAAGGCGAACCAGTTGCTATTGGTGTTGTCGTCTCCTTCTCCTTTCTTTTCTCCACCACCTCTCCTTTCTTTGTATCATCCGTTACAGATGGATTTGTTTTCCTTGTGAATCTGCTTCCTCCAAACCCTGGAGGAATTCCAAGACTTAACGGACGCCCCACTCGTCCACTCACTATCCCCCAAAACCTTTTCTCGTATAGAGCTCTTGTCATCATACTTTCCTAACATGTGAAGCCAATTCCACTAAAGATGGGTACCCTTAAGGGTGGACCCATAACCTGCAACTCTGAGACCTCCATAGGTCCTCAAAATGGATAGGTTCCAAGAAGCCTCTAGGATAACCCTGACCCCTTTGTGTTTCAGCAAGAATAACTGCCACCATAGAAAACAAAAACATTGACCACCTTCACTTTTGTGAAGGCAAGGCTCTCCTGAGTTGACACCAAAAAATACTTTGAATTTGCTCCCCTGAGAAGTAAGTTATGGAGGGTCATAGTTGACCTTTTAGTACAGAAGCTCGCTGAGAGAGAGGGTCTTATCTACCAAATTTTTCTAAGTCCTATCTCTCTCTAGAACTCTATCTTTTGATGTACGCCACGAATCATATTACATTGCCGTACACAAAAGTACAATTGCCAATGTACTTTTTATCCGGATATTATACGTCATGGCCTGAATGTCGACACATGTGAAACTCGGATTCGGTCCCGTAATCCCCGGAGATGCCTTGATCCAACGTAATTGTGCCACATGTCATCCGATGTGGCGATGACCACAAACCGTCGAGATTCTCTTCCGCGATCTCGGCTCTCTTCCGGCGGTCCGATTGAATGCAGATTTCAATCGTAGCCATCATAAATACTTGCGAGGTATTTGTTTCGTTAAAGAAACAAATGCGCTGTACTCATTTTTTATCCATACCGTAATCCGTACTTTACATAACTGGATCTATGTATCTCATAAACAATTTCCGTTAAATGAATTATCCTACATGGTAACAGTTAAATAAATATCAAACCCTATAGCATGTAACACTAGTCCTAGACTTAATGGATAAGTCTACCGGCTACCGGCGGTCTATGGACAGCAAGTACTAGGATCAAATCCTGGATCTGTCATCATCCCTTTTAGTAAATAAACTACTATCCGTGAATCAACTAATCTATTTCCCGTAAACCTTTGGATAGCTTAGGTAGCCAAGGCTCTAGCTTCCTCTCTAACTTCTCAATGACTCTATTTCCCGTAAACCTTTGGATAGCTTAGGTAGCCAAGGCTCTAGCTTCCTCTCTAACTTCTCAATGACTGCAACAAGTGTGGGAGTTGGAGAGAGAAGTTGTGTGGGAGTTGGAGAGAGAAGTTAGAGGCAGACTGCCTCGGCTTCTTTTGGTATTTCAATTTAGACCTAAAAAATACTAAAAGAACCATCGATTTCTACACGGCTCCTTCGGAGCGGGTATTTTCAGCGGCCGGTCAAATTGCCACGGCAAAACGGAACCGGCTTTGTCCGGAGTCCGTTGAAAATCTGGTTTTTTTAAAAGGATCATGGAAAGCAACGGAGTCCCTCATAAATGTTCGTGATGAAAAAGGGAAGGCAATTGAAAGAGAAAGAAGTAACGATGATAATGTGGGAAATACGGTATTTCAGAATGGAAAGCGGCCAAGGGAATTGGGAAAAGTACTTGGAGATTGGAGAAAAGTTCATCCAAAAAAAATAATGACGTGGAATTTTTTAAGTTTTGGGTACATTTTCAGAATATACGGTTGAAATATTGCAAATTTTTGGAGATTGAGATTTTAAAAGGTAGGAATTGCAATATTTTCAGATTTTGAATATGGTGGTTTGGAAATTGAAAACATTGATAATTTAAAAATTGAATTTTGGGAGTTTATATATTGCAGATTTGTAGAGATTGAGATTTTAAAATGTAGAAATTGCAGAATTTTCAGATTTTGAATATGGTGGTTTGGAAATTGAAAACATAAATAATTTAAAAATTGATTTTTGGAAATTTATACATTGCTTCTTTCTCATTGAAATCCTGAAACAATTTATAGGTCTTCTTTATTATAAAGAGAAGATTTATAATATAGTCTTCTTTATTACATGATTTTGTAAACACTTATGAGCTTAGCAATATATGGTCTAAAGGTTATTCCACAATTGAAACTTCATCTTAAATTGGAATCATATGACATCTATTCGCAAATTTGAATTTTATTGGTTGAGATACTTCTGCTCTCAAATCTTCGTAAAAATAATTTGACACTCTTGACACCGCTGTATTGTAAGCTCACACCAATGGCAATTTTTATGTCAAATCACTTGGCATTACTGTATATCTCCACTATTATGATAAAATATCGGTAAAGAATTGATCCTTATTTAAGTTATTTTACACATTCGGTAATTCCACTCTCAGCTGAACCAATGTAAACATCAGTTAACCTTACTGTTCAAACGTAATATTCGTGGCAATAATCCGGTTTAGAAGCTCCAGTGTATTTAAAATTTTGTAGAGGATTAATAAATGTACAGCATATAAATGGATGACATTGAATCACTTTCTTGTGACATGATCATAAATAATTAGGCAAAGGTTTCTTTCTCTTTATTCCCCATGTTTTTTTTTTCCCCGTATGCTAGTAGCATTCAGCAAGACAAAAAAAAAAACCAATAGTAATGTTTAGAACCAAGACAAAAACAACGATAAACAAAAAAGATAGGATTTATTTTCAAAATGAATGGCAATGAACCAACAAGGACAAAAACGATAACTATTCTACACAATCCTATTTCTTCTGCCTGCATAAGAAAGAAGACTACAACTGCAGCCTTCATTATAAACTTCTAAAAAACACAAGGTCAAAATATTCATACAACTATGTACAAACCTATCTTCGAATAAAAACTATTCGTCCCAGAGGTACTACATTTGTAATCACAATTTACGAACAAAACTGTGAAACTAACTCTAACTGCCTTTTCCTTGATGAGATGCAACATACCACTGCAAAAACCAAGCCGCATTCACAATATGATCTGCAACTATTTCCCCTGTATTAGGGTGGAGTAGAACACAAAGATTTCCTCTATTCATATTAATCCATGGTACATATTTTGTAAATTCAGACGTCGTTTGTACATCGGCTTCAAACATTCCAATCAGATGGGGACCAATTGGTTTCTCGTGAAATCGGTCGACTCTCAAATGAGGAAAATCATGCACAAGCTCACAGCAAAATAGACCATACTTAAACATTTGAACTTAAAACAGTTTTGAGTGCTTCCTAAGATCAGATATACAGGTTACAAGTGAGTAAGCAAGTGAAGTTACAAGAATGGTTACATGCGAAACACTTAAATATACTACCACAAAAAGCTGTTGTAAAATCACTTTGGACAAAGACATCTAGCCTAAAAAATTGGATATCTATAGACTAGTGAAAGGAAAAAATTAGTTCCACCAAAAGCATAAACATCTGAAACAACAATCATAAAAGAATATATGTTATTACTTAAAATTTGTACATCATAATATTAAGCGTAGATGTTCAAAAAGAGTGTTTTTTCTTAACTTGGTTCGAGCTGTGTTCCACGAAACTCCCAATAAGATTTTTTAATGCTTATTTTTGAGCATGTTGATTTAAAACCAATAACAATCTAATTATTTTCCTTTGTTCCTCTTTCTCTTTCCCTTCCCCTTCTTCTATCTGTCCCTCTATCTCCCTCTCTTACTCTCTCTCTCTAAACCTATCAATCCCCTTATCTCGGACCACAATTCACCTGCAGACCCTTGTTTCCCTTGTTTCACAGACTCCTGGCGAATGAGCTTTCTTCCTTATCTGTGTGCTAGAAATATATGTGGACGTCGTACAACTTTACAGGTGGAGGGAAGGACAGTGTCATGGCACGTGTCGGAGGGACAGATGTCTGGCTGACAGCAGGGAGAATTCCTTAAGGAAGAGCAGTAAAGTTAGGAGAAAACCAGCCATTTGGTTTTCAATGAAAAATCTAGAAATCCTCCACAAACAAACAAAAGCTCAGTGTACACGCCCTACATTCATCTGTACAGCTCGTACAATTATCGCCGATAGTTATGGTTATCAGTGTTATCGCAGATAAGACCCCGATATTATCGGTTACTTATCGGTGATAAGACCGATAACGATATATCGTACCAATATATCGATTATCTAGAACCCGAAAAAATGTCCATATCGGTTATCGGTAAATGCTTACCGGTACACAACACTACAAATAAGCATAATGCCGAAATTAGAATACATTTTTTTTTTTTAAATAACCAAATTCTGAATTAGCATCAATTACGGTAAATTTTCTTCAACACTCTTTAAACTTTGACACTAATAACGATTCGTTGTGTACCATGTAACAGCGGTTTTTGCGGTTTCGATATTGTTGGGGCTTTGTGCGGGTTCCAAACGATACATTCTGTTCGCGGTACGGCAAAATAGATTCAACCGCAAGGTTTGTAGGTTGTCGATTTGTATTCTCGCGCCAAATTTGGCGTGCACGTACTCTACAGAAAGTATTTTCAAAGACCTTTCTATTCGTGGGTGACTCGACTCCATCCGTTTTGTAGATTTTTCATAATCGGTTCTGCCAATTTTGGCCGATTTCGATTTTTCTTTTCGTGGACCTCTCTTACCATCTTCACAACTCAATTTGTCGTGCCATTAGCGGGTATTTTGGATAAATTTTTTTTTTTTGCCGACGCACAGACGCCTCGGCCATGGTTTCCTACTAACTTTTTTCGGCCTTCTCTTTGTGTCTTTGAAGCAAAATTTGGCATGTAGTCGGCCGCAAGTTTTTCGGACTGTCTTTCTTCTATCACCCAAGTAGTCTGTTTGATTTCACTTTTTATTTTACCTACTCGGGCCGACCAAGGAGAGCTTCCCGGACGGATTTTACCCTTCCACCAAGCGCGCCCAATCCCAAACCGAATTTGGCTCGACCCTTGGTTACTACCCGCCTTCTGTAGAGTGGTCTCCTGTTGGAGTTTTCAGTTTTGTATCTTCTACGACTCAATATCACGTTCTCCATGGCTCCTCAATGTAGAAATTAAAGGTTATTTTTGTATTTTCTAGGTTTTATAAAAATGTAGAAAAGAAGCAGAGGCCGTCTGCCTCTAACTCCTCTCTCTAGCTCCCACACTTGTTGCAATCACTGAAAGTTGGAGAGGAAGATAGAGCCATGGCCGCCTATGCTATCCAAACGAGGAAAGACATTAGATTGGTTGATTTACCAGAATAGAACTTGATGGACTTGGGATTTGAACCAGGTACCTACCGTCTGTCAATTTACCAATAGTCGGAAGCGTAAGCCACTAGTCTATACCAATGTTATATGATATTGGGTTTGATAGGTATATAAATGTTTACGTGTACGCTATTTTCATTTAACACGATTTTTGGACTTAGATATAGTTTTGTTATACGGCGTACAAAAATTCCGAAACAGATACCGCCCACTTTGTTTCGTAGGCGAAACAAATACCGCTCATGTATTTATGACGGCTAAGATTTAATTATGGTTTAATCGGACGGCCGCGAAGCATGCCGAGATCCCCCAATAGGTTTTCTGCGGTTTGCTGTCAACGTGACATCAATTGACACGTGGCACAATCTTATTGGATTACAACATCTCCATGAATTACAGGATCGAATCCAAAAACTGACATGTGTTGACTTCTCGGCCATGTCGTAAAATGGTCGTATAGAAAGTACATCGGCACTTGTACCTTTGTGTACGACACACTATTATGATTGGTGTCGTACTTCAGTAGATAGAGTTTTAGAGAGAGATAGGACTTAGATATTTTTGATATAATAGACCCTCTCTCCAATAGAGCTTTTGTATAAAAAGGTCAACTTTGACCCTTCATAACTTACTGCTCAGGGGAGCAAATTCATAGATTATTTTTGCTATCCACTCAAGGGAGTCTTGCCTCCACAAGGTGAAGGTGGTCAGAGTTTTTTGTCTGCCAAGTTGGCAGTTATTCTTGCTGAAACACAAAGGGGTCAGGGTAATCCTAGAGGCTTCGTGTGAGCTGCCTATTCTGAGGACCTATGGAGGTCTCAGAGTTGCACTCAAAAGCGGCGGGCGTCCCAATCCCCGTCTCCCTCTTCTCTCAATCACGTGCTTCCTTGATTAGGCGCCCCAGATGAGCCATCTACCCCACTCCTTTCGAGCCGCGAGGGTGAATCTCTCTCTCATTTGCAATCCATCTCATTGGATCATTTGTCAACCTTGCACCTACAACAACACATTCCTATAACTGTGTCCGCATCCACAAACTCAACCATGCGCGTCGACCCACAACCCGCACCCACTCTTAACCCTATTCCATCCCTTTCCGTACAACTTCCTCGTTCATTTCCCCATACTAGCCCTTATTAGCCTCCTCATTGTCGTAACAATCAAATCTTCAATTCTCTACCTCTCTTTCAAAACTACCTCCATCACGACCCCCAACTCCTATTGGTGGTTCATATTTATTGGATGTGGGCCTATAAAGCCAAACATCACATCCTCCATCTTTGGCCCATTTATCCGCGACCCGTTTGGTTTCAGAGAAGACATCAACTCCAATACCAACACGGGGATTTCTCGAGAACTATTGCCTGGGTGTGGCAAGTTGTACGCCGCAGGGGCAGGTGTCTCAAGAGATTTGAAATCTTGTCCAATGAACAAGGCTAACATTCCCCCATGTTCCCCTGATCAGCTTACGCACCCTCCTATTCATCGTCATCCATCTCCGTCTGATTGGCAGTATGTTTGACGCCTTGATGTTCTTAGGTGATATCACTTGGGCTACCTGCGTCCATGTCTCTACACCCGTATTCTCCATCATCTTCAAGAACTTATCCAAACACCTTTGCGTCTTCCTTTGGATTTATTGGCTATTGATATTTCAAATGGAGCAGCATGGCATCTACTATTCATGTTTTCGCTGTCCACTTGCTACTGCGAGGAGTTAGTGAGCTCTTTATCCTCGCACCCAAAGTCAACATCTTTGGGTGGCGACAAGCCCTCATCAATACACAGATCGAGTTATAGGCCTTTCTGTCTCACCTCCTTCTCGTCGCGCCCTATTACCAAGTTCTACTGCGAGACTACACCGAGCTGTCCTCCTTGGTCGTTCGGATGAATTTTCTCGGGCTGCGCGAGCTCTTCCGCCTTTCACACCCTTTCCATCTTTAGAGGAAAATGTTGACGCGTTGCATTTGCTACATCCTCCTGCACTTGGCGACATTCTCTCATTTGTTGAAGGGCAAGAGCGTCTTGAATCATTTGATTCGGATCGTGAAGCCTTTACCAAGGCCCTCATCAAGTCCCCGCACCTTTCGACGAAAGGTCTTTCATGGATGGTTTATGAATTTCTTCGTGATATCTTTCCTCTTTAGACCCGATCCCAAGGATACGACCTCCTCTTTAAGGTAGCCTCAGAGACGGCTCGTGGTCATATTCCCCATAGTGTAGTCTCGCTTCTTTCTGCCGCTCGACTTGTAGCTCTATCTAAGCCTACTGGGGGGATTCGTCTAATTGCCATTAGTGAAGTTTTGTACCGCTTGGTGGATCGTGCTATTTGCATCCAACTTCAAGGAGCGTTTCACGACAATTTTTCACCGCATCAATTTGGTGTTGCTACAAATGGGGGTTGCGAGGCGATTATCCTTGGTTTGCGAACTGTTTTGGATCTTCATCCAGACTGGGTTGTCCTTCAGGTGGATGTGGCTAATGCTTTCAATAATGTTGATTGTAATGTTATTTTCCGACAACTACGACATGCACCTTCACCTATCAATCAGTTGTTCCCTTTTGTTCGATCCTTTTATACTTAGCCTAACCCTCTATTCTTTCCTCTTGGGGGTCCTTTGGGTGGTGTTGCCACTTTAGAGTCCTCAACCGGCACTCGCCAAGGTAATCCTTTAGGGGCACCACTTTTTTCTCTTGCCCATCTTCAAGCATTACGAGCGTCAGCCACAGCCTTTCAGGTTGCTTATTTCCTTCAATTGCGGATGACACGCGTATCGTGGGGCCGCGGGATCAAGTTTTTTTTCTCATTTTGCGGACCAACTTCATCAAATTGGGCTCTTTGTTAAACCATCTAATTGTGTAGCTTGGTGCCCACAAGGTTTGCCATCGGATTGTGTGCTCCCTAACGGTTTTCGTCTTGCATTTCATGATGAGGGTATCAAGGCTTTAGGTTGCCCTATTGGTGGTACTTCTTTTGCCAACCAAGTTGTTGAGGATGCGTTGTTGGAGGATCTTTCTCATAACCACAATCTCCCAAAGTTGTCGGACATACAAGTGGCGTTTTCGATCTTGATCCGTTGTTTTGCTCAACGCCCACTCTATCTTGCTCGGGCATTACCACGTACGACATCTTTTTTGTCTTCCCTTAAAGATATTGATGACAAGTTTTTGGGTGTGCTTCATCATCTCGTTAATCATGGGATTTTGATCTTCCAAAGGGGCCACTCGCTCGTCAACAAGCCAACCTCCCTATTTCCAGCGGTGGTTTAGGTTTGATTTTTCCGTGGCCAAAGTTGCGCCTACCGCGTATTTGGGTAGTTGGGCTTTGGTGGTTCCTACCATCACTTCTCGTTTCATTGTGGATGATGTCTCTATTCTGGCGCAAGTTGTCTCTAAGGTGGATGACGAGTTGTTTCCATTTCACCAAACTCTCTTTTCCGCTCGTGCGCTAATTCCCCTGGACGCTCGAAACGACGTTTCACCATTTCAATCTCTCATGGCCGACACTAACTTCCAACTTCGACAACGCATATCTGAGCAAGTGGTTGCTGCTAATTTTACAAACCTCTTGGAGGAGTTACCTTCTACTCGAGCGCGTGCTCGTTTACGTGCATGATCTGGGCCGGGGGCTGGTGCCTGGTTTCAAGCAACACCAATTTTTTTGACGCTCCGAATATCGTCCGACCAATTTACTTTTGCTCTACGTTTGTAGTTGGGTTTACCTCACCCTCCACTATTGGGGGGGCCTTGGTGCGTTTGTAACCAACCTATTGATGCTGAGGGAATCCATTTCCTTAGTTGCTCCCATGGGGGGGAACGAACTGTTGCGCATGATTTGGTGCGAGATGCCATTGCTTCCATTGGTGTCGAGGCGGGCTACACCGTCAAACGTTAGGTTTCTAACATACTTCCACCTCCGCCCCAATCTAAGGGTTCTCGGAGCCTTCGGGTTGACTTAGTTTTTCTTCATGGTGCTGAAGGACGCTTGGCAATGTGGTCCTCACGGATCCGACTGAGGCACACATTTCATCTCGCGCGGCTTTGCATTCGGGTGTGGCGGCTCGGGTCGCAGCGGCTACAAAAGAAAGAGACTACGCTCACCGAGACCCGTCGGACCAATTCGTCCCATTTGCAATGGAGATGTTTATATCTTTGGACAAGTCCTTTGATGACTTCCTTCGCCACTGTGCGCGTTAAACGTTTGAATCTCGGGGTCCAGGGAGTCCTCCACCGAGTCTTTTGGTTGCATTCTACCGACAACGTGTCTCAATTGCACTTCAACAGGTGCAAGCTGCGGCTCTCCTTCGACGACGTAGCACACTAGCTGAAGACCGGCGGGGGTCTTCCGGGCCTCCCACCAAGGGACCCGGTTCAGATCCATGATCACTGTGGTTGTGGACCTTAGTGTGTTTAGTTGTAGTCTAGTCTGGGTTTTTACAATTTGTTTGCGGTCTAAGTCTGTTGTTGGTTTTTCTCGTTCTTTGCTCTTGTTAGTATTGCTTTGTTTCGTTTTAGTTTTTTGGCGTAAATTACTTTCTTCTGACTCTTGTAGTCTCCAAATGTTTTTTTTTCAGTTTTTCTCCACTTTTTGTACTCAGATGGTTTTGACATCGCAATTTTCACAATATATATTTTTTTATAAATGTGTCGTGAACAATGTACTTTAGAAGTTAGGCATCCTGGTACTCGTCGTGGGCTGGAAAGGCACATTTCGTGGGTAGGACATTTGTTAGACATTGAAACAATCGGAAATACCAAAAAGACAAAAAAAAATATGTATCATAAAATATCGTAAAATTTGCGTTCGGCATTTTTTTTTAACTTTCACGGGATTAGGGTTGCATATATATACGTCACATGCCGATTTGCGCCTGATATATCACGATGCTCTCCATTATAATGAACATTTTGCCTGTTGTTTTTGAAGATTCAGTTTCGTACGTGCGTGCGCATGTTTGCGTGCGTACGTAAATACTCAAATTAATGTGGCGGTACGAATGGATTTACGGGTTTGGGGTAGAAGCAAAATGAATTTAAAGTGACGTAAAGTATAAATTGAGTGGCGCGAAGAAGCATACGAAATATACGGAATGCGAAATAGAAATCGACGGCGGATCGCTTCGCGATTCAATTTGAAATATTCGAAGGATTTGAAAAGTACGCCGGCCATACGAAACATAATGCGACAGACCGCATTTATTAAATGTGACGCCGCCGGTACGGAGCGTCGTATTTGATAGGTGTACTTTAAATTTGGCACATGAGATTTACGGCGAAGTACGTGGTTTCATACGAACAGGATTTGGATAGTACGGTTTGATTTCGGCAGTGGTTCGAGTTACACGTGGAGGGCGGACGACGTCCGCCGATATTTTCAAGGGATCGCATTATTTTAATGACGTATTATTAAGTGGACCGTACATATGCGATGTCGGTTCACTACGTGGATTTATCTACAAGTGACTAAGCGAGTTGTCGCTTATGATGCGTATTTTGCGGACGCGTCGTTGTAAATATTTGAAACAACATTGTCTTGTCTTATGTGTAACAATAATTTAGTATTGATTATCACAGTTTTTATTTAGGTGATCATTTAGGGTTTCGACAATTTAATTTGTGTTTATGTAGTGTCGTACTTGTAGACAAGTGTACTCTTATGATTGGTCGACTCTCAGGTGTACACTTACTGTTAAGATTATTTTTCGTAATAGGTTCTCATGGTGTAATACTACTTAGTGGAAGTTACGTTGGTTTTTTTGACATGTAGCGATTCGTTGACAGCTCACAAGTGTATATATAGGAATGAGCTTTGTTAGGAATAAATAATCAATGCTGGCTAGTAAAGTGGGGACCAAAGATGTAGTATTTTGGGGTTGTCGATTAGGTCATGCACTTTGAATGATAATGATTATTTTATTATACTTTGATTATGCTTTTGTTTATGTGTGATGCATTTGTTTGTTATTATTTATTTATGTTATTTTATATATGTTTGATATGCATTGTTTATGCATTTGTCCTAGGGTTTGTTTATGTCGATTATTCCATCAAACCTTAGATGTTGTCATAAGGGTTTATTTATGTTGATTATTCCATGAAACCCTAAATGTTGTTTGTTGCGTCTGTGTACGCATATGGAGGATGCATTTCATATGATTTTTCGTCGACCTATTTTTGCTTAGCTTCTTGCATGATAGTTTGGGTTGCTTCTACGGTCTATTTTAGACCAAAGAACAACAAAAAGTGTCTAAGTCCAAATTTCATGTTTGAACCCCGTACTACTTTTGTACTCAACCAATCACATAATTGTAAAGAGCAAGAAGTACAGCTGCTGTGGTACTTTCTGTACGGCCATGGTTCGGCATGGCTGTCTCATAAACACCTGTTAGTTCCTGAGCCATGGTCGCTCTTCGTGTAACATGTGCCGTCCACTTATGGCTTACCACGTGTCATCCACCGACATTGGCTCACAAACAGCCGAATGATCACTCCGGTGCATCGGCTCCATTGTGAGCATTCTAATCTGAAGTTGACAGTTAATCGCGTCTGTTTAAATTCAATGTCGTTTCGTTTCTTATTCGGGAAATGGAGTATGTAGAATGGTGCCATCTTTAAATACAAATCACACCCAATATATTAAACGTTTCTATCTGGTGTATTTCCATATCTTACGTTGTTGACAAACAGAGTAGAATTTGGACGGAGGGAAATCTAACAACCGGAGCGAAGGTCTTCTTATAATCGATCCTCTCTTTTGTGTGAACCCTTTGGCTACTAATCTGGCCTTGTAT
The DNA here is from genome assembly GCA_037447655.1 of Zygnema cylindricum. Taxonomy (NCBI): domain Eukaryota; kingdom Viridiplantae; phylum Streptophyta; class Zygnematophyceae; order Zygnematales; family Zygnemataceae; genus Zygnema; species Zygnema cylindricum. Next base: position 37,685 of record JBBHKE010002651.1, on the reverse strand, counting down.
CGCTCGATGGTGGTTACTAAATTGAGTTTCAACTTAAATACCCACTTGCATCCAATCGGTTTTTCTGTCCGGTGGATAGTCCACCAGCTCCCATGTATTTGCTTCGATAATAAAAAATATTTCATCATTAATAGTTGTTACCTATCTTCTCATTTCCAAACTATTAATTGCCTTTAAGTAAGTTTGAGGATCAGTCAGATGGGACAGCTTAGTTACCTTATTGTTTACTTGTCTCTCTTGAAGCCTCTTGCTGGTTCTTCACCCTCCTTCAAAACCTGATGCCGGAATGGAGGGTAATCTCAGATTTTTCCAAATAACTTCATCTTCTCCCCTATCTATGGATTCCATTTCTGGTCTTTCATCGTCTATATTCGGTCTTTCTTCGTTATCTTCTTTGGTTTGAATTGGAAATTGTGGCTCCAAAAAAGAGTCATTCTCGGTCAGATTTTTCTTTCCCGTGCAATGTCCTGCTCAATTGATGAGCTGTTAGAAAAATATGAATCTAGCTTATTTTCTGATTCAATTCTAATTGTGACCGTTTTGGTATTGTTTAAATGGATCTACTGATTTTCTTTCATCCACAACTATCAAGTGTTTAACTAGAATGATATTTTCTTTTCTAAGGTTGTAAACTCTACATCCTTTAACATGTTCATCATATCTAAGTGGATACCCCAACTTTCCTCTCGCATTTAACTTCCTATCAGATCTTTCTGTACTTAGACTGTAAACTTGACTTCTGAACACCTCTAAGTGTGAGACATCAGGTTTTCTCCCGGTCCATCTACATCTAAGTAGGAGACATAAGGTTTTCTCCCAGTCCATCTTTAATGAGGTGTTTGACCTTTCACCGCCGAGGTGAGGACCATATTCTTAAGATTATTAGCAAATTTCATCGCCTCTGCCCATAAGCGTTTTTTTATCCTTTTATGTATCAACATGCTTCAGGTATTATCACTTAGTGTCCAATTTAATCTCTTAGCTACACCATTTTGTTCCACATTCTTTAGGATAGTCTTTTGGTGTTGACCTCCCTCTTCTTTCAGAAAATCCTCAAAATTATTAGAAGTTTATTTCCCCCCATTTTCACTCCTCACTCTCTTTATAAGAGTTTCACAAAGCTTCTCACTCCATGCCTTATACTCTTTAAAATTGATTGGTGCTTCAGATTTTGCTTTTAGGAAATAGAATATGAAAGACCTAGACCAATCCTCAATAATAGTAAGCATAAATCTCTTCCTTCCAACTGATGGCACCTTGGCCGGTCCCCATATGTTAGTATTAACTAGATCTAGGACTTTTTCTCCCTTATAGGTTGCAGTTTTGGAAAAGGCAATTTGTGGATCTTACCTTGAGCACATCCACTACAGTCATCCAAAGTCTCATTATCTCCAAACTTATTTCCATCAACTACTCCCACATTCTTCATTTCCTTTAGCCTATCTAGTTGCACATGCCCCGGTTTTTTATGCCATATTTTCAAGCAATTTCCACCAGCATAGTAAACTCCATTCTTTCCATTACTCAAATTCAACCGAAACTGTAATTCTCTGACCTCCATTGGCCCACAGAATGTCTAGCTTATATGAAGCCTCTAGGATAATATTTTCCCTATTGAATTTTAGACCAAATAAAGCCACCAGGTTAGACAAGAGTTTTGACAAAACTCAACCCTATGAAGGCACGACTCTTTTGAGTCACACGCAAAAAAAAAATGTGAATTTACTCCCCTGAGTAGTAAGTTATGCCCGACTAAAGATTGCCTATAAATACAAATGGTCTCTTAGAGAGAGGTGCCTAAAAAGTGTCGAAGTCTTAATCCCCTCTTTGAAACCCCTACTACTATTGTACTCAACCAATCAAATGATTGTAGAGAGTAAGAAGTATAGCTGCAACAGTACTTACTGTACGGCAATGGTTCGGCATGGCCGTCTCGTTGACATTTGTCAGTTCTTGAGCCTTTGTCGCTCTTCCCTTAATATTTGCCGTCCACTTATGGCTTACTACGCGCATTTCCCTTAATATCTGCTGTCGATTTATAACTTACTACGTGTCATCCGCCGACATTGGCTCACAAACCGCCGAATGATCACTCAGGTGCATTTGCTCTGTTGTGAGTTGTGGTGCATCTGCTCTATTGTGAGTTGTGTAATGTGAAGCTGACAATTAATTGCATCCGTTTAAATTTTATCACACCGAATTTATTTAACGTTTCATCAAGACCTAACGGATAAGGCTAGGGACTTTTGATCGGCCATGACAGCGAAGGGACCGGGATCAAATCTTAATTGGGTCACAATTTCTTTTTGTAAGAGGCACATTTGTGCTCTTCCTTCAATGCTTGAAGACAGTTATGGATGCCTAAGTCTTAATGATTGAAATAAGTATAAAGACTTAGAGTGGCATCTAGGACAGATAAAAATTTTCAACAGAAACATTCTTTGGCTACCCTTTTCAGCTGTGAAGTATACTTCATCTACATAGCTACCTGTAAAGACTCATTTCTCGCTACTAGTCTCAAAACCTTTATCATCTAGAAATGATGTAGAGAAAAGGTTTTTATTCAGCTGTGGAATGAAAAGAGCATATGAAAAAATGACTATTGATGACTTACCTTCAAGTAAGACTTTCAGATCCACAGATCCCACTAAGCTAGTGGTTACTACTCTCCCATCCTTGACTTTATCTTTACAATAGGGATCGTTCTCATTTTAGTAAACATCTATTTCTCTCTACACATGTGTATAAAGGCACACGAGTAAATAATCCTACCTTCTTCGAGAGTTTGTTTCACTATGCCGAAGGCACACTTTTGCTTCCTTGGAATCTCCGTCTCGGCCTTCATCTCGAGTAGCTCGCGTAGAAAGAGTTCTCTATCATCTTCATTGAAATCCTCATCATCCTCTCCCTTGACTTGTGTTGTCACAAGTGCCTTTTTCTTTCCTCCGGTTGATCCACCGATCAGCCCCCCTAGAATTCTCATCTGTGTCAATCTAGTCCACTCCACCATGTAATGTCCCGACATCTTACACAAGTGACAAAGCCCATTTGGGGGCCTAGATCCAGATCAATCAGATTGGTTTTCGTTGCCTCCTCCACTGAAATTTCATTAAGGTTTTTTGAAATCCTTATTCCCCCAATCAGTTCTAGTAGCCAATGCTTGAACACTCTTCCCTTTTCTCCGAATCTCCACGTGTTTTCCTGGACAACAATCATTTCAAAAAAAGAATTCGAAATCCATCGATTATTTGACAGATCTTGTACCCTGTTAACAATGTTCTCATAGTCGCCTTGCAACTTCATGAGTAAAGTATTCACCTTTTTTTTCTCAGTCTCCTGCTTTCTAGCAAAATCAAACTCCATAAACAACCCGAACAAATAATTACAAAAATTAAGCATATTTCCTCCTTTGTAGGCATATGCTTGCAACTTTTGATTAGCCAGTTGTTGCTGCTAAATCGTTCCACTCTTGTAGATGTTTACAAGAGCTGTCAAGCTCGTGTGCTTTTTAGGCATACCTTTATATCACCAAGGATTTACGGGCCCTTTTTACCCTGTACGGTCTTCAAAGTACGGAGGAGTGAGTGCATCAAGCCGGACGAGATCCTTGTTTTCCTAAACTGAGCTGAACGCACTTTATTTGGCGCCTAACGGAGGCCAGACGACAAAGTTCTACCGTCTCAAAGATTGCAATTCCGTTACATTGGACCAGTTTCCAACAGCCCCCGTGGGGGGTAAATTGTGGATTGCCACGTTACTTTCCGGATTTGCATTTAGATTATGCTGGTAGCCGTTAGTAGGAATTTAGTTCAGTCTCAGCTGACTTTTGGTCCATTAATTACGTTAGGTCAAAGTCCGGCAAGTTAGTGTCATTTTTAGGACTTTGTCTTATAATAGTGGACTAAATAATTACTTCCGGCCGCGGATCTAGCCGCAGTCCGCAGCAGAATTTTTTGCCTCAAGTGTAGTACGGATTATTTTGTCTCATGTCGGTTCCATTACACTTGCTTGTAGCTCATTGGTTAATAGCGTAGCTTTGACTTTTGGACCAGCAATTTGACAACTTTGATCTATAAGGCGCATGGGGTCGAAGGAGACAAGTTTCTTTTCAGTATTGTCTCTTGTGAAAACCCTTTGAAATTCCAACAAACCTTCTTTTGGAGAATCTTGGTGTTGTTTTCGACTCTATTGCTATCTTGGTTTTGGATCTGTCTTATGTGGATATCACAGTCAGGGAAGGTAGTTGGCACTATCTTCTTTTTGGGTGATTTTGGACTTTTTGCTGGTTGGAACCGAGAAGAGTCTGGTCTGTTCAAGCTACGGACACCGAAGGTTGCAGAGTACAATACCTTTAAACGATATTATCAAGAGAGGGGTCGCCTTTTTCTAATTGTCATCGTTGATTGTTGGGGTATGTTAAGCTTCCTTTGCTACATTTCACATTTTCTATCTTTTATTCTCTTTTCTAGGGCAAGGAGATATTTTTAAATCTAGAAAGCCAATCATATTTATTTATATATATCTATGTGTGCATTTTGTCTTCGTCTGGAGTTCTCTTTGCTTTCGACTGACCGTTCTGGAGTAAATTGAAACCCCTTGGATCAGGACTGTGGGTTTTGAGGGAACACGTGCGATAGACATCCCATAGACAAAGCAAAGTACTGAAAAGCTACCTCTCCGCTCGGATTAGAGGGGATAGGAGCTTTGACTTTGGAAGCTCTCTATTTGGAAGAGAGGTCTTGTTACATTTATTTCTTTTTCTCTCGTTACCTTTGTCATCATGGGGGGAGGAGAGACTCCAGATAATGGATTCAAAGAGCAAGGTCGGTAGGAGAGGTCCGTCAAAGAGGGAAAGTCTCATATGTCAGAGGAGTCCGTACCCATGGAGTGCGTATTTGATTCTCCGATCAAGGAACCAGCTGGTGCTTCTTCTCCTCCTCTTCCTCCTTGCGTGACTCCGAAACATTACCCTTCCTTGGCGGAGGCCGCTAGGGCCTATGTTGAGGAAAAGAGGGAAGCCCAGGCTTAGGCACAAGAAAGGAACCAAGTGTCTCCCCAGGCCCGGCCAAAGCGGTAGGCGCAAAGGAAGCCCTATTTGGGTCCTCTTCCGGAGGTCGCGCTTCACACCAGATCCAAGATATCCCGGGCCAAGATTCAGATTGACCCCGCGGTTTGGACGGATCCACGTCGCCCAGGTCGTAAGGAACTCCTTGCCTGTCACGACCTCCATGAGCTAAAGGTGAAGAAGGAGTTGGTAGAGAGAGTGGCTCAAACAAATTTAGTCAAGGTGGTTAGATCCGTGGGAAGGGTGGTGGAGATTTTTGAACAGCTGTTCGGAGAGTGGCTTTTCACAGTTGCTGCGAGACCGGTCACAGAGAGCTCCCTATTCTCGCCCTCCTCCATCTTCCTCTTAGGATACAGCAGCCAGCAGACCTTCCCAGGGGCACACCTCTTTGCGGCCTCGTCGAGGAGAAAAGGGTAGCCAGAGGGAGGCTCAAGATCCATTGAGAGGAAAGCGGTTTGACTACCGCGACAGCAAGGGGAGATTTGCACCTCTTCCTAAGGAGGAGACATCCCCAACTCTAGTATCAGCCTCAACCAAAAGAACTTCTCCTACCCCACCTCGCGACCCCCTTGCCGAAGGGCTCTGGCGATCCGAACCAATTGATCTAGAGGTTCCGGGTACGGGACCAGAAAATTTGTCCGATGGATGGTGGTGGACCAGACCCAATGATCCCGAAATTCCAGGGATGGGGATAGCGGATCTCACCAAAGTTGTCGAAATGGCCAAGGAACTAGTGGAGGTTCTAAAATCTCAAGGAATGGCTATAGCGTGGGCCGGACTTGCCACCGTAGATTGGGAGGCCTTGGAGGTAGAAAGGAGAATGGTATGGGAACACGAATTGATGCTTATTCGAGAAGCTTAGCATAAGACAAGTGGGATTCTCTGCGGGCACACCCCTCCAACACCGGAGACACGGCCGCATGCCGAAGCACCAGCTCTACGAACTACTCCTCCCGCAATCTTACAACCTTACGTTCCTTCCTCAGGGCCTAGCCGAGAGCCTCCTCTTCAGCGAGAAGGGGGAGAAAAAAAATGACCTAACAAGAGGGGTTTGGGTGCAGATTTACCTATTGAGTCTACTACTGTTCCCAGGGAAGAGCCAACCTTGGACTCGGTGGAGGTGTCTTCGACAGTGGAGGCTTTGGTGGAGTTACGAGCGAACGAGAGGATTCACATTTCCTTGAGGCCGTCAACACCCCTTCTCCACCTCTCAGAGCATCTCAAGGTCTCCCATCTTCTCCTCCTCCTTATTCCTCTCACTCCCCGGGTCCTACTACAAAGACCCAAGACAGCCCTTCACCATCCCTTTCTCCCGCTGCACCAGTCCGTGGGTCTCTGGAGCCACCTGTTTTACCTTCCAAGCATGTCCCCGCTTACTCACCTCCTCAGAGACGCTCCCCATCCATTAGCTCAAGATCTCCTCCTCCCGAGACCTCTCAAAGGCGACTAAGGAGACAAACACCTGCTCCTCAGAGCCTTTAGGCTTCCCTTTCTCCGCCACCAACACTTCCGCAAGGACCTCGACCTCGCCTCCACCTCCCATCAGTGGATCAGGTTCTACAGGAAGAAAAATACTCTCCTTGATATAGAGGAGTAGTGCGGAATATCCTTCATCCAACAATCCTTTCCGGTGCTGGTACTTTCTCTTTGGGAGGAGGATCCACACGTATCAGAGCAGCACCTGCTTCTAAAGGAGGACACGGTTTTACTCCCGAGGAAGAGGATACATAAGTCATCTTCTGGGCTCAGTTTGTGCGTCTAACTAGGCCTTTCTCTTCATATTTCACCAATTCTGTAGAGGAAGAAAGAAAATGGGGGACATCAAGATCTTTACATGAGATAGCTCGGGGATCGCATTTTCGGACTTCGTGTGGTTATGAAAATCTTTCACACAATCCAAAATCAATAAGTACAGGGGAGGAGCCATTCCGGATGACTTTGAGACAACCCTCTTCCCCATGATGGTCTATTACCTTTTTGGAGAGGCGTTGGCAGATTACAAGGAGTGTTAACCTCTTTTGATGGCTCCTAGCATCAAGACCTCAGATCCACCCCTTGATGCGGCAGTCCTGCAAGCGGAGGCTGACTTAGCGGCAGCGGCTGCAACCTCTGTAACCGCTACCTTCACACAGGACATGAAATTGCAAGCAAAAGGAAGTGCCTATATTAACCTGATGTAAGCCATTCAGGCAGCCCAAGCAGCAACTCGCATGGTTGCTAATCCCAACCCTTGAACCACTCCACTGAACATCTGGAGACTCCTCTACACAGTGAGGAACAAGTCAGCAAACAAGGAATTCACGGAATTCCGATGCTAGAAGAACGAGACTCCCCAGACTCTCTTCAACTGACTTTCAAGCCTTTGTCAGAAAACGAAATTGTCCACGATTGACCTACCGGCAATGGCAACTAAATACTTTATTGTTGTCCGTAATTCATTCAGAGCGACAGGGCAGACTGCTCTAGATAACTGGATTGTCGGACAGTCAATTGAAGACATTAATCCCTCCGCTAAGGACATTTCGCTGGTGGCAATGAAATTGTACGATTACTTTGTCCACAATGAGGCAAAGGAGAAGGCCGTGACCAGCAAGGCTTACGCAAATTTTGCAGGATTTGCCGGGGAGACCTCCTTGAGCGAGGAGGGAAAGGTTGAACTTCAAGCTTTGCGGAATCTCAAAGGAAAGCAAGTGGCTGACAACGGGTCAGAACTGGCCATGGGAGCAGAAGACAGAGTTTTCCTTTACAATTGCCTAAATTGTTAGTAATCCGGTCATGGGTGGAAGCACTGCACACGGAAACTTAAACCGGAGCTGGCCTTCAAGCTAAAGGATTGGAAAAAGGAACATGCAGAAAGGACCTTCAAACAACAAGAAAAGCTCAAGGGAGGGAGGGGAGAGGACAAGACCTCGGTAACTAAGGATACTTAGCATCCCACTCCATGGAGCGAAACCTCTAAGATGTCCCAATCTCAGTTGCGGCAAATCAAACTTCCAAAGTTTGATGACCCTTAAATCTCCAACGAGATCCCGAGTAAATATACCACCGAGGGCGCCAAGTGCGAAGCTTGTGGATTTTTGGGGCAAAAGGAAAAACAATGTTTTTCCGGAAAAATGGAGTACCCAAGGAAATGATGCAATTTGCTTTGTTTACTAGAGAAAGAGAAATAACCGTTAACCCTCTCCCACTCCTACTTCTTTACCCTTGGGGGCGCCAACTTATGTCCAAGCCGGAGAGACTTGAGCGAGCCCTGGGTGCTCCGATCAGGCTTACGCCGGAGATCCATTTCGTCTAGAGTGTATACAAAGGTGTACTCCCTACCGATCTAGTGGAACATCAATTCTGGTGTGTAATGAACCGAACTTAGAACCAAACATGTGCTAAGTCGTGAAACTCTCTCTCCCTCACACTCGAGGCATAAGGAGGACTAAAGCTTTCCAAAACAACAGTTCATTTGTCAATCATTACCTGCGCTATCATTACTTCAAACATGTGACATTTGTAGTTGTCTACAAAATGTGCGACTGTTTACAAAGCGAAATGTAGACGACTACGAAACTTCGTAGAATAAGTGACATCTACAAAAACGGCGAGGGTTGTAGTCGTCCAGGTTTTTGTGACATTGTAGCAGTTTAGGGTTTTGTCATTTTGTGACATAGCAAAATCATGCTACCTTCTTACATCATCATCACGTAACCTTTCCTCCATGGCTTCCCGATTTATTTTTCTTATCTTTTATTAATCGATATACCATCAAACAAAGACCAAAAATAATCAAAAAAAAAAAAGTCTTTCATTTGAAACTACTTTTGCTTCATTTCATTTATAAAATAGAGAAAGAGTAGCAGTCGAGTGAGAAAGAGGGGGAGAGATATCGTGTATGAGAGAAAAGCAGGCAAATATCCATCACAACCAGCAAAGTCATGCTCACAAACATATATACCAACAAAAATAAATATGAAAAGACAAAAAATATATACACCATGAGAAGGTATAAAGACGAAAATGACCCAAAGAGAGAAAGGGGAAGAATACTCTCCTAGAGTGAAGTGGACCCAATATGCTAAGCCAAGAGGTAGCCACTAGGCTGTCTAGTCTTTATCACATTCCCTGCAAGAGTTAGTCGTTATGACAGCAAAGCAAGAAATATTCCAACCGGAACAAGCGAAATCCAAATCCGATCTAAAATACATTCTTTTCAAGCTAACCAAAAAACAAACAAGACACACTCACACAAGCAAACCGTGAAGCTGCGCAAGGAAGGCACTGCAAGGTCTAGATGTGCTCCCCCACGATCTCCAATTCCACACTTCCACCAAGAGACCAAGTTTTGAGGGAAACCTTCCGGACGTGGCCTTAGGCCTTCTAGATTAAAAACGTGGGCAGAAAAACAAGGAGAATAGTCTTACTCTATCTAGCCTCTACAGCTAGCTAGCAAGGAGAAGAAAGACACGTGGGCAATCGGTGAGAGTGAGCAAAAGAGAAGCTCAGCCGCCAAGAGAAAATTCTTGGCCAAAGGCTAAAATTCTCTAAGTCTGGGAATTAGCCTAAGTAGCAGCTACGCTAGGCCTAAGCAAAATAAGCCTACGTGTAACCTACTTTACATGCATAAAACTACTTAAGATGTTGGCCAATAGGTGGCCAACATCATCTGCCGTACGCCTGAAAAAATCCACCGTCCGAGGGTAAAAACCCTCCCTAACTACATGTACACGCGAACCTACATGGGTTCGCGACTTAAATATATAACATGTATCAAAGCGTCGCCCGAAAATCGCGATTCGCCTCCAAACGATACTTTGCGTCCATACTTGGAAATCGCATGCATATGCACAAAACGAAGCATACCGCACGAAATACTTGAAATCGAAATACCTGCGTACAAAATAAAAAGTATCGCACGGAATAAGTACGGTTCAACAAACATATAAATAAATAAACCGACGCGAAATTTTGCACGTGCGAACGAAATAGCTAGACGTGCGTGCATCAAATCGTGAGTGCATGCATGAAATCGCGCGTGCATGCATAAAACCATGCGTGCATGTGAAATACCCCGCGTGCATGCAAAATACCGTGCGTGCGAGCAACCGACACGATGCGGCATGATAACTTTCGTGCATGAGAGATAAGCAAGCGAACATGCATCATAACGAGCAAAGTCATGCTCACAAATATATAAACTAACGAAAATAAATATGAAAAGACAAAAAATATATACACCATGAGAAGGTATAAAGACGAAAATGACCCAAAGAAAGAAAGAGGAAGAATACTCCCCTAGAGTGAAATGGACCCAATAATTCCCCCCCCAGCTCCTTAGCATGTGGAGGAGCTGGCCAGCACAACCAAGAGCATGGAACAGCCATGGTGGAAGCAATGGTCAGCCAGGTTGAAAAATAATGGAGAAGCGAGGCACCCGTTGTGGAACCCTTGATCACCACCTGTACATGTATAAACCCTCTACAAACTCAACATCTCATTAGTATCAATATCAACCACATGGAGAATGTGTGAAGGGACATTGATGTCAAAAGTATCCAAGGGATGACGCAAGTCAAGGAGAAAATGGGGCTCTCTGTTAATGTCCGGCAATGATGGGGTGTCTTGAAGGATCCCTTCTGGGCAAAGAGTGTTACAATTGTGTTCTTTAGGGTCGATACTCGAAAATGCAGGAAGAGCGGAAGCAAAATGTACCATAGTGGGCAACGGTTTGCGGGCAGAGACAAGAAGGAGGCAGATTTTGCGTCCCGGAAAATTAGAGGGACGGTAGGAGAAGGTCTGATCATGCATATCGACTCCCCCACCGATACAGAAGATAACATCCTATCCTACTAAGCATTTGTAGTCATTACATTTGGTGACCAATGTTCGGAGAGAAACTTCCACGGACTCACCATCGGTTCTGTTTTGGAACCCAAAGATGAGTGGGTCGTTGGTGATTCCAAGCACTGGCTCCATGGTACCGGCTGAAATGAGATGCCGAGAGTTCTTTTGGAAACCTTTAGTCCTCTCTATATCTCGTGTGTGAGAAAGAGATTTCGGACTAAGTCGTTTTGTGTGCACGCTGATTTATCGTAGAAAGGTTTTTACTGCGATATGTAAGTCCGAAAGGAGTACACGGGCTGAGTAAACTCCAGGCACACGTGTCAGTCCATGGGGAAGTCAAGATTATGTGTTTCGGATGATGGAAAGTAAAGTTTCGTTTGGGGACCAAGTTTACACGTGGAGGTTCATCTTCGCCGATGAAAGTGCGCGAACGGCTGACGGAGTCCGCTGTCATTTTTTGGAAGAAGAATATTGACTGCACCGTCATTTTAGCGTGCGAACTTTGACCGCGTACTATTTCAATTTAGCGGCTGTTAGTTTTAGGTTTGTTGTAAATATTGTGTACGGTTGACGGCGGGTTTTTGTTTGATTAGGTTAAGTGTACCGGTCAAACAATGGTGTAGATCAGCTGCAGGTTCACTTGTATATATAGGACTTAGAATATTTTGAAGTTCGGAATTCTTTGTATGCAAATTTGCAAAGCAGCTTTTTGGGTGTCTTTGAATTTCAAGATCATTGTGATCTTTAAGCAAAACATTTTGAAATTCTGCATGTAATTTCTTTGTTGTATAGTTTACATTGTGGAAAATTTGCAAACCTTGGGTGTGTCTGGTTTGCTTGGGGCTTCATTGTAAAGTTGGTATTTTGTGGGTTTTTCGTGAGAGTTTCCTCTTTGTGTATTGATTAATATGGCAACTGCCAATGCTTCTTCTTCATCTTCTGGGGCATTAGTTGCCTCAGGACAACAGGTCATGGGCCCACCCTCAATGATCCCGATGTACAATGGGTAAAAGCATTTGTATTGGGCGGATTTAACTAAGTCTTACCTTAAGCAAGTGAAACTATATGATGTGGTTTCCGGTGTTCTTCCGGATACAGATCCGGATTTTGATAAGAAAAATGAGGATGCTTCGCATGTTCTTAAATTACTTCTGTCAGAAGATTTGAGCATGACATATATCAATATCTCTACGACATCTGAAATATGGAAGGCTTTGAAAGAATCTTATGTCCTAGCTAGTGAGCAGAATGAGGTTACAACTGCTAGAGATTTGGGATTATAAGTATACTGAGGGGGATATGAACTCATATTGTAACGGCTTTAAACTTCTTTTGTCGGAAAATGCATGTTCCAGGGGGAATTTTCCTCCCTATCATCAAGCTATGATTCTAATGAGAGGGCTTCCTACTGAATATAAAGGAGCCGCGGAACAGTTAAAGAGGATAGAGAAAAGTAAATGGAATATAGCTGTAGCTCAAGCTTATATCTTAGAGGAAGAGGCCACTCAGATAAGATTAAATGGTGGACACTCAGTGGTAGCTTACAATGCTCAAACATATAAGCCGGCTGGATTTTTCGGAAATAGGAACTTTACCCCTAATCTGAATTATAGTCAATATGATAGGTGTGTCTATTGCTTTGGTCAAGCTCATGTTTTTCGGCTGTGTCTGACATTTGTAAAAGCGTGTGAAACAAGAATTTATCGTGCGCGGTGGAAGGTGCGGTCGGAGGATTCACCATCCAAAATGGCGGCATCAAAATTGTCGGTTAAAAATGCGGCGTTCTTTGCAACCGATGAGACGCCACATGATCAACCGGTGGAGGGAAACGACGACGCGGTCAGATTTCCGCAATCGGATGATGATGAGTTTTTTGCTCTCGCAAAGGATCTCATGGAGGGACCTCAAGAAAACGGGTGGATTATGGACTCCGGATGCTCTTCCCACATGTGCGGCAACAGAGCTTACTTCAAAACCCTCACTCCTATTCCCGCTCGCTGGATTTATTATGCGGATGACAGCGGCGTGGAGGCTACGGCAAAGGGAAGCGTGGAGTTGCTTGTGACATCAATGGTTAGGTTGTAAAAAGGACCTCGCATGATGTTATCTATATTCCAAAGTTTAAGAAAAAATTGTTTTCCACTTCGGTGGCTGAAATGAAAGGATTTGAAATTTTACAAAAGAATGGGAAAAAGGTAATAAGCAAAGATGGAAGAGTAGCCTTGGTAGGAATTAGAGGCCCAAACTTGTTGTACCGGATGGACTTGGCTAATGAAATTGACTTTGCAGACTCTAGTGTCGTTCCGAAAATGTTTTGTGGCATAAGAGGTTCGGTCATGTTCACCATGAGAGACTTGATAAAATGGTAAAACAAAAAATGATAGATGGTGTTAATTTAGGCCAAAAAGACTCTCATGTATGTGATGGGTGTGCTCTAGGAAAGCTTCGTAAGTTACCCCTACCTCAGGCCGCGGATAACCGCGCTACGGATTTGCTGCAAATTATTCATTCGGATGTGTAGAGACCGTCAAAAGTCCCTTCCTTCAGTGGCAGCCGGTTTTTGGTCACTTTTACCGATGATTTCTCCCCGTACAGCAAGGTTTACTTTATGAAGGAGAAGAGTGAAGTGTTCACTCACTTCAAGAACTTTTGGGTTTGGGCGGAAAAGCTTCATGGGAAGCCGATCCTCTCCCTTTGGTCCGACAACGGAGGTGAATATATTTCTCATGCATTCTCATACTATTTAAACGAAAACGGCATTTCTCGGCAATATACAGTTCCCTATACTCCGGAGCAAAATGGAGTATCAAAAAGACTCAACCGAACTTTAACGGAAAAAGTAAAATCTATGATGTTAGATAAAGGAATAGATTTCAAGTTTTGGAGTGAGGCTTTCTCTTGTGCTTCGTATATAAGAAATAGAATAGCAACTAGAGCCGTGAAAGGAAAAACACCATATGAAGTGTGGACCGAAAGAAAGCCTAATGCTAGTCACTTTTGGGTTTTTGGGAGCAAATGTTTTATTTTGGATAATCTCCCTATTTCTAAGCTTAGTCCGAAATTGGTTCCCGGGATTTTTATGGGATATGATGATGAGTCCTTAGGCTATAAAGTATACAATACGGATTGAAAAACTCTTCAATTTGCTAGAAATATTCAGGTTAAGGAAGAAAGTCAATTGGTTGATGTGTTTGCCATGACACATTTAAAGTAAAATGCCAAAATTCAAGAATATGTTATTTTTGAGAGTGTTCTATTACATCTTCCACCACCACTTCCTCATCTATCAGTGGTGGAACATCTCCTATTCCTATTCCAGACATTCAGGCTGCTCCACTTGTCGAGAATACTCGACCTCCTCCACCGCCTCCCCTTCCACCTCCTCCTCCTCCTCTGCGGCCACGTACGGATCAAACAGTTCCAGCCTCAGATTTTCCGGGGGGAAGAAGGCAAAGCAACAGGCTGCGAGGTGAACCGGTTGAGCATGCTCTATTTTTTTCCAGCACAATGGAACCGGCTACCATACAGGAGGCTTTTTCAACTCCGGTAAAAGACCAATGGATCTTCGCGGAGAACGATGAAATGCGATCGATACCAGAGGCTCACACTTAGGAGCTTGTGGAACTTCCGCCGGACCGAAAGACAATCGGTTGTAAGTGGGTCTTCAAAGTTAAGTTAAATCCGGATAATTCCATTGAAAGACACAAGGCTAGGCTTGTTGCAAAGGGTTATAGTCAGAAGGAGGGAATCGACTATGAAGAGACTTTCTCTCCGGTTGTCTGGTTTCCAATTGTTAGAATTTTGTTGTCTCGAGCGGCCATTGAAGATATGGAATTACATCAAATGGATGTTGAAACCGCTTTTTTGCATAGAGACTTAGAAAAAGTGATTTATATGAAGCAGCCTAAAATGTATGCAGAGACCGGAAAAGAAAATGTGGTTTGTAAGTTGTTGAAATCCTTGTACGGCCTGAAGCAAACTCCTCGTCAGTGGAATCTAAAACTAGATGAGTTTCTAACCGGTCTTTGCTTTGTAAGGATTAGTTCAGATCACTCAATCTATGTTATGGAAAGGGAAGATAGGATTATTTACATTGCAGTATATGTAGATGATTTGCTGTTCCTCAGACGATGGATAAACACTAGGCCCCAAGGTCTATTTATATTCCTTGCAGGAGTTATCTTATCAAGGATAATCTGAATTTATACTTAAATAAAACAAATCAAAGAATAAACAACCGAGAAAGACAAATAACAAACTGAAAATGACAATATGCCCGACACTTATGATGTTTGAGATAGCCAAACTCAAAAGATGCGCATAAGAAAATAGAAATAAATACACAATCACAAGAAATAAAAACAACAAATCAATAATCCCAACATGCAACTTCCACACTAATTAAAGCTCAGCCACAACCGAGAAAAGAAGACTGTGTCGTGAGAACACGGTCGAAATCCACTCAAAAGGACGAGAAAAGTGAAGGGAAACCGTGTAGGTCTTGGCCAAAGCAGTATAGATTAATTTGTAAGGATTTACAAGATATTGATAATGTAATAGAAAACTAGACGCTTCACGCAAAGGCAGAAAATTTCCTCTAAGCTGTCCGAACAATTTTACAAATAAAAGATGGCTGCAGAAAATCCTCAATACTGAAAATAAATAATTCCAGCAGTTGAAAATTGTGTGCAGGAAATGATCCGAAATGAACTAAGTACAAAAACTACGCCTAGAGAAAACAGACCAATAGAGTACAGCGTGCTATGTAAGTATTTGCGTCTAGTTTGGATTCAGCCAATAGGAGGCCGAAATCCTATGCCCTACGTTACAAAATCTATAACCTATGGATTAAAACCCTTCCTTTCTACATGTGAATACGTGAACCTCCAAATGGTTCACGACTTAAAATAGTCCAATCAAGAACTGACATTCGCTTTGTCGATCACATACGTAACGGTCCAGATGTGATGTTACGAAAAATTGCATACTTTGCGTCGACGGCCGAGATGCTACTCCACGCGAAATGATTAAAATATGTTGTCGCCCGGAATTCACGGGAATGAAAGTTGGTACGGTACGATTATTTGTACGAGGGCAAATTCGAAAATGAGTCTTCGGCGGATATTCGAAGAAATGAGAATAGGTACGGTAGGACCGTAGGTACGGTCCACTTTGTTGTCGCGCAAATTCCGACAAATGTTAGTCCTACGGTTTACGTGAAAAATCGAATCCACCGTCGGCGCAAATCGCGCAGAATATATATTGTATGGACGACGTGAAATGACAAAATCCAACGTCAACAGAAATCACGGGAGATGTATGTCGTACGGTTGAACTCGCCGTCGGCGAAAATTACAGCCAACGTAAGTATGTACGGCTTTCCAAAACCCATATACACCCAAATATAAATTACTGTGGCGGCTGCCTGTCCTAACACCTAAATATAAACAATTGAAATGACCGACGACATATGGCATGATAGTTGTCGTGCATGTGTCAATAGCGTGAAGATGCATGCAATATCATCAGTTGTGCTCCACTTAAATGGAAATGATGAAAATATGTTGTAAATGAAATAAGACATGAAAGAGAAAAATGAATAAATATAACAACAGGCATGGTGAAAGAAAAAGAAAGGTCAACGACTTAGCTGGTTATGGTTAGGTCGGTTTATTCCCCCCCCCAGCTCTTTAGGTGGCAGAAGAGCTGGCCAACACGGCCAGTAGCTTGCGACATCCGTGGCACAATCAGTGACCATCCGGAACTGCAAACAATTGTGGCACCAAACACTCCATGTGAAACCCCTGATTGCAATGATCACAAAGTAACATGGTAGTTTCCCTGTCCAGTCGATGACAGAAGGTACATGCCGTCGCCTCCATAATCGGCATCCGCATAGGATCCATATCATGCGACAAATCTGGTAAGTAACATGGAGCACATTTCTTGGAGTGCTCTCGAAAAGTCTATGTGTCTGCTCCTTGTAATCCCAACATTCTGTTTCGATCCACCTCGATGATCCGTAGGATTTGTGCAGAAACATCAGTGTCAAAAGTGTCAAAAGATTGCGTGCGAAGATAAACATAGTCTCCCACCCGATAGGGCTTCTATAAAGGCCTGTAACGGCCGCTTTGAGTGGTGGCAAACCGAAGTGTGTCCCGATGCTGGGCGTGTCCCGATGCTGGGCAATCTGCAGGTTATCAAAAGCCATGGGCATTTCACGGGCAAAAAGCAAAGCACGACGAGTGAGTTGTTCCAAAAAAATAGTGTCAGACATCACCAGAAGTGGAAAGCTTGCAGCCTTCTGAATATTGCGGTCGAGCAACGGTTGTCGCCCAAATTAAACATAATACGGGCTGAAATTAGCCAGACTAGCCTGAACCGACATGCGATATCCTATGGTAATGTAACCGAGGGACTCGTCCCAAACCGAAATGTGTTTTTCTAAGCAATGCTTACGCAAGGCACGCTTAAATGTCTGGACTGCCCGTTCAGCCAGGCCATCAGCCTGGGGGTGATCGTGACTAGTACGACGATAATCGATGAGGGCCTCATCAAGCATCTCTTGAAATTCTCCCCGAAATTCTGTACCTTGATCGTAAGGACCTCGGCTTGGGCACCGTATCTCATAACGACATGTTCCTTAAAAGCTGCGGTGGTTAACTTAGCTGTCTTCTGAGGCAGGGCTACGACTTCTACCCACTTACTGAAATTTTCGATCATAATCATAATGTATTGTTTCCCTCTACATGAGATAGGAAAAGGTCCGGCCAGATCGACCAACCATCGATAGAATAAACCCCTAATGGGTAGAGGTTCGGGCGTAGTCTGCCGATTAGAGAAACAAGTTCGGAGAGGGTCATAGGTGGCACACTTGTGTAGAATAGCAGTAACATCAGCTTGCATTCCTGACCACCAATACCGTGCCTGAACTAGACTTAATGTCCGCTTAGTACCGTAGTGACCAAGCTCAATGTGAATGTGCTCAATGAGAGAAAGACGCTTGGTAGGCTGTGGAACGTGCCTATGGTTTCCGTCTGCCAACAACCGAACTAAAGATCCCCTGAGCCAAAGGTAACCTTTGGCCCTCTTTTTCACTCTGTCTTCTTCGTCAGAGGTAGTGCCGAACGTGAAGGTCTTGGAGGATAGGAAAATAATGAGAGGCCCATCACGCCAACGATTTGTGGCGGGACGGGGGTTCGTAATAGAGGCCAAGCAATAAATATGATAAGAACCCATTGACATGACGGGAACATTGTTGTCATCAAAATCATGTCGAACTCCGTTATCTCTCGTTCGAGGCAAAGGATTTCGGGAAATTCCGTCTGCGTTTAGACTTAGCAGACCGGGTCAGTGAATTATTTCAACGTTATATTTTTGTAAGATTAAAGCCCATCGGACTAGCTTCCCGGAAAGCTTATCGTTCGTCATCAGCCAATGTAAGGGCTGATGGTCAGTTAGGAGTGTGAAAGGTTTTCCGTACAAATAATGGCGGAAGTGAACGACTCCCCAAACCGCGGCTAGACACTCTCCTTCGTAGCTACTATAATTTGATTCAGCCCGGTTATTGCTTCTGCTCGCGTAAGAAACTACGTATTCCTCTCCACTCAACTCTCTTTGCGTTAAGATGGCATCGATTCCGGGTTTCCCAAAATCTGTTTGGAGACAAAAAGGGAGTTTGTGATTGGGAGGACGAAGAATTGGAGCACTCGATAAGGCAGTTTTTAATTTTTGAAATGCATAAATCTGATCGGGACCCCATATAAACGCCACTTCTTTCTTGAGAAGGTCGTTTAACGGAGATGCGATGGTGCTAAAATTAGATACAAACCTGCGATAATAATTAGCAAGTTCGAGAAACGCTCGCAGACTTGTGAGGTCTCTAGGAGCAAGCAATTTACTGATTGCCTCTGCCTTTGCTTCGAGACGAGTGATCCCCTCAGCCGAGATAAAATGGCCGAGGTAAGGCACTCCCTTGGCTCCAAAGGTGCATTTCGCTGGATGACATTTTAAACCGACCTTTTTCAATTCAGTCAATACCCATTCGATGTGAGCAGCGTGCTCTTCGATAGTATTCGAGGCAATGATGAGGTCATCGATGTAGCATCTAGCAAATTTACAACCTCCTAGAATGGAATCCATGACTTTTTGAAAGATGCCAGAGCATTTTTCAGTCCGAATGGCATTACGGCCCATTCCTATCGGTCGTCGCTACCCCAAAAGGCACTTTTATGCCGGTCTTTTTCCTCTATCTCAATTTGATTGAATCCCTGACGGAGGCCAAGGATACTAAAATACTTTGCTCCGCCTACGTGATCAGATATTTCTTCTGCAAGAGGCATGGGATGATGATCTTGAACTATTCTAGCATTTAGTTCACGATAGTCACCACACATTCGACGTTCAGTAAAATTACCATCAAAATCCTTTTTCCGGGGCATGACAGTGGGAGCTGCAAATGTGGAGTCTGATCGATAGATTAGGCCAACTTCCTCTAGTTCAGCACATCGTTTGTCTACCATTTCCCATTCTATTTCTGACAAACGATGTTTCGGTTTAAATATAGGCCGATCATCTCGAGATCTATCGTCATCTTATAAGCGGTGTGACGACCTAAATCGTTCATGGAAAAGGTAAAGGCATCGATATTTCGTAAAACTACATCATTTAGTAACTCTTGTTTGGCCTTTGTTACATTGGTGTCGAATTTCCATTTAGGAGCATCAAATTTTTCGGTTGTCATAGCTTCCATGGCTTGTGCAAAGGCCAATTGCTCATCTACGATAAGCGTTTGACCTAACTCGTAAGCAACAGGTGTCTGTTTAAGGCAATTAACCGAATGATTCTAACTGCATGTTGGAAAATCAGCACTCCAATGAGGAGTGGGTGGAATATGAAAAGGACTTGTAGACTGGACAGCCGTGTATGCGGGAATGGACTAGGACATATGGCTAGGATTGAGGAAATAGTAGATAGAGATTTCCGGAACTGATATAATTGGAGAAGGAAAGAGGAAAAATTGAAATGTGGTCCCTTGGAGAGTGGGACGGAAAGATTTTCTTAGTGATGCATTCCCCCCCCCAGCTGGTTGAGACAGATATGCCTGAGAGTGGCAACCTAGTGCAAACCCGACACCTAAAACAAAAGACAAAGCATGAGGGTCCATGACACAACCAAATAAAGCGCATCTTTGACGTTCTGTAAGCGGCTGTAGTGCTAGGAATGAAATGCATGAGGAGTTCTTGTTTTGTAGAGGTAGGCTCTTCGAGCTCACCGGTATGAATGTTTCGGAGCATGCAGGACGGTCATTAGAGAATGCATGTGAATGTGGGTACGAAACTAAGGTAGGAAGCACCTTGAGAGGTTGAACCAGGACATTGACACTAAAATTAGGGGGACATTCCTTTTGAATGCAAGGCTGCACCTTATAGAAAGGAAAAAGGGCAACTTGAATGTCTGTAGGAGGAGGACGAACTAACAAGTTGGCCTCACGGAGTCTACCAATATCGATGAGGTTCGTCCATTTGGAGCGAACCCGGTGTGCTAGTGAACCATGGCGAGCCAGGTCAATAATTAGAGGCGGACCAATTATTTGTTCAATCCGTTGATAATCAACCAAGACTATAGGTCTTGGATCATTATAGGCTGCGACATTTTCCAAGATATACCCCATACGATGATCTAAAGTTTGTAGAAAATGCAGGATGCGGATCAATTCAAAAAATAATTTGGTGCGGGGATCGGCTAATCCAAGACCTTTTCCGGCCCGAGACATTCCCTTGCACTCCCATCCGCCAAAAACTAGATCAATAGGACCAATATCCTGTAAGTGATGGTTGCCCACAATCCAGATGTCTTGTGGGAGGGCGGTATGCATATGCTCGTATGCGGATTTCGATAACAAATGCGGGTATTGGGAATGCAACAGATTACAATGATGTAATTGTGCTTTCCGTGCTAACGGATCAATCTCAACCAAATAATAAAATCAGATTAATAATCCATTCCGCAAACATGCACGGAGGGAAGTGCCTATTCCATCGAAAAGGTCCAAAATCACCAATCCATTTGGATGAGGTTTCAATTCGACCGGATTCCAATTAATGGGAAGAAACCCAGAAGAGTCTGTAGGGACTGAGATTGTAGGAAAGGCCGGAGAAAGTGGAATTGACAAGGTTTGGTTATAGATTCGGTCAAATTCCCTCGTATCTATAAGAAAACTTGGGTCACTGAAAATTTCTGGTAAGTAAGAAATATCTGGCACAATTTCTTCTGCTGGCAATGAATAAATTTTTTCGGCCCCCACCGAATTCCCTGACAATGCAGGTATGGATGTGGCCGAATTTGCCATAATAGGCATGGGCTTCCTAGCGGAAATTAGCGGAATGCAGATTTTGCGTTCCGAGAAGTTAGTGGGCCTATAAGAAAATGTCTCATCATGCATGTCAACTCCACCCCCTACACGAAATATAACGTCCTGTCCCACTAGGCATTCATAGTCACTACATTTAGTGACCAGAGCGTGAACCGAGATCTCAGCAAAATCTATAGGCGTTCCGTTCTGGAACCAGAAAACGAGCGGTTTCTTAGTGATTCCTAGGACTAGCTTGGTTGTGCCCGCTGATGTTAACAACCAAGTAGAAGTGAACTGGAGCTTGTCCGGAGTCAGACCAAGCTTGAGTGCAAAGCTAGAGCCCAATATCACCGGCTTTACACCCGTATCCATGAGGGGCAGGGAAGGGGCTATACCATTGATCAACAATGCGCCCTTCCCATTATCCAAAAAGTTGATGTGAGGATCGAGGGAATTTTACTCCTCTATGGAAATAGGCTGAATAGCAACAAGATTTCTATGCAGCTGAAGTGCTTGTAACGCGGCAGCTGCAGCTGAGCTGTCGGAGGTAAAAGAGATAGGGGAGAATTTTGGTGAATCAGAAATCATAGTGGATAGAATGCACAAGCGTTCTTTTACGTGGAGTTCCTCGTGTATAGTTCGATCCACTATGTTGAGAGCTTCAACTGCGATGGCTTAAGCAGTTTCGAGCAAGGGAGGAGAAAGCTCTTTAGTGAATTTTGGTAGGTAGTTACCTCTCTCTTTGAGAGTTTGTACAAATTGGCATTTTTACTGCCTCATAACTTATCGGCTGGTTGGCCGTTTTCAGTGATTCTTTTTGCTATGGACTCAAGGGAGTCCAGGCTGCACAAGGGTGCAATCAAATTGTCAGTTTGCCTTTCCTCGACAGCAGTGGTTATGGCTTGGATTGGGTTAGTTAAATATTATCTAGAGGCTTCCTATATTTTGTGGTCCAATGGAGGACACAAAATTGCAGGTTATGGGCCCACCCTTTAGGGTGGCCACCTTCAATGGATCTGGGTTCATCTATTGAGAAGCCATGATGATGGGAACTTTGTGCGAAAAACGATACTAGGGTATTGTTAGTGGACAAGTGAAACGTCCACCTTCGGGAACTCCACCAGGATTTGGAGGAGTAAGGTTTCCTGCAGCAACGGCTGCCTCAGAGGAGGAGGCAGATGATGGGGACAGCAGTGTTCCCAAAAAGGGGAAAGGGAAGGAGACACCCCTCACACCTATTGCCACAGTATCGGGAGCGGCGACCGTGAAGACCACGGAGAACGATACTCAAATGTGAAGGATGTACACATGGCAGCCAAGAACTTTATTCTCAGGCACCTCACTCAAGCTTTGGCCACTCCTCATCTTCACATTTACAAGGCCGAGGAGTTGTGGGTGAGTTTGGTGGAGATTTATAGCGCTGGAACTATTCATGAGCTCCAATTGGCTGAGCAAAAGCTAGTGAGTTACACTTACAAAGGAGGAAAGATGTTAGATTACTGTAATGATCTTTCTTGTTTGTATATGGAGATGAAAAGTGTCGGTTGGACAGGTAGAATGAAAATGAAAGTTAACACTCTTATCATGAAGTTACCAGATGAGTTCGAGAACATAGTGTATCGAGTATAGGAAATGCCTGATAGTTCATGGAAATGGAACACAGTGGTAAGGATGATACTTGTGCAGGAAAACACAATGGAGATTAGGAGAGGTGGGAAGAGCATTCAAGCTCTAGCAGCAGGAGGGGGACCGATGGGGGAAGGACCCGAAGAAACCTTACAAAGTGGAAAAGGATCATTATGGGGGACTAAGGCCCCCAAAGGGTCTTTGTCACTTTTGCAAAATGTCAGAACACTTAATCGCAGATTGTATCAAGCTGTCGGGGCTGGGGCTCCAAGAGAACCGTGGAGGGGGTTTTTTCGGAGGGAAGAAAAAGGCACTTGTGGCTACAAAAGTGACAGGAGAAACCGGGGATGAGTCCTCTGAGAAGGATGGGGAGCTTTTTCTTTACGAGAATCTAGAGGAGAACGAGATCCCTCGGAAACAGAAGTGTGCCCGTGGAGCGATTCCGGAAGCTCCACAGGAAAGGATGGATTATCGACTCAGGGGCATCCATGCATATGTGTCTTGATAAAGAACTCTTCACTAAGCTAAGAAAGATCCCTACTGTAGAAATAGAGTATGGGGATGTGAGAGTGGTTACCACAGATCTAATGGGATCAATAGATCTGAAAGTCTTAGTGGAGGATAAAACTTCTATACTTACATTCTCAGATGTACTCTACATCCCTCAGCTGAGTAAAAATCTTGTCTCTTCGTCTGTGCTAGATGAGAAGGAGTTTGATACCTTCACTAGAAAGGGTGTCTTTATAGCTAAGTATGGGGATGAAGTTTACTTCACAGAAAATAAGGGTAGCCAAGGAATGTTTAGGCTTAACCTAAGTAATGAAAAGAAGAATGCTTACTATGTTGGTGTTCCTAAGTTGATGATTTGGCATAAGCGGTTGGGGCATGTGCATTTTGATAGGTTGAGGGAAATGAAAAAGCTTGGGGTAGTAGAAGGCGTTCAGTTTGGGGATAATGAAATGATGGATGATTGTAGTGGCTGTGCTCAAACGAAGGCTCACACACTTCCCTTTCTTAAAACTGCCACATATAGAGGTGAGAAAGTATTAGATCTGGTCCACACAGATATTTGGGGACCTGCAAAAGTACCTTCGATCGGAGGAAAGAGGTATATGATGACAATAACCGATGATTGGTCTAGATACTTTAGAGTCTACTTTCTAAAAACAAAGTCTAAAGCATTAACTTACTTCAAAGAATATAAAGCATGGATTGAGAAGTTCCATGAAACCCCCATTAAAGGATAAGGGGTGATAGTGGGGTACCTCTAACCAATTTGAGGAATATCTGAGAGATGAGGGAGTGCAGCACCAGAAAATTGTACCATATAACCAGGAACAAAATTGGGTAGCTGAGAGGTTGAATCGAACACTAGGAGATAGTGCATGCAGTATGTTGGCAGACAAGAAAATAGGAAAGAGATTTTGGACAGAAGCAATGAATTGTGCCAACTACATTAAGAATACAGTTTTACCTCAGTTATAAAGGGAGTGACACCTTATGAGAGATGGGTTGGAAGGAAACCAGATATCTCACACCATAAAGTATTCGTTAGCCAAGTTGACAGTCTTGACACGGATAGGAAAAATTGGAAACTAGATGCTAAGGGAAAACCTGGATACATTGTGGGATATGATGAGGATATTAAGGGATATAGAGTCTATTGTTGAAATTGATAGATTTCTATAGTATTTTCTAAGTTTAATATGTTAGTATAAAAAGAAAAAGGACAGACAGCTTGCCTCCACCTCCTCTCTCTAGCCCCCATACTTGTTGTAGTCACTGAAGGATAGAGAGGGTGGTTGATCCATGGCAGCCCTAGTCCAACAAGTAGTTATTTTTAGTAGGTTACTCTAAAAATATATATGACGTACCCGGGATTTGATCTCGGTACCTACCGGTCGTCAGGTTGACCGACAGCGGTCAACTTTATCCTGTTAGACTAAGACCAATGCTAAATGCTATAGTATGTGATAGATATATATACATTTAGAAAGGAACAAATTCATTTAACTAAAACTGGATACGACGTGCATAGATACAGTTTATAAAAGTACGAAGTACGACATTATTTCAAAAAAAATACCACGCATGTTTTTGGCAACGAAACAAATATCGCGCAAGTATTTATAACGGCTACAATTGCGTCTCATTGCGAATCCGACAGCACACATCATCGCCGAAATCCCGGAGTGGTCACCTTGGCGTTTTGTGACGTGGCATGACCTAGAGCCACGTGGAGAGATGACATTTGGTCATAGGAATTCCGAGGAATGTACGGACGAGTAAAAAGCAGACACGTGTCCGCTTAATAGCCTTGTCGTACATAGGCCGTACAAAAGGTACACTGACAGTAATACTTTTTGGTATGGTACAGTAATCTGATTGGTCCGTACTTCAGTAGATAGAAGTTATTAGAGGGAATCAGGACTTAGAAAATTTTGGTAGGTAGTCACCTCTCTCTTTGAGAGTTTGTACATATTGGCATTTTTATTGCCTCATAACTTATCACCTGGTTGGGCGTTTTGAGAGATTCTTTGAGTCCAGGTTGCACAGGGGTGCATACAGATTGTCACTCTAATTACTTGGGCAGCAGTGGTTGTGGCTTAAAGTGGGCTAGTTAAATTAGAGGTTTCGTGTATTTTCTGTAGTCAAATGGAGGACAAAGAATTGCAGGTTATGGGCCCATTCTCTAGGGTGCCCACCTTTAATAGATCTGGGCTCATCTATTTGGAAGCCATGATGATGGGAGCCTTGTGTGAAATACGATACTAGGGTATCGTCAGTGGACAAGTGAAACGTCCACCTTCGAGAATTCCTCTCGGTTTTGGAGGAGTAAGGTTTTCTATAGCAGAGACTGCTTCCGCTGAGGAGGCAAATGATGGGGATACCAGTATATCTGAAAAGGGGAAAGGGAAGGAGACACCACTCACCCCTATTGCCATGGCACCGGGATCGGCGGCCGTGAACACCGTGGAGAACGATACTCAAATGTGGGAAGACGTAAACATGGCTGCCAAGAACTTCATTCTAAGAAACCTCACCCAAGGTTTGGCCTCCCCTCACCTTCACATTTACAAGGCCGAGGAGCTATGGGAGAGTTTAGTGGAAATCTACAGAGATATAACTATTCAAGAGCTCTAGTTGGCTGAGCAAAAGCTAGTTAGTTACACTTACAAAGGAGGAAAGATGTTAGATTGTTGTAATGATCTTTCTTGTCTGTATATGGAGATGGAAAGTCCCGGGTGGACAGGTACAATGAAAATGAAAGTTAACACTCTTATCATGAAGTTACCAGATGAGTTCAAGAACATAGTGTACCGAGTACAGGGAATGCCTGATAGTTCATGGAAATGGAACATAGTGGTCAGGATGATACTTCTACAAGAAAACACAATGGGGATTATGAGAGGAGGAAAGAGCATTCAAGCTGTAGCAGCAGGAGGGGAGCAATGGGGCAAGGACCGGAAGAAACCTTACAAAGGGGAAAGAGATCAGTCAGGGGCACCAGGGCCCCCAAAGTGTCTTTGTCATTTTTGCAAAAAACCAAGACACTTCATCGCAGACTATGTCAAGCTATCGGAGCTGAGGCTCCAAGAAAACCGTGGAGGGGGGTTCTTTCGGAGGGAAGAAAAAGGCACTTGTGGTTACAAAAGTGACAGAAGAGACCGAGGATGAGTCCTCTGAGGAGGATGGGGAACTTTTTCTTGACGAGAGGTTGGAGGAGAAGGAGATCCCTCAAAGACAAAAGTGTTCCTTTGGAGCGATTCGAGAAGCTCCACAGGAAGGATGGATCATCGACTCAGGTGCATCCATGCATATGTGTCTTGATAAAGAACTCTTCACTAAACTAAGAAAGATCCCTACTGTAGAGATAGAGTATGGGGATGGGAGAATGGTTACTACAAATGTAGTGGGATCATTAGATCTGAAGGTCTTAGTGGATGGTAAGACTTCTATACTTACATTCACAAATGTGCTCTACATTCCTTAGCTGACTAAAAATTTTATCTCTGCGTCTGTGCTAGATGACAAAGAGTTTGATACCTTCACTAGAAAGGGAGTCTTTAGAGCTAAGTATGGGGATGAAGTTTACTTCACAACAAATAAGGGAAGCCAAGGAATGTTTAGGCTTAACCTGAGTAATAAAAAGAAAAATGCTTATTATGTTGGTGTTCCTAAGTTGATGATTTGGCATAAGAGGTTGGGGCATGTGCATTTTGATAGGTTGAGGGAAATGAAAAAGCTTGGGGTAGTAGAAGGAATTCAGTTTGGGGATAATGAAATGATGAATGATTGTAGTGGATGTGCTCAAGGTAAGGCTCACAGACTTCCTTTTCCCAAAGCCGCTACATATAGAGGTGAGAAAGTGTTAGATTTGGTCCACACAGATATTTGGGAACGTGCAAAAGTACCTTCGGTTGGAGGAAAGAGGTTTATGATGACAATAATCGATGATTGGTCTAGATACTCTAGAGTCTACTTTCTAAAAAATAAGTCTGAAGCATCAACTTACTTCAAAAAATATAAAGCCTAGAGTGAGAAGTTGCATGAAACCCCCATTAAGAGGATAAGGAGTGATAAGTGGGGAGGAATATACTTCTAACCAGTTTGAGGACTATCTGAGAGATAAGGGAGTGCAACACTTGAAAACTGTACCATATAACCCGGAACAAAATGGGGTAGCTAAGAGATTGAATAGAACACTAGGAGATAGTGCATGCAGTATGTTGGCAGACAAGAAAATAGTAAAGAGATTTTGGGGAAAGGCAATGAATTGTGCCAACTATATTAAGAATAGAGTCTTTACCTCAGCTGTAAATAGAGTGACACCTTATGAGAGATAGGTTAGAAGGAAACCAGATATCGCACACCTTAAAGTGTTCGGTAGCCAAGTCTACAGTCTTGATACGGATAAGAAAAAATGGAAACTAGATGCTAAGGGAAAACCTGGATACTTTGTGGGATATGATGAGGATGTTAAGGGATACAGAGTCTATAACTTATCAAAGAAAGATATCATTCTAGTCAAACACTTAGTTGTCATGGATGAAGGGAAGTCATTTGACCCCTTCAAATATACAAAGAATATAAGAATCAGATTTGAGTCTGAAAGTGAGGAGAACTCGATCGTTCCTGAAAGGGACATGAGTGAAACCATGATTGCAGATTCAGCGGGGATCGAAGATACAGAAGACTCACCGGAAACCTCACATACCCTTATAGACTTTGAGGAGATAGAAGAAGCGGGACAAGAATCGGCTTCCATGGACATGGGAGCCGATGAGACAGTGAGAAGAAATCCAAGAATTCCATCCATTCCAACTTCAGAGTTTGAGGGAGGAAGAAGGAGCAGCAAAAGGATACAGGAAAAACAAGTTGCTCATAAGGTAACTAAGCTATCTCACTCAGTTGAGCCTCAGTCTATCTCGGAGGCAGTGAATAGTCCAGAGAAAGAAAGATGGATTAGAGCCATAAATGATGAGATGGCTTCTATCATGGAAGCAAATACTTGGGAATTAGCGAATTGTCCTCTAGACATAAAACATGTTGGGTGTAAATGGGTATTTAAACTAAAATTGAACCCAAATAATACCATTGAGAGATATAAGGCTCGATTGGTAGCAAAGTGGTTCACTCAAAAAGAGGGGATTGACTTTGACGAGGCCTTTGCTCTAGTTGTTCGGTTCCCCTCAGTAAGGATACTCCTCAGTCTAGCAGCAACGCAAGACATGGAAATCCATCAAATGGACATTAAGACAGCTTTTCTTAATGGTGAGTTAGAGGAAGAAATTTTCATGAGGCAACCCGAGGGGTTCGTGGAAGAAGGAGAAGAGAGCAAAGTCTGCAGTCTCATAAAATCCTTATATGGACTGGAGCAAGCTCCCTGACAGTGGAATAAGAAACAAGATGAGTTTCTCACCGATCTGGGATATATCCGAATCAGCTCTGACCATTCTATCTATATATTTGAAGATGAGAATGGTGTCATTTTTATTGCAATTTATGTGGATGATCTGCTTGTGTTGAGTAATTCTTTGGAGAAGATCAACGGGCTAAAGAAAGATCTTAGGGGCAGATTTGATATGAAGGATTAAGGGGAGGCAAAATATATTTTGGGGATCCAAATGGAGAGAGACAGGGGGGATAAGATTATCAGACTTACTCAGAAAGAAGCAATAGGTAATATGCTTGAGAAATTCCAGATGGAAAATGCTAACAATTGTACCACTCCCATGGACTTGAAAAAAGTAAGTGATGGGAGTGTAGAAGGAGGAGTGATCATCTTAGACGATCAGATGAGTCCAGAGAAGAGAGAGCTTATGAAGTCTATCCCTTATAGACAGGTCGTAAGAAGTTTAATCTACTTTATGAACTGTACCAGGCCGGACATAGCGGCTGCAGTTGGAGTACCCAGTAGGAGTCTTAATGATCCTAAAAAGAGAGACTTGGAGGCAGCCAAGAGAGTCATGAGTGTTAAAGGTCATGGGCATTAAGACTCGGTTGTGATCCACTCCCACTAGGAGTCACACTTGCACCAGCAGGAGCAGGTGGAACACTAGGGCTAATAGGAGCACTTGCAATAGGAGCTGAGCCATTATCAGACATGTTAGCGGAAGCAAACTCAAAGAGAAATGCCTAGAAGACTAGATCTATAGTGTAAGATATGTTACTCCAAACGAAAGAGGTCTTTCAACCAAACAAACATGTACTACAAGCAAATTAGAGACAATAGAGCATAAAACACCTTAAACTGCACTCAGTGCTCTCATTTCCTTAACTCTTGTAATGAATTGATCAATCCTAATTGAACTAAATACTTAAAAGATCTCGAAAACATCTAAAATATCTAAAGAACATCAAAAACGTATGTACATGGTTCACTAGACACCCTACTGACAAAAATCTAAGTGTTTGGACCAGAATTGTCCACTAACAATATCTATACCCTAAAAATCCGGGTGATTCTTATCACGTCTACATTCATTGGCGGCCTTACACACTAATTAACTTAAAGATATCAATTCGTGAAGATACTACAAAAAAAATCCACACTAAATTTGGTCAATGTTGAACAGTTGGTATTCCAAAAATATTCTAAGTCTTAGACTCAAATTTCTAAGACTTACTAATGCTTACTTTTCAATACTCCCCTTAAGCTTTAGAAGGCTTACTCACTTAGACCACATGCTTTTCTGCAGTACTCCAATTTAGGAGCGGGAAGGGCTTTTGTCAACATGTCCGCAACCATTTTCTCATCAGGCAAATAACAAAGTTTGACCACTTTTGCAAAAACTTTCTCTCGTACCAAATGTAGCCGAATGTCCATATGTTTACTCTTAAAATGGTGACTTGGGTTTGTAGCCACAGAAATGGCTGCTTGATTGTCGCACCACATTATTTGTGTCCCGTGTTGCGTAAAACCCAATTCTTGAAGAAATGCCTTAATCCATAGCAACTCTTTCAAGGCTGCGCTCACAGCCATGTATTCGGCTTCCATAGTAGATTGAGCCGTGACCTTTTGAAGTTTACTACTCCAACTACAAGTACCACTTCCAATCTGAATGACATACCCAGTTGTATACTTCCTACTAGGCACATCACCATAGCTAGCATCACTCCAAGTATTAATGCTAACCTTGTCCCCTCCCAAAGTAAGCCAAAGATTTCTAGTCCCAACAAGATACCTTAACACCCTTTTTGCAGCCTCCCAGTCTCTCTTTCGTGGATTTTGCAGACTTCTGCTCAATACACCAACAGCTGCAGCTATATCAGGCCTATAACAATTCATAAAGTAAATTAGACTTCCTACTACTTGTCTGTAGGGTACTTGGGACATAAATTTTTGCTCTTCTGCACTGAGTTCCTCATTTATGATGACTCCAAACTCATGCTCCATTCCTTCAAGTTTTTGCTTATACTCCATAGGAGTTGCACAACCTTTGGCATCAGCCAAGCCAAATTTTTCCAACATGTTTCCCTATCGCTTCTTTTTGTGTTAGCCTAATTATTTTCTTTTCTTTATCTCTTTCAACTTGTATTCCAATAATGTATTTAGCCTCACCCAAATCCTTCATTTCAAATTTTGAATTAACAGTGTGTTTTACTCTAGCAATTCCTTCTTTGTTCCTACTAATTACCAGCAAGTCATCAACATACACAGCAATGAATATCACCTCATTAGGATTATCACCACACATCACATATACTGAATGATCTGAGCTAATTCTTGTAAATCCTAATCTTGTCAAGAACTCATCTAATTTTCTGTTCCATTGCCTAGGGGCCTTTTTTAGGCCATACAAAGATTTTAAAAGTCTGCACACAAGATTTTCTTTTCGTGTTTCCTTAAAACCCTCTGGTTGCTTCATATAGATGACCTCATCTAAATCACCATGCAAAAATGCAGTTTTGACATCCATTTGGTGGATGTCAAAATCCTCTATGGCAGCTAATGTAAGTAAGATGCGGACGGATGGAAACCTTACAACCGGTGAAATGTTTCTTCATAATCTATCCCCTCCTTTTGATTATATCCCTTAGCAACCAAGCGAGCCTTATACCTGTCTATGGTATTATCTGGGTTCAATTTTAACTTAAACACCCATTTACTTCCAATAGCCTTTCTTCCTGGAGGAAGTTCCACCAGATCCCAAGTTTGGGCCTCCATGATGGACTTCATTTCCTCATTGACGGCTTCCACCCAATGTTCCCTTTCATTACTCGAAAAAGCTTCTTTCAATGTTAAAGGCTCTTCTATGTGTGCAGAATGAGCAAAGGCTGCATTTTCTCCCCTGAGTCGTGCACTTCGCCTCACTCCACCTGGAAATTCTGTCGCTGGTATAGATGGTTGGGTCCTCCTCCTTGATACATGTGATTCTTCTTGTGATTCAGTTTCAGCTTGAGGTAGAGGAGATTCTACAACTCTTTCGGGCATAACACTTCCTGTTTCTGGTGGAGAAGATGATTCCAAGTCATTTTGACTTAAACTAGATGCATTTTCTACATTTTTCTTGAAAAATAAAGGATTTTCCTCTAAAAAGATATAATCAACACTTTTATCTTTCTTTTCATTGCTACATTGACTAAATACATCTACTCCTCTTCCCTCATCCTTCACTATGATGTTTCTGGCTACCACAACTCTATTTCTCTTAATGTCATATACTTTATAACCCTTGGCATGATCATCATACCCTAAAAATATACCTGGTATGCCTTTTGGCTCTAATTTCCATTTTTGTGGATCATTATCTAGCAAAAATACCTTACTTCCAAACACTTTGAAGTGACTTACATCTGGTTTGTGTCCTGTCCACATTTCATAAGGAGTTTTATCTTTTATTGCCCTTGTTTCTAGCCTATTTCTCACATAAGCTGCACAATGCATAGCCTCTGCCCAAAATTTGTAATCTATGTCCATATCAGCCATCATTGTCCTAGCACACTCTGATATGGTCCTATTCATCCTTTCTGAAACACCGTTTTGTTCCGGAGAATAAGGAACGGTTAGTTGACGTGAGATTCCATGCAATTTTAGGAATTCTGCAAACTCATTAGAAATGTACTCCCCTCCATTATCAGATCTGAATCCCGCTATCTTTCTCTCATGTAGATTCTCAACCCAAGCCTTATACTCTTTAAATTTTGAAAAAACTTCATCCTTACTTCTCAAAAAATAAACTGTAGTAAATCTACTATAGTCATCAGTAAAGGTAAGCATAAACTTAGCACCTCCCACAGATGGATACCTAGATGGCCCCCATACATCTGAATAAATTAGTTCTAGCACCCTGCTACTTCTATGATCAGTTTGCGAAGGGAAAGGCAACTTATGAATTTTTCCCATTGCACAACCATCACATACATTTGATGCTGGTTTTTGACTAATTTTTACACCTTCCACCATTTTTTGATTTACCATCTTTTCTAATCTATCATAATTCACATGTCCTAAACGTTTATGCCATAAATCACAATCACTGATTACACTTGAGTACATAACATCATTGTCATTATCATTTGCAAGACTCAACCGATACAAATTGTTTCCTCCAGCAAATCCTTCTGCAACTATTTTCCCATTCTTACTCACTGTTTTCTTTCCATTCTCAGATATAGTTTTAAAACCTTTCTTTTCTACCACTGACGTAGAGAAAAAGTTTCTTTTAAAAGCTGGGACATGCAACACATCTTCCAAAACCCTTTTCACAGGTTTTCCCTCTACGTTCAACATAAGTGACACCCTCCCCTTTGCTTTTGACTCAACAAAGGTATCATCACTAAAATAAATTTTGATGGGTGAAATAGATTGAATACTCTCATATAGATGGCGATTGCGGCACATGTGGGCAGATGCACCGGAGTCCATTATCCATTCGTCTTCCTCCACGCCTTCCGTTGCTTGTGCCATCGCAAAGTATTTCTTTTCGCTGTTGATAGGATAGCTGCTCACATCCTCCTCCTTTAGTTCGTTGAATAGAGAAGTTGGCCGTCCACCAGATTGAGAAGGAACCCGGCTTTCGTCCCAACCAGAGCGAAAATTTCCTGTAGCTTTCGCTCTCTTGTAGGCATTACACAATCTGAAAACATGGCCTTTTTCATCACAATAATAGCATGTCAAAGGTGTCCTTCTAGGACCACTACCTCTGCCACTGCCATTGCCAATCTTAGAGTCTGAAAACTGGTTAGCTAGTGCCTGAACAGACTTACTACTACCTCTTTGTGACATTTGGTTAGCTTCTTCACTCAAAATAAGTTGAATTGCTAATGCTATGTTCCATTGACGCTGTGGAATAGCCCTAAGCCTATCCATGGCTCCCTTATATTCATCGGGCAAAGTTCTCATCAACAACATAGCCTGCTGAGGTGGTGAAAAGTCCCCACCTGCACTAGTACTCTGAAGAAACAACCTTTTCATAGCATGACAATGATCTGACATACTACCTCCAGAATACTTAAATTCAAAAATCTGAGTGGCTATGTTTGTCTGGACGGTAACATCTAGCTGAACATACATAGCACGTACACTAAACCAAACATCAGATGCTTTCTTCATCCAAGATACGACATTAGCAAATCTTTGTCATAGACTGCTTCAAGACGTTGAGGCAATGGAGATTATTCTTTCTCCAATCCGGCGCAGTCACATTCGCTGATCCTTCCACAATGGATGACAAGTCCCTCTCCTCGAAATATGAGCTCAACATATCTTCCAATATAAGTAGTCAGTTCCGTCAAAAATAGGCAATTTGGGCGGTGGGCCCATAACCTGTTGAAGGTCATGGGCATTAAGACTCGGTTGTGATCCACTCCCACTAGGAGTCACACTTGCACCAGCAGGAGCAGGTGAAACACTAGGGCTAATAGGAGCACTTGCAATAGGAGCTGAGCCATTATCAGACATGTTAGCGGAAGCAAACCCAAAGAGAAATGCCTAGAAGACTAGATCTATAGTGTAAGATATGTTACTCCAAACGAAAGAGGTCTTTCAACCAAACAAACATGTACTACAAGCAAATTAGAGACAATAGAGCATAAAACACCTTAAACTGCACTCAGTGCTCTCATTTCCTTAACTCTTGTAATGAATTGATCAATCCTAATTGAACTAAATACTCAAAAGTTCTAGAAAACATCTAAAATATATAGAAAACATCTAAAACGTGGACCAGAATTGTCCACTAACAATATCTATAACCTAAAAATCCGAGTGATTCTTATCACGTCTACATTCATTGGCGGCCCTACACACTAATTAACTTAAAGATAACAATTCGTGTAGATACTACAAAAAAAAACCACACTAAATTTGGTCAATATTGAACAATTTGTATTCCAAAAATATTCTAAGTCCTAGACTCAAATTTCTATGACTTACTAAAGCTTACTTTTCAATAATGAAATATTTGGTTAGAACCAGAGAATCATGGTTCCATTTGGGAGGGGAGCACACTGATATCACCACTTGGAGTGATGCCAATTATGGGGATGCACCTATGAGAAGATGCACTTCTGGATATGTTTTGTATGTGGGGGAAGGTGCTTGGTGTTTGATCCGTAAGCAACAAAAGGTGGTTGCTCAGTCTACTATGGAGGCTGAGTATATGGCGTCTTGTCCTGCTGTAAAAGAACTTATGTGGGTGAAGTCATTGTTGCAAGAACTGGGATATATGAAGGAGGGAGTGCATGAAATATTTTGTGATAATCAAGCTGCAATCGCAATTGCAACCAATCCAAAACACCATTTCAAATCAAAACATATGGACATAAGATTAAGATTCGTAAGGTAAAAAGTTGAAAATAAAATTTTAAATCTTTTGTATAGACCCGATGAAGAAATGGTGGCTGACATGATGACCAAACCTGTGCCCTCTCCTAAATTAAAATATTGTCGGGAAAAGTGCGGGTTGAAAGAAAAATTAAAATTAGACTAGAAAATAAAGGGAGTGTTGAAATTAATAGATTTCTAGAGTATTTTCTAGGTTTAAATTTGTTAGGATAAAAGAAAAAAAAGGAAAGGCAGCCTGCCTCCACCTCCTCTCTCTAGCCCCCATACTTGTTGTAGTCACTGAAGATAGAGAGGGTGGTTGATCCATGGCTGCCCTAGTCGAACAGGCAGTTATTTTAAGTAGGTTACTCTAAAAATATATATGATGGACCCGGGATTTGATCCCAGTACCTACCAATCGTAAGGTTGACCAACAACGGTCAGCTTTATCCTATTAGACTAGGACCAATGCTAAATGCTATAGTATGTGATAGATATATATACATTTAGAAAGGAACAAATTCATTTAACTAAAACTGGATACGGCGTGCATAGATACAGTTTTATTAAAGTACGAAGTACGACATCATTTCAAAAACGAATACCACGCACGTTTTTGGCAACGAAACAAATATCGCGCAAGTATTTATAACGGCTACGATTGCGTCTCATTGCAAATCCGACGGCGCACATCATCGCCGAAATCCCGGAGTGGTCACCTTGGCGTTTTGTGACGTGGCATGACCTGGAGCCACGTGGAGAGATGACATTCGGTCATACGAATTCCGAGGAATGTACGGACGAGTAAAAAGCAGACACGCGTCCGGTTAATAGCCTTGTCGTACATAGGCCGTACAAAAGGTACACCGACAGTAGTACTTTTTGGTACGGTACAGTAATCTGATTGGTCCGTACTTCAGTAGATAGAAGTTATTAGAGGGAATCAGGACGTAGAAAATTTTGGTAGGTAGTCACCTCTCCCTTTGAGAGTTTGTACAAATTGGCATTTTTACTACCTCATAACTTATCGCCTAGTTGGGCGTTTTCAGAGATTCTTTTTCCTACGAACTCAAGGGAGTCCAGGCTGCACAGGGGGGCATCCAGATTGTCAGCCTGATTACTTGGGCAGCATTGGCTGTGGCTTAAAGTGGGCTAGTTAAAAACTATCTAGAGGCTTCCTGTATTCTGTAGTCCAATGGAGGACACAGAATTGCATCTATGACTTATCAAAGAAAGATATAATCCTCGTCAAACACTTAGTTGTCATGGATGAAGGGAATTCATTTGACCCTTTCAAATATACAAAGAAGATAAGAATCAGATTTGAGTCCGACAGTGAGGAGAACTTGGTCGTTCCCGAAAAGGGCTTGAGGGAAACCGTGATTGCAGATTCAGGGGAGATCCAAAATACAGGAGACTCACCCGAAACCTCACATACTCCTATGGACTTCGAGGAGATAGAAGAAGCGGGACAAGAACCGGCTTCCATGGATAAGGTAGTCGATGAGACAGTGAGAAGAAATCGAAGAATTCTATCCATTCCAGCTTCAGAGTTTGAGGAAGGAAGGAGGAGCAGCAAAAGGATACAGGAAAAACAAACGGCTTATAAGGTAACTAAGCTATCTCACCCGGATGAGCCTCAGTCTTACTCGGTGGCAGTGAATAGTCCAGAGAAAGAAAGATGGATTAGAGCCATAAATGATGAGATGGCTTCTATCATGGAACCAAATACTTGGGAATTAGCAGATTGTCCTCCAAACATAAACCTATTGGGTGTAAATGGATATTTAAACTAAAACTGAACTCAGTTAATACCATTGAGATATATAATGCTCGATTGGTAACAAAAGCGATCACTCAAACGAGGGGATTGACTATGAGGAGATTTTTGCTCCAGTTGTTCAGTTTTTGTCAGTAACGATTCTCCTCAGTCTGGCAGCTGCGGAAGACAAGGAACTCCACCAAATGGACATTAAGACAGCTTTTCTTAATGGTGAGTTAGAGGAAGAAATTTTCATGAGGCAACCCGAGGGGTTCGTGGAACAAGGAGAAGAGAGCAAAGTCTGCAGGATCATAAAATCCTTATATGGACTGAAGCAGGCTCCCTGACAGTGGAATAAGAAACTAGATGAGTTTCTCACCGATCTGGGATATATCCAAATCAGCTCTGACCATTCTATGTATATGTTTGAAGATGAGAATGGTGTCATTTTTATTGCAATTTATGTGGATGATCTGCTTGTGTTGAGTAAGTCTTTGGAGAAGATCAACATGCTGAAGAAAGATCTTAGGGGCAGATTTGATATGAAGGATTTAGGGGAGGCAAAATATATTTTGGGATTCCAAATGGAGAGAGACAAGGGGAAAAAGATTATCAGACTTACTCAGAAAGAAGCAATAGGTAATATGTTTGAGAAATTCCAGATGGAAAATGCTAACAGTTGTACCACTCCCATGGACTTGAAAAAAAATATAAGTGATGGGAGTGTAGAAGGAGGAGAGATGATCTTAGACGATCAGATGAGTCCAGAAGAGAGAGA
>JBBHKE010002650.1:0-68411 GCA_037447655.1 Zygnema cylindricum | reverse complement strand
GTATTTGCCATATTTTGTTTTAGCTGATTATATATATTATATATTATTTAAATGGAATTAATGGAATTATTATATGATTATGGAATTGATGACGTCATGGGGTGCCTTCGGACATGGGGGACTTCCCTGCCCTAGAGGTTTGTTGAGGGGAGGGAGAGGGAGGAACGGGAGGACTGGAGGGTGAGGATGGGAGGGAGGGGAGGGAAGGGAGGGGAGGGGAGGGAAGTGTTCATGAAAGGAAGCAATTTTTTTCTTTCACGTCATTGTAAGGTATTAGGGAACCTTGCAAGGTATAGTACGGAAAATTATATAATATATTGCGGAAAATAATATAGTACGCTTTGTACTATTACTTTATATTTATGGTATACACTATATGACTATATATAGCGTGGTATGCCCCGTTTGACAATTTGTTCCGTAATGTAAATATGGGGAGTCTAGTACGGACAACTATCCGTATAATTGTAAGCAAAACGTTACGATAATCCCGATAATCAGAGGTCGCATAAGTCAAAATTTTCGCCGAAACCGACTTTAAAATAAATTAAAGGCCGTAGGGTTATGCAGCTCAAATTGTTAACGTTAACCCGTTTCACGAAAATAAAGTTGCCCGACTTCGATTTCTTCGCGTAGCGGTGCGCCCGTAACGAAGTACAAAATTAACTATAATGCGTATGAATAAGCCATAATTACGGTTGTCGCGTTCCCTTTAGATTTGTGAAATGAATAGTGTTTACTTACGTGTCAGATTTGCGAAGCTTTTTCGCATTCCCTAAGATTTGCAAAATGAATAGTGTACTACCGTGTCAGATTTGCGACGCTTTGTCGCGTTCCCTAAGATTTGTGAAATGAATAGTGTACTACACCGCCAATCGCTATTAGCGTTGTGTACGCTAATTCCGTTTCGCTTTTTTTTTTTAATTCTCAAATAGAATTATCCATACTATTTAAAAAAAAACCCTAATTCCTATTTAGATTAAACGATTTCTTCGAAAATTTTCAAATTCCCAATTAGCGTAAACCACGCTTATTATACGGTAAAAAAACTTATACGCTAATAGCGATTGGCGGTGTACCGCGTCAGATTTGCGACGCTTTGTCGCGTTCCCTAAGATTTGCGAAATGAATAGTGTACTACCGTGTCAGATTTGCAACGCTAATCATGATGTCACGTACTTCCACGATACCAAAGAGTACAAAGTACAATAATTTGGATTGTATGTACAGTACAAAATTTTCATTTTTTTGGTTTTTTTGGTTGACCGACCGTAACCGACCGTTTTTTTTTTCTGGTGAATCAACCGACCGCAACTGCCCGACCCTCAAAATTTGGCAACCAAATCCGTTCCGGATCCGGCGCAGGCGGTCGGTTAACGGTCGGTCACGGTTTCGGTTGACCGTTTGCGACCTCTGCCGATAGTTATAGGTTCTTCTGAT
Source organism: Zygnema cylindricum (assembly GCA_037447655.1). NCBI lineage: Eukaryota > Viridiplantae > Streptophyta > Zygnematophyceae > Zygnematales > Zygnemataceae > Zygnema > Zygnema cylindricum. The sequence goes on along the minus strand of JBBHKE010002650.1, from coordinate 66,971 downwards.
ATCTCGTTGAAGCACCGATATTATCTATTTAAATATCGGTATCTCCAGCGTGACACCATTGAGGTTGAAGCGGTCATCGAACGTGACTGGCGTGCTGTGCCCGCGGGATCAGCTGATGCAGCCAAATTTCGAAAGTGCGATTACTGGCGTTGATTCACGAAGAATCGATTACCGTCGGTCGACCAAAAAACCAAAAAAAAAGAAAATTTTATACTGTCCATATAATCCAATATTATTGGTATCGTTGATGTACAAGACCATGATTAGCGTCGAAAATCTGACACGGTACTGTACACCGCGAATCGTACTTACTAAGAGTAAAGAAAAAATTAGAGGAAAAAAACAAAAAAAAACAATTAGAGTTGTGAACGTTAATTTTTGTGTTTTAACTTTTTTCACAGAGGAAGTTTACTCTAATTTATTTAAGTACTCTATATTGGGTTATGTCGGCATTAATTATCCGCGCTGAAATTATGAACACTAAATGACGCAGACGAACAAAATCTGTAAGCCCGTATAGTTTTGACGTCATTATGACGCTAGTAATATTTGTCGCGCTGAATGTCAGTTAATGTTCACACTGACGACAATGTTGTCGACGGACGAGAGTTATGCGAACGACTTTTTTTTCGATGTGATTGATTTTTTGTTTAGTGCGATTTCACTTGCGAGCGCGATTCTATCAACTCATTATTTGTACCTTTTTACTTATAAAAGTACAATCCTACACAGTCGGACGTCGTCCGTACTCCACACTATTTAAAACAAACCTATATTATAATTTTTTACGCTAATTAAACCTTACCTTAAATAGCATAATGAAATTTTAGAATCATTTACTCCATTTAAGGTGATAAAGTCAAAATTTAGGGCGACCGAATTAACATTATTTACTCTAATTACGATTCACGGTGTAGTAACACTATTCATTTCGCAAATCTGAGGGAACGCGACAAATCGTAATTATTGGCTTATTCATACGTCGTACATTAATTAATTTTGTACTTTTTCGGTTACGGGAGGGCACGGTTAGTCGCGAGAAATCGAGTTTCGGTTAAATTTTATTTTCGTAAACGCCGGTCGGTTAACGGTTAACAATTTTGAAGCGTGACATAACTCGTTCGGGCGTTGGTTACTCAAATTATGAAAAAAAAACGGTCGGTTTTGGTTATGTAAAATTTTGACTTTTGCTACCTCTGACACCGATCAGAGGTCGCAATCGGGTATCTGAATCCGTACCCGACCAGTATCCACCCGCCTGCGTCGGATCCGAAACGGATTTGGGTGCCAAATTTTTGGGGGGCGGCCAGATTCGGCCGGGTGATTTCAAAATAATAAGGAAAAGTCGGGTACAGTCGGGCAAGCATAAAACGAAATAAAATGAAGGTTTCGTAGGTACGTTCCACTACAATACTCTACAATACAGTATTTGTCCATATTATACAACATTATTGTACTTTGTACTCTTGGTATCGTTGAAGGTGTAAGGGAGAGGTACCACTAATTTTGTACTTATTTGGGTACCGGCGGTACAGGTAGTCACGTGGAATCGAGTTTCGGTTAACTTTTTTTTAGTAAACTTGTATCGGGTACCTGGTAGCATTTCAGGAGCGTGACATAACACGGTAAGGTTTCGGGTGTTCAAATTTTGAAAGAAAAAATTTTATTGGATTCGGGTATCGCAAATTTTGACTTTTGGGACCTCTTACACTAAAACCAATATATCGTGCTAATATATCGATTATCGGTATGCCAAAAAACATGACATATTCGCTATTGGCAAAACCTTACCGATACACGACACTCTAAAATACAGTACTTTAAAATGAAAAGAAAAATGTCTAAGTACGGAATTGATGATCCACAATGTGCAATTTGCAAAATATCGTAAAAGAAAATCGAGAGTGCGATTTTCACCACACGTGGATTTTTTTGCCGAAGTTAACATCGTGGTCCGTCTGATAGATGTGTACTCGAACCCGGCCGTACCCGAATTTTATTTTTTCTGTTTTTGAATCACCTGGCCGAATGCAATTTTTTTTTTTAATCACTCGGTCGAATCCGGCCGGCTCCCAATATTTGGCACCCGAATCCGTTCCGGATCCAACGTAGGCGGTCACGTACAGATAGCGTACGGATTCGGGCACCCGATTGCGACCTTTGCCGTCCGATTGCCAACAAAATCCGATCCGTACGCTTCACGTCAGTTTATGTACAAAACTGCCTCCTACCGAACGGGTTTGCCGATAATCGATATGTATTTTTTTAGCAGTTTCAATATTCGATATATTGGTAAGCCAGTAGTCACAAATACATCGATATCACGATATTGGCGATATGCTTGTGCAGTGCGCACAGTAAAGTACGTCGTGAATCGCTATTAGTGTTGGTGATTTTTTAGTCTCGTAAAATATCTTTTCTCCGTACACACTTGTAGGACTATAAATCTGACGGTTGGGTTGAAAGGTAAGGTTTTTAGCTTCCAAACAACGATCTCAAATTAAAATCGGAAAAATGTGTAAGAAGAAAAGATGTTTGAAGGGACCAAAAAAATATTAACACTCATAGAGATACACGGTGTACATTCTGAACACTGAACACTCCTTAGAGTTCCAATGACTTTTAAATTTTACGCATATAGAGAAGTAATGTACGCTAATGTAATATAGTTGTTGAAATCACAAGATTTTGGGGGGTATTTTCTAGGTGTGAATTAATAAATATATTTATAAGGAAAAGCGTAGGCAGCATGCCTCCACCTCCTCTCTCTAGCCGCCGTACTTGTTGTAGTCATTGAAGGAAAGAGAGGGTGGTGGAGCCATGGCAACCTCAGCTCCATAGGCAGGACTAAAGAGAGACATAAGTCACTCTCAACAAAAGGTCGAGTCCGGCAAGACTCGAACCTCCGACCGGCAAGGCGAGGCGTGGCCATTAGCTCTAACCAGTCGGTCGTAGGAGTTCGTTAGACTACATTGGGTTTGAATTGTATTTAAACAATGTTAAAGGAATTTAATCCAATTAACGGAATTACGGATGTAGAACAAGGAGCCTAGTTAAAAATAAGTGCGAGTCTGAGTCTGCACGAAACAAATGTACCAGACATTAGTTTCAACATCTATTGTTAAATGTCGGTTTGGATCCGACGGCTCGCATCATCGCCGAGATCTCGGAATGGCCACTCTGGCGGTTTTTGACGTGACATGACCTGGCGCCACTGTCGTGCATAAGTGAGAAGCAAGGTAAACTATGCATCCTAACCAGCTAAGTCATGCTCACAACCATATATACAAACAAAAAATGAATGAGAAGGAAAAAATGTATATACATCATGCCAAAGAATAAAGGTGAAAATAACCAAAGGAGAAAAGGGGAAGAATACTCCCCTAACGTGAAGTGACCCCTAAAATTTATGTTAAGCCGAGAGGTATCCACTAGGCTCTCTGGTCTTCATCACATTCCCTACAAGAGTTTTCTCGTCATGACAACAAAGCAGGAAATATTCCAACCGGAACAAGGGAAAATCCAAATCCGATCAAAAATGCACTCTTTCTAAGCCAACCGAAATACAAACAAGACACACACACAACCAAACCGTCACGCTGCCCAAAGAAGGCACAGCAAGGTCCAGATGTGCTCCCCCACAATCTCCAATTCCACACTTCTACCCAAAGACCAAGTTTGGAGGGAAACCTTCCGGACGTGGCCTTAGGCCGCGTGGATTAAAAACGTGGGCAGAAATACAAGAGCAAATACTCGTAACCTATCTAGCCTCTATAGCGAGCTAGCAATAACAAATAGAAAGCATGAGCAATCGGCGAGAGAGAGAGCAAGAGAAAGCTCCGCCGCCAAGAGAAAATTCTTGTCCAATAGCTACATTCTCTAAGTCTGAGAACTAGCCTAAGCTAAGCCTAGCGCGAAACTAGTCCATATCTTGTGACAAATCAGGTAAGTAGCAAGGTGCACAGTTCTTCGAGTGCTCTCGCATTGTCCTAGCATCCGCACCATGCAAACCCAACATCCCGTTAGCATCCATTTCTACCACACGAAGAATGTGTGGTGAAACATTTGTGTCCAAAGTATCGAACGACTGTTGTCGGAGGTACAAGTAATCGCCGACCCGGTAGGATTTCTGTTGTGGCTTGTAACTACCACTCCGCGTGGTGGCGAACCTTAAAGTATCCCGATGTTGGGCAATCTGCACTTTATCAAAAGCCATGGGCATCTCACGAGCGAAAAGCAAAGCACGGCAAGTTAGTTCATCCAAAAATATGGTGTCAAACATTAGAGGCAAAGGTGAACTTGATGCTTTCTGAATATTCTGACCGAGCAAGGGTAATCGACCGAAGAGAATATAGTACACGCTGAAATTAGCAGAGCTAGCATGTACGGACATCTGGTAGCCCATGGTGATATAGCCCAAGGATTCGTCCCATACGGAGATGTGTTTCTCCAAACAATGCTTTCGGAGAGCCCGCTTGAAAGTTTGGACAGCTCGCTCCACCAAGCCATCGGCTTGTGGGTGATCACGACTTGTCGGGCGATGATGAATTAAAGCTTCATCTAACATCTTTTGAAATTCCCCTCGGAACTCCGTACCCTGGTCCGTGAGAACCTCCGCAAGAGCTCCATAACATTTGAGAACATGCTCTTTAAAAGCATCGGTGGTCAATTTAGCAGTCTTGTGGGGAAGAGCGACCACCTCTACCCACTTGCTAAAATTTTCAATCATTATCATGATGTATTATTTCCCCTTTCGAGATAAGGGAAACGGTCCGGCGAGATCTACGAACCAGCGATAAAACAATCGTTTGATGGGCAATGGCTATTGAAACACCTGCCGATTAGAGAAAGAGGTGCGTAACCGGTCCCATGTGGCGCATTTGTGGAGAATGGGCGCCACATCCGCTTGCATTCCGGACCACCAATAGCGTGCTGCAATTCTGTGTCCTCCATTGGACCACAGAATAGAAGAAGCCTCTAGATAGTATTTAACTAACACATTTCAAGCCACAACCACTATTGTCTAAGAAGGCAAAATGACAATTTGACTGCACCCCTATTCAACCTAGACTCCCGTGAGTCCGTAGCAAAAGAATCAATGAAAACGGCCAACCAGCCGATAAGTTATGAGGCAGTAAAAATGCCAATTTGTACAAACTCTCAAAGGGAGAGGTGACTACCTACCAAAAATTCTCTAAGTCCTGATTCCCTCTAATAACTTCTATCTACTGAAGTATGGACCAATCAGATTACTGTACCGTACCAAAAAGTACTATTGCCGGTGTACCTTTTGTACGGCCTATGTACGACAAGGCCATTTAGCGGACGCGTGTCTACTTTTCACTCGTCCGTACATTCCTCGAAATTCTCATGACCGAATGTCATCTCTCCACGTGGCTCCAAGTCATGCCACGTCACAAAACGCCAAAGTGACCACTCCGGGGTTTCGGCGATGATGTGCGCCATTGGATTTGCAGCGAGATGCAATCTTAGCGGTTATAAATACTTGCGCGACATTTGTTTCGCTGTCGGAACAAAATGCGTTGTATCCGTTTTGAAATAGTATCGCACTTCGTACTTTCATAAAACTGTATATATACATGCCGTATACAGTTTTAGTTAAATGGATTTGTTCCTCTCTAAATATATATATAATACTATAGCATTTAGCATTGGTCTTAGTCTAATTGGATAAAGTTGACCGCTATCGGCCAATTTGACGAACCGCAGGTACCGGGATCAAATCCCGGGTCCGTCAGGTGTATTTTTAGTAACCTACCAAAAATAACTGCCTGTTTGAACTAGGGCAGCCATGGATCAACCTCCCTCTCTATCCTTCAGTGATTACAACAAGTATGGGGGCTAGAGAGAGGAGGTGGAGGCAGGTTGCCCGTCCTTTTCTTTTCCTTTTATACTAACATATTTAAACCTAGAAAATACTCTAGAAATCTATAAATTTCAACACTCCCCTTATTTTCTAGTCTAATTTTAATTTTTCTTTCAACCCGCATTTTTCCCGACAATATTTAAATTTAGGAGAGGGCACAGGTTTGGTCATCATGTCAGCCACCATTTCTTCATCAGGTCTATACACAAGATTTAAAATTTTATTTTTAACTTTTTCTCTTACGAAGCTTAATCTTATGTCCATATGTTTTGCTTTGAAATGGTGTTTTGGATTGGCTGAAATTGCGATTGCAACTTGATTATCACAAAAGATATCATGCACTCCCTTCTTCATATATCCCAGTTCTTGCAATAATGATTTCACCCACATTAGTTATTTTACAGCAAAACAAGATGCCATATACTCAGCCTCCATAGTAGACTGAGCGACCACCTTTTGTTGCTTACTCCTCCAACAGCAAGCACCTTCCCCCACATACAAAACATATCCAGAAGTGCATCTTCTCAAAGGTGATCCCCATAACTGGCATCACTCTAAGTGGTGATATCATGTGCTCCCCTCCCAAATGCAACCATAATTCTCTGGTTCAAACCAGATATCTCATGACTCTCTTGGCTTCCTCCCAATCTCTCTTTTTAGGATCGTTGAGACTCCTACTGAGGACTCCAACTGCTGCCGCTATGTCCGGCCCGGTATAGTTCATAAAATAGATTAAACTTCCTACGATCTGTCTATAAGAAATAGACTTCATGAACTCTCTCTCCTCTGGACTCATCTGATCGTCTAAGATCATCACTCCTCTTTTTACACTTCCATCACTTACTTTTTTCAAGTCCATGGGAGTGGTACAACTGTTAGCATTTTCCATCTGGAATTTCTCAAGCATATTACCTAGTGCTTCTTTCTGAGTAAGCCTGCTAATCTTCTTCCCCCTATCTCTCTCCATTTGGATCCCCAAAATATATTTTGCCTAACCTAAATCCTTCATATCAAATCTGCCCCTAAGATCTTTCTTTAGCCTATTGATCTTCTCCAAAGACTTACTCAACAAAAGCAGATCATCCACATAAATCGCAATAAAATGACACCATTCTCATCTTCAAACATATAGATAGAATGGTCAGAGCTGATACGAATATATCCCAGATCGGTGAGAAACTCATCTAGTTTCTTATTCCACTGTCGGGGAGCCTGCTTCAGTCCATATAAGGACTTTATGAGCCTGCAGAATTTGCTCTCTTCTCTTTCTTCCATGAACCCCTCGGGTTGCCTCATGAAAATTTCTTTCTCTAACTCACCATTAAGAAAAGCAGTCTTAACTTTAAGGTGTGAGATATCTGGTTTCCTTCCAACCCATCTCTCATAAGGTGTCGCTCCCATTACAGCTGAGGTAAAGACTTGCCTCATGAAAATTTCTTTCTCTAACTCACCATTAAAAAAAGCAGTCTTAACTTTAAGGTGTGAGATATATGGTTTCCTTCCAACCCATCTATCATAAGGTGTCGCTCCCATTACTGCTGAGGTAAGGACTCTATTCTTAATGTAGTTGGCACAGTTCATTGCCTCTGCCCAAAATCTCTTTCCTATTTTCTTGTCGGCCAACATACTGCATGCATTATCTCCTAGTGTTCGATTCAACCTCTCAACTAACCCATTTTGTTTCGGGTTATATGGTATAGTTTTCTGGTGATGTACTCCCTCATCTCTCAGATATTCCTCAAACTGGTTAGAGCTATATTCCCCCCCATTATCACTCCTTATCCTCTTAATGGGGCTTTCATGCAACTTCTCACTCCATGCTTTATATTCTTTGGAGTAAGTTGATGCTTCAGACTTTGTTTTTAGAAAGTATACTCTAGAGTATCTAGACCAGTCATCGGTTTTTGTCATCATAAACCTTTTTCCTCCAACCGAAGGTACTTTTGCAGGTCCCCAAATATCTGTGTGGACCAAATCGAATACTTTCTCACCTCTACATGTGGCGGCTTTGGGAAAGGGAAGTCTGTGAGCCTTACCTTGAGCACAACCACTACAATCATCCATCATTTCATTATCCCCAAACTGAATGCCTTCTACTACCCGAAGCTTTTTAATTTCCCTCAACGTATCAAAATGTACATGCCCCAACCGCTTATGCCAAATCATCAACTTAGGAACACCAACATAGTAAGCATTCTTCTTTTCATTACTCAGGTTAAGCATAAACATTCCTTGGCTACCCTTATCTGCTGTGATGTAAACTTCATCCCCATACATAGCTGTAAAGACTCCCTTTTTAGTGAAGGTATCAAACTCTTTGTCATCTAACACAGACGTAAAGACAAGATTTTTACTCAGCTGAGGAATGTAGAGTACATTTGAGAATGTAAGTATAGAAGTCTTTTCCATCAACCAAGACTCTCAGATCCACAGATCCCTCTAAATTAGTGGTGACTATTCTCCCATCCCCATACTCTATCTCTACATTAGGGATCTTTCTCATTTTGGTAAACAATCGTTTTTCTCTGCACATATGCATAGAGGCTCTTGAATTAATAATCCATCCTTCTTCAGGAGCTTCTCTTACTCCACCGGAAGCACACTTTTGCCTCCTCGGAATCTCCGGCTCACCTTTCACCTCCAGCTCCTCGTTGTGGAGGTGTTCTCCATCGTCCTCATCGGAGTCCTCTCCGATAACTTGTGTTGCCACAAATGCCTTCTTTTTCTTTGCAGCTGGTTTTCTGACATGTTCCTCCTTCAATCTCAACTATGTCAGTTAGTAAACTCCGCCATGTAATGTCTCGGCTTCTTACAAAAGTGACAAAGCCCCTTCGGAGGCCTCGATCTAGATCCTTCCAATTGATTTCCTCTTGCCCCTCCACCAAAGTTTCCATAAAGTTTCTTAGAATCCTTATCTCCCCAATTAGTTCCAGCAGCCAATGCCTGAACACTCTTTCCTCCTCTACGAATCTCAATTGTGTTTTTTCGAACCATATCCCAACGGAGTTCCAGATCCTCAATCTCCCTAAACCCTCTATCTTCAAATGTCAGGAGTTTCATCAACAAAGTATTCACCTTCTCTTTCTCGCTCTCCCTTTTCCCTGCACTCTCTAACTCCATAAATAACCTGGCCAAGTCAATACAAAAATCTAACATCTTTCCCCCTTTGTACCCATAAGCTTGTACCTTCTGATCTGCCAGCTGCTGCTCAATAGCACCACTCTTGTAAATGTTGACAAGTGCTTCCCACAACTCGTCTGTCCTGTCCACATGAAGATGAGGTGTAGCCACTGCCTGGGTGAGACGCCCGAGAATAAAATGAGCCGCCACGGTATTGTTGAAATCCCAGATTTCACTATCATTAGCCTCGATTTTCTGAACACCTGCTGTCAACTGATCCAGTAGGCATCGGTGTAAGTTTCTCCTTCCCCTTCTCCTTCCTTATGTCCGACACGATGCTTTCTCCAACATCCTCTTACGCCTCTGCCCCCGCAGATCCTCTTGTGAACCGAGATCCTCCAAACCGTGATGGAACTCCCAATTTTGCGGATGGCCGACGCACACGACCACTCACAATGCCCCATAGCCGTTTTTCAACTAGTGCACCCTTTATCATGGTTTCCCAATAAATAAACCTTGTTCCATTAAAAATGGGCACCATAGAGGGTGGGCCCATAACCTGTAATTCTGTGACCTCCATTGGTACACAGAATGTCCAGCTTATGTAAAGCCACTAGAATAGTATATGCACTTTTAACTTTGACAATGAATAGGTCCCACCCTGGGACGCAAAAACTCTGACAAACTACACCCTCGTGTAGCCTGGACTCCCCTGAGTCCGCTGCAAAAAGAATCACTGAAATTGCTCCCCTGAGCATTAAGTTATGGGTGACCAAAGTTGGTCCATAAATACAGGTGCACTTTGGGAGAGAGGCTGAAAACTCATAAATATTCTAAGTCCTAAGCTACCTCTCTAAACCTATTACTAAGATACTTGACGAATCATATGATTGTAAAGTACAAGAAGGTACAAGTACCGTTGTACTTCTTCTACGGCCATAGTACCTCATGGCCGGTGCACTTAGGAGAGAGGCTGAAAACTCAAAAATATTCTAAGTCCTAAGCTACCTCTCTAAACCTGTTACTAAGATACTCGACCAATCATATGACTGTAAAGTACAAGAAGGTATAAGTACCAGTGTACTTTTTTGTACGGCCATAGTACGGCATGGCTGGTTCGCTGACGCGTGTCAGTTCCGGAGCCGTAGTTGCTCCTCTTGTAATATCCGCTGTCAACCATATGTTGCCACGCCGACATCTGGTCCGCAAAACGCCAAACTTCTATTTCGGCATTTCGGCTCCACTGTGAGCCGTTCGATAATATCGGAACATTTGATTTCGTCCGTCGAAATTACATGTCGATTCGGATATTTTGTACCGTTCGATTTCGTGCGAACCGGTATGTCGCGTAATTTGTTTTAAAGGGAATATCCGGCGACGTACATCTTTAAATAATTATCGCGTCATATACGTGTATCGCTCTTCTAAGACCTATTGGATAAGGCGCATGGCAATTCTGTACGACGGTCATCCAGAAGGTCCTTGGATCAGTTCCCACAACTGCCAGACTAGTTTTGGAAAATTAATGTTAGTGATCTGCCTGTCTCTTTAGCTGCTAGAGGCAGCCATGGCTGCCTGCAGGTCCTCAGTGACTACGACAAGTATGAGGGCTGCAGTAAGGTCACAAGAGAGACTACAAAATACCTGTTTTTCAACAGTTTCTTCACTCGGTCTTCCTCCTCAGCGGTAGTACTGGGCCGAAAGGTTTGAGAGGAGAGGAATAGGATTAATGGGTCGTCCCGCCATGGATATGTTGCCGGCCGAGGTTGAGGAATAGAAGAGAGACAGTAAGTGATATAGGAACCAACCGACATGGCTGGTACCTCGTCCTCGTCAAAATTTTGACGGACCCCGTTATCGGAGGTCCGAGGTAGTGGATTGCGGGAAATCCCGTCGGCGTTCAAGCTTAACAAACCGGGCCGATGGATGATCTCAACGTCGTACTCTTGTAAAATTAAAGCCCATCGGGCAAGCTTCCCTGAAATCTTATCGTTGGTCATCAACCAGTGAAGGGGTTGATGATCAGTTAGGAGCGTGAATGGCTTGCCATAAAGATAATGTCGAAAATGAACAATACCCCATACCGCGGCGAGACATTCACCCTCGTAACTACTGTAATTAGATTCAGCTCGGTTATTTCTCCGGCTGGCGTATGCCACTACGTATTCCTCTCCATTCAACTCTCTTTGCATTAAAATGGCCGCAATGTCAGGCCTTCCGAAATCGGTTTGTAGGCAAAAGGGAAGCTTGTGGTTAGGAGGTTGAAGGATTGGAGCCCTGGAAAGGGCGGTTTTCATTTTTTGAAACGCTTTGACTTGGGCGGGTCCCCAAACACAAGGCACTTCTTTTTTGAGAAGATCATTGAGGGGAGAAGCAATCGTACTAAAATTCAGTACAAAACGACGGTAATAATTGGTTAGTCCGAGAAAAGCCCTCAGACTAGTGAGATCGGTGGGGGCTGGCAGTTTGGTGATCGCCTCTACCTTAGCTTCTAAGGGAGTGATGCCCTTAGCCGATTTAAAATGGCCGAGATAGGGCACTCCCTCTGCACCGAAAGTACACTTGGCTGGGTGACACTTCAATCCGACTTTCTTTAACTCGGTGAGAACCCACTCAATATGGCGGGCGTGCTTCTCAACCGTGGCGGAAGAATTATCAAGTCATCGATGTAGCACCGAGCAAACTTACATCCACCCAACACCGAATCCATGACTTTTTGAAACACGGTGTAGAAACTAATGGTTTTATTAGTATTTTCTAGGTCTGACTGCCCATTCTAACCGACCATCACTACCCCAAAATGCAGTTTTATGCCTATCTCTTTCCTTGATTTCAATCTGGTTAAACCCTTGACGTAAGTCAAGAATGCTAAAAAACTTTGCACCACCTACATGGTCAAATATTTCCTCCGCTAGAGGCATAGGGTGGCGGTCTTGAACAGTCCGAGCATTGAGCTCTCGGTATTCCCCACACATTCTTCGCTCAGTAAAATTTCTGTCGGAATCTTTCTTCCTACGCATGAGTGTGGGGGCGGCAAAGGTGGAATCCAACCGATAGATTAGACCGGCTTCTTCCAATTGTGCACATCTTTTGTCCACCATTTCCCATTCCATCTTAGAGAGACGGTGTTTCGGCTTAAAGATGGGTCGATCGTCTTGAAGGTCGATTAACATTTTGTAAGTAGAATGACGTCCAAGGTCATTCATGGAGAAAGCAAACGCGTCTATATGACGGGTGACTTTGTCACTCAACAGTGCATGTTCCGCCTTTGTGAGGCTGAAACCGAACTTCCACTTGGGCGTCTTAGGACTCTTGATAGTGAAAGCTTCCATCGCCTGAGCAAATGCGATTTGCTTATCAACAATGAGGAAGTGGCCTAACTTGTATTTTACCGGCGTTTGCTGCAGGCAGTTCACCCAGTGGTGCCTGAAGCGAGTGGGATATGTGGCCGTCCAATGTGGGACCGACGAGGCAGAAGGGAAAGGGGTGGACTGAACAGCGGTATAGGCTGGAATCTCCCATGACATGTGACTAGGGTTAAGGAAATCGTAGATTGTGATATCCGGACGAGACTCAGTCCGAGATGGAAAGAGAAAAAACTGAACCGGATTACCTCGAAGGCCTAGGGAAGCACGGAAAAGACTATACTGTGATAATGGTGTGTGATCCCCCCCCCTTAGCTGATTACGACTGATGAGTCTGTGCGTAGCGACTAGCTGCCAAACCCAGACCCAAAACAAATGACAAGTACTGAGGGTCCATGACTCTACCTAGCAGTGTGCACCTTTGTAGTTCTGTAAGGCCGATGGCCGCAGTAGTGCCAGGAATAAAATGCATTAGATGCTCCCTCTCTGTGGCGGTATGCTCCTCAACTCCTCTGTGACAATGTTTCGGAGCATGCCTGGACCACTATGCGAGTATTTGTGTGCATTAAGAAAAGCCACCAAGGTAGGAAGGACCTTCAGTGGTTGACTGACTACATTGGTGTGGTAATTAGGAGGATAGTCTAGGAAGACGCATGTTTGGAATTGGTGAAAGGGAAGTAAGGTGGTCTTAATGTCGACAGTGGGAGGCCTTACTGACAGATTAGCTTCACGAAGACGACCGACATCGATTAGGTTCGTCCATTTGGAGCAAACTCGATGAGCCAGGGACCCATGCCGAGCGGCATCAATTATTAGAGGAGGTCCAATTAGGTGTTCAATACACTTATAATCAGCCAAAACCATGGGCCGTGGGTCATTATAAGCAGACACCTTTTCCAAAATATATCCGACAGGCCGGTCCTGAGTTTGGAGAAAATGAAGGATCCTAAGAAGTTCAAAAGATAATTTTATACGGGGATCCGCCAAACCAAGACCTTTGCCGGCTCGAGAAATGCCTTGACACTCCCACCCCTCGAAAACAAGGTCTATCGGCTCTACATCCCGTAGGTGGTGGTTTTTAAGGATGTTGATGTCCTGTGGAAAAGCCGTGTGCATATGAGAGAAAGCAAACGTTGGATACTGGGAATGTAAGAGATTCCAGTGATGTACCTGTGCCTTTCTAGCTATAGTATCTATTTCCACCGCATAATAGTGACGAATAAGAAGCCCATTTCGTAAACATGACAGCAGGGAAATTCCGATCCCAGCAAATAAGTCTAAAATAACGACCCTGTCCATATGAGGACTCATCTGTACAGGCTTCCAATTAATAGGGAGGAACCCTGAAGGATTGGTAGCTACTGAAGGAATGGGAGGGATAGGTGTTAATGGTATAGGTAATGTAGACTTATAGATGTGGTCCAATGTGTGAGAATCGATAAGGAAACCCGGTTCAGCAAAGAGCTTGGGTAAGGGAGAACTATACGATATGATTTCTTTGGATGAAAGGGAGTGGAAAATTTCCTCCCCAGCATAGTTCCCCAAAAATGCGAGTTGAGCCATAGCCGAGTGAGCCATAGTGGGCAAAGGTTGGCGGGGTGAAATGAGAGGGAGGCAGATTTTGCGCTTCGGAAAGTGTGTCGGTCGCTAAGAGAATGTTTGGTCGTGCATGACCACTCCACCCCCAATTCTGAATATAACGTCTTGACCCACCAAACACTCATAGTCGTTAGTGACCAGTGCTTTGACGAAAATTTTGTTGAAATCACTGATTTAGGGAAGGTATTTTCTAGGTCTTAAATTAGGTAAAATAAACAAAAGACAAAGCACAGGCAGCCTGCCTCCACCTTCTCTCTCTAGCCCCCATACTTGTTGTAGTCACTGAAGGAGAGAGAGGGTAGTGGAGCCATGGCTACCTCAGCTCCATAGGGAGGACTAAAGAGTGACCTAAGTCACTCTCAACAAAAAAGGTTGAGTCCGGCATGACTTGACCCTCCGACCGGCAGAGCGAGGCGTATCCGTCAGCTCTTACCGGTCTGTCGTAGTAGTCCGTTAGGATACATAAGGTTTGATAGCTATTTAAACATTAGCAAGATCATTAATTCGTTCAACGGAATAATAAATTAAGAACATAGAAACTAGTTAAGTTTTAGTGCGCACAAAACAAATGTACCGGACATTTGTTATTTTGGACGGCGAACATTAAAAGCCGGTTTTGATCCGACAGCCCGCATCATCGTTGGGATCCTTGAATGGCCGTCTTTGCGGTTTTTCGGACGTGACATGACCTGGCGACACGTGGCAAGATATATTTGGGAAGCGGGAATCTCGAAGAGCAGGAGGACGAGTCGAAAGAGACAAGCGTCCACTCCATGGCCTTGTCGTACACAAGTCGTACATAAAGTACATCGACCTTAGTACCATTCTGTACTATACAATCTTCTGATTGGTTTGTACATCCGTAGATAGGGGTTGTGAGAGGGGTTTAGGACTTAGAGGATTGAGGAGGTAGCCGCCTCTCTCCCAACAAGCTTATATAAATATTGACATCTTTGCCACTTTATAATTAATCGCCTGGTTGGGCGTTTTCAGTGATTCTTTTTGCTGTGAACTCAAGGGAGTCCAGACTGCACAGGGGTGCAGTCAGATTGTCTATTTGCGTGCTTGGGTAGCAGTGATCTAAATTGAAAGAGGGTAGCCGAAAGTTACCTAGAGGCTTCTTGAATTCATTGTTCCAATGGGGGACACAGAATTGCAGGTTATGGGCCCACCCTCTAGGGTGCCTATCTTCAACGGATCTGGGTTCATTTACTGGGAAGCCATGATGACGGGGGCATTGTGTGAAAAACGATATTGGGGTATCGTTAGTGGACGAGTGAAATGTCCATCCCAGGAGACTCCACCTAGTTTTGATGCAGTGAGGTTTTCTGCAGTAGCATCTGCTCCAACGGAGAAGACGGCTGATGGGGACAACATTGTGTCCGAAAAGGGGAAAGGAAAGGACACCTCTCACTCCTATTGCCACGTCACCCGGAGCGGTGGTCGTGAAGACCAAGGAAAACGATATTCAAATGTGGGAGTACACCAACATGAATGCCAGGCATTTCATTCTGAGGCACCTCACTCAAGCTCTGGCGACCTCTCATCTTCACATCTTCAAGGCCGAGGAGTTGTGGATGACTTTAGTGGAGATCTATAGAGCTGGTACCATTCAAGAGCTCTAGCTGGTGGAGCAAAGGTTGGGGAGTTATACTTACAAAACAGGGAAGATGTTAGATTACTGTAATGATCTCTCTTGCCTTTATATGGAGATGGAGAGTGCCGGATGGATAGGCACAATGAAGATGAAAGTTTACACTCTCATCATGAAGCTGCCTGAGGAGTAAGAAAACATAGTGTACCGAGTGCAAGAAATGGATGATAGCTCTTGGAAGTGGAACACAGTGGTCCGAATGATACTCATGCAGGAGAACACCTTCGAGATTCCGCAGAAGAGGAAAGAGCATTCAAGCTCTAGCTGCCGGAACAGACCGGTGGAGGAAGGACCCAAAAAAGCCGTACAACAGCTTCAAAGGGGATCAATCTGGAGAACCCAGGCCTCCAAAAGGTCTTTGCCATTTCTGCAAAAAGTCGGGACACTTCATAGCTGATTGCATCAAGCTGTCAGAGCTGAGGCTCCAAGAAAACCGAGGAGGGGGTTTTTCGGAGGGAAGAAGAAAGCACTTCATGTCACACGGGTGAAAGGAGAGACCGAGGAAGACGAGTCTTCTAAGGAGGAGGATGGGGAGCTTCTCCTTGAGGAGAACTTGGAGGAGAAGGAGATTTCTCGGAAACAGAAGTGTGCCCTTGGAGCCATTCTGGAAGCTCCAGAGGAAAGATGGATCATCGATTCAGGTGCATCCATGCATATGTGCCGTGACAGGCACCTCTTCACTACTAAGCTAAAAAAGATCCCTACTGTAGAAATAGAGTATGAGGATGGGAGAGTAGTTACCACAAATCTAGTGGTCTCAGTAGTTCTGAAAGTTTTAGTGGAGGGTAAGACTTCCATACTCACCTGTTGAAAAGAGGTAATTAATAGTTCACTTCTCTAATTTGATTTTACTTTAAAGAGAGAGAGTGAGAATCAAAGGCACACCATGGCTGCCGCAATATTTAGAAAGTGGCAGAGTTAGAAGTAGAGGATATTTTACCAAAATAGTGTCTAGGTCCAAATTTGAACCTGGGTCTGTGAACCTCTATATAGTCGTACGTCTTAACCACTAAGGCATTATCGAAACGATACACGTGACGGGTTTCAAAGATATATAAACATTAACGCAACTGCTAATTAACACCAGACTAATGAAAAGGAACAATTCATACATGTACGCGAATCTGAACCGTGTAAAATATGTTTTGATCGGACGGTCGGCATTATAGCCGCCACGTGAAGTGAGCTTTTGGCGGCATACGGAGATAGCATCACGCGGTGCCATGTGGCGCCACATTAATTGATATCGGAGAAGATGGAAGGAGGAACCATGACTTCCGATTTGACAGGTGTCACCTTGTGGACCTTGTCGTACAGTGGTCGTACAATAAGTACATCGCCCATTGTACCTTCTTGTACTATAAAGTGTTCCTATTAGACTAGGGTTTAGTAGTAGGTAGTCGTGAGTAGGCAGACCAAGACTTACTAATATTTAGGTACCTCTCTCTAAGAGAGCTTGTAACTATAAAGGTCATCTTTGACCAGCCATAACTTACTGCTCACTTGCTGCTCATGGGAGCAAATTCAGTGATTTTTTTGCGTTTGACTCAAGGGAGTCTTGTCCTAATAGGGGTGTTGGTGGTCATAACACTTTTGTGCCTGGGAAACGCTTATTCAGTGAGAAAGTGGAAGGGGCAAATATTATCTTAGAGGCTTTACATAGGCGGCTCATTCTGTGGGTCACTGGAGACCACATAATTTCAGGTTATGGGCCCACCCTCTAGGGTGCCCATATTTGATGGATCGGACTTTTTGTATTAGGAAATGATGATGGAGGGAGATCTATTTGAGAAGCATCTATGGGGCATAGTGTCTGGACAAATTGGATGCCCACCTCCACTTGGGTTTGGAGGGACACGTTTTTCTAGCACCTCCGTCACTACAGTAGCAAGAACAGCTGCCACCATCATCGAGGATGAAGATGAGGAAGGAGAGGAGATTGTCATGGAAGGAGAAAAGGAAGGAGTTGCAACTCAAGTAACACCATTGCCGAAGGCGATACCGGCAGCAGCACCACCAGCAACAACGACAAGGGTTCAGACCGAAAGATCAGAGTATGAAAAGTGGAACTACAAAGACAAGGTTGCTAAGCTCTTAATTCTTAAAAGTGTAGCAAAGGGCATTGCCATTCCCGTTATGCATGTCAAATCTTCATCTCAGATTTAGACATCACTAGTTAACAAATATAAGAGTGGATCATTGTAGCAGCAACAATTGGCAGAAAATAAGATCGCAGCTTATACTTATAAGGGAGGAAGCATGAATAATTATTGCAATGATTTAGGAGCATTGTTTAGAGAGCTAGAGAGTGCAGGTAACTCATGGTCTGAGAGACAAAGAGTGAATACATTAATGATAAAACTACCTGAAGAGTATGAGAATATCATTAACTGATTGCAGGACATGAGAGATAGCAATTGGAATTGGGATGACACAGTGGGAATGATTTTAGTGAAAAAAAGCACCATAGAGCTAAGGAGAGGGAGTCCAAGTGTTCAAGCATTTTCTGCAAGAGCTGATTGGCGGAAGCATGATGAGGAGAGAGGGAAAGATCCCTATCGAAACTTTGGTGGAAGAGGACAAGGAGGTGGCAGATTTGAAAGACAGGGGAGAGGAACTTCTCGAGAAGGATTATGTCATTTCTGCAAGAAACCGGGACACTATATGGCAAATTGTGTCAAATTTGCAGATCTTCGACTGAAAGATGGACAAGAAATATCAAAGGATGGAGGAAAGAAAAAGGCTTTCCTGACTCAAGTTCATGATGAGGAAGAGGACGAAGAAACCGAACAGGAAGCGGAGCTTGAGGAACTTCTTCTTAATCCAAAAACCACTGAAAAGCATGTCGACATTCCACGGAGACAAAAGTGTGCTTTCGAAGGTAAGAGGGATCCACCCGAGGATGGGTGGATCATAGACTCAGCGGCTTCAATGCATATGTGCAAAGATAAGCGGTGATTCACTAAACTGAGAAAGATCCAAACAGTTGAAATAGAGTACGAAGATGGTAGAGTAGAAACCACAAGTCTTGTTGGAACTGTTGACTAGAAGGTTTAAGTTGATGGAAAGGCCTCAATTGTAACACTCTCAGACGTTCTTTACATTCCACAGCTTAGCAAGAACATAGTCTCAATAGCTGTCCTAGATGAAAAGGAGTTTGAAACAGGAACTAGGAAAGGAATCTTCACAGCAAGCTTTGAGAATGAGGTTTATTTCATAGTTGAGAATGTCAGTCAAGGGATGTTCAAAATTGTTCTTTGCAATGAAAAGAGTGTTCTTTGCTCGTGTATAGGTGAGATGATCTTTGGCACAAAAGATTGGGGCATGTGCATCTAGATAGAATAAAGAAAATGAAGAAAAATGAAAAAGTGGAGGGTATCACTTTTGAGGATGATGAGTCTTTTGATGATTGTAGTGGATGTGCCCAAGGGAAGATTCATAGACTTCCATTTCCAAAGGCAACCACATTTAGGAGAGAGAAAGTATTGGATCTATTTCACACTGATGTTTGGGGACCAGCTAGGTATGTTTCACATGGCGGGAAGAGATGGATGTTAACCATCACAGATGATTGGTCTAGATACACGAAGGTATACTTTCTCAGACATAAGTCAGAGGTATTAAGATGTTTCAAAGAGTTTAAAGTATGGAGTGAAAAACTACATAAAACCTTAATAAAAGAGATAAGAAGTGATAATGGGAAAGAATAAACGCAAGGGAATTTGAAGAATATCTTAAGAAGAAGGAATTCATCATGAGAAAACTGTTCCCTATAATCTGGAAAAAAATGGAGTAGCCGAAAGAGTGAATAGAACTTTAGGAGATATGTCTAGAAGTATGTTAACTGATAAGAGGATAGGGTTGCAATTTTGGGCTGAGTCTATGAACTATGCTAATTTCATCAAAAATAGAGTCCTTACTTTAGCAAATAAGGAGGAAACTGCGTATGAGAGGTGGACAGCAAGAAAGCCTGATTTGTCTAGTTTAAGAGTGTTCGCAAGTGAAGTCTACAGTTTGGATTTTGATAAGACTAAATGGAAGTTAGAGAGAAGAGGAAAACCAGGATATCTTGTAGGATATGATGAGAGCACAAAAAGATACCGGGTGTATGACTTGAAAAAGAGAGATATAATTTTGGTAAAACACATAGTGGTGATGAATGAAGAGAAGTCCATTGATCCATTCAAATATAATAAGGAAGTCAAAATCAGATTTGAAACGGATCAGTTTTCTGACTTTGACTTTGAAGAGAAGGAAGATGGAGAAAAAGAAAAATCTGCAGATCTACCAAAAGAGAAGGAGGAAATGACAACATCCGAGGCAACGCCACAATACGAAGAGGAAACCGATGAGGAACTTGATGAGACACTGGAATTAGAAGATGGGGAAGCTGAAAATATTCCTAAATGAAACCCAAGGATGCCTTCCATACCGGCGTCCGATTTTGAAGGGGGAAGAAGAAGTAGTAAACGACTTCAAGAAAGACAAGTAAATAACCAACTCACAAAGATGTCTCACCCAGATGAACCTCAAACATACTTAGAGGCCATAAACACCCTAGAAAGTAGTCGGTAGATCACTGCTATAAATGAAGAAATGGCCTCCATCATGGAAGCCAATACATGGGAGTTGGTAGATTGTCCACCGGACCGAAAACCGATCGAATGTAAGTGGGTTTTTAAACTTAAATTAAACGCGGATAATACAATTGAAAGGTACAAAGCTAGGTTAGTTGCAAAGGGGTATACTCAGAAAGAGGGGATAGACTACGAAGAAACCTTTGCACCTGTAGTCAGATTTCCTTCTGTTAGAATCCTTTTAAGTTTAGCCACAGTAGAGGATATGGAAATACACCAGATGGATATTAAAACGACCTTTTTGCACGGAGAGTTGGAAGAATAAATTTATATGAGGCAACCAAAAGGATTCGTGGAAAGTGGGGAAGAAAGCAAGGTTTGCAAATTGATAAAATCACTCTATACACACTATCTCCCAAAGTCCGATTCAACCTCTCAGCTACCCCATTTTGTTCTGGATTATTCGATACAGTTTTCTGATGTTGAACTCCCTCATCTCTCAAGTATTCTTCAAACTGGTAAGAGGTGTACTCTCCCCCATTATCACTTCTTATTCTCTTAATGGGGGTTCCGTGCAACTTTTCACTCCAAGCTTGGTATTCTTTGAAGTACTTTGGTGTTTCAGACTTTGTTTTTAGGAAGTAGACTCTAGAATATGTGGACCAATTATCAGTAATTGTCAGCATATACCTCTTCCCCCCAACTAAAGGTACTCTGGCTGGTCCCTAGATATCTGTGTGGACCGGATCTAGTATTTTATCACCTCTATATGTTGCAGTTTTTGGAAAGGGAAGTCTGTAAACCTTACTTTGGGCATAGCCTATCCATCATTTCATTATCCCCAAACTGAATGCCTTCTACTACACCCAGCTTCTTCATTTCCCTCAGCCTATCAAAATGCATATGCCCCAACCGCTTATGCCAGATGATCAAGCTCGAGACACCACCATAGTAAGCACTCTTCTTTTCATTACTCCGGTTAAGCTTAAACATTCCTTGGCTACCCTTATCTGCTGTGAAGTAGACTTCATCTCCCTACTGAGCTCTAAAGACTCCCTTTCTAGTAAAGGTATCAAAATCCTTGTCATCTAATACAGAAGTAGACACAAGATTTTTACTCAGCTGGGGATTGTAGAGCACATTTGAGAAGGTGATGAAATTTTGTGGTCTCCATTGACCCACAGAATGAGCAGCCTATGTAAAGCCTCTAAGATAGTATTTGCCCCCACCACTTTCCCACTGAATAGGCGCCGCCCAAGCACATAATTACTATGACCACCCTCACCCCTGTGAGGAAAAGACTCCCCATAGTCAAACGCAAAAAAAATCACTGAATTTGCTCCCTTGAGCAGTAAGTTATGGCTGGTCAAAGATGACCTTTATAGTTACAAGCTCTCTTAGAGAGAGGTACCTAAATATTACTAAGTCTTGGTCTGCCTACTCACGACTACCTACTACTAAACCCTAGTCCAATAGGAACACTATATAGTACAAGAAGGTAGAATGGGCGATGTACTTATTGTACAACCATTGTACGACAAGGTCTACAAGGTGACACCTGTCAAATTGGAAGCCATGGTTCCTCCTTCCATCTTCTCCGATATCAATTAATATGGCGCCACGTGGCACCGCGTGACGCTATCTCCGTATGCCGCCAATGCCGACCGTCCGATCAAAACATATTTTACACGGTTCAGATTCGCGTACATGTATGAATTGTTCCTTTTCATTAGTCTGGTGTTAATTAGCTGTTGCGTTAATGTTTATATATCTTTGAAACCCGTCACGTGTATCGTTTCGATAATGCCTTAGTGGTTAAGACGTACGACTATATAGAGGTTCACAGACCCAGGTTGAAATCTGGACCTAGGCACTATTTTGGTATAATATCCTCTACTTCTAACGCTGCCACTTTTTATATATCGGGGCAGCAAGGGCGTGCCTTTGATCCTCACTCTCTCTCTTTAAAGTGGAAATAAATTAGAGAAGTGAACTATTAATTACCTCTTTTCAACACTTCCCTTAATTCCTAGTCAGTTTTCAATTTTAATCCACAGTTTTCTCTGCAAAAAATCAACTTAGGGGAAGGCACTGGTTTTGTCATCATGTCTGCAATAATTTCTTTACCAGTTTTATGAACCAGTTTAATTATTTTAATTTCTACCTTCTCTCTGACAAAGCTTGGTCTTATATCCATATGTTTAGCTTTGAAGTGATGTTTCGGATTAGCTGCAATAGAGATAACAGCTTGATTATCACAAAAAACATTTTGAGTTCCTGCCTTCATGAACCCAAGTTCTTCAAGGAGAGATTTAACCCACATTAATTCTTTGATTGCAGCACAGGAAGCCATGTATTCAGCCTCCATAGTGGACTGAGCAACTGCTTTTTGTTGTTTGCTACTTCAACAACATGCACCGGATCTTATTTGCAACACATATCCAGTCGTACACCTCTTTAAAGGCACATCTCCATAACTGGCATCACTCCACGTGGTGATGTCAGTGTGCTCCCCTCCAAAATGCAACCACAAATCCCTTGTTCCCACCAGATACCACATCACCCTTTTGCCAGCCTCCCAGTCTCTCTTTCTTGGTTCATTTAGACTTCTACTAAGGACACCTACAACTGCGGCTATATCCGGACGGGTACAATTCATAAAATAGATTAAACTGCCTACAATCTACCAATAAGGGATATTTTCCATAAATTTTCTTTCTATCTCATCCATCTCATCATTAAAAGTCAATATTCCTCTCTCTTCATTCCCCTCAAACACTTTCTTCAAATCCATGGGAGTAGTACATCCATTTGCTTTTTCCATCTAAAATTTTTCTAGCAAATTACCGATTGCTTCTTTTTGTGTGAGTCTTATAATTCTATTCCCTCTATCTTTCTCCATTTGAATTCCTAAAATGTACTTCGCTTCACCAAGATCTTTTATATCAAAACGACTCTTAAGATCCCGTTTTAGTTTGTTAATCTTATCTAAGGACTTGCTTAAGACCAACAAATCATCCACATAAATAGCAATAAATATCACTCCATTCTCATACTCAAATAAATATATGGAGTGATCTGAACTAATTCTGATATACCCCAAACCGGTCAGAAATTCGTCCAGTTTTATATTCCATTGTAGCATGATGGCAGATAAGAAAATAGGAAGAAGATTTTGGGCAGAAGCCATGAACTGTGCTAATTATATTAAGAATAGAGTCCTCACTACAGGCGTTAAAGGAATGACACCTTATGAGAGATGGGTTGAAAGAAAACCGAATATTTCTCACTTGAAAGTATTTGGTTATCAAGTTTACAGTCTTGACACATATAAGAAAAACTGGAAACTCGATGCTAAAGGGAAACCGGGATACTTTGTGGGATATGATGAGGATGTCAAAGGATATAGAGTCTATGACTTAGCTAAATAAGATATCATTCTTGTAAAGCAACTAGTTGTCATGGATGAAGGGAAGTCTTTTGATCCCTTCAAATACACTAAGAAAATCAGAATCAGTTTTGAGTCCGAGATTGATGAGGACTTAGATCTTCCTAAAATGGACCCTAGTGAAATCGTGATTGCAGATTTAGGGGAGATCAAAGATGGGGGAGATATCTCAAAATTTCCTCATATTTCTACACACTCTGAAGAGAGAGAGGATGAAGAGCCAAAACCGACTTCCATCAAAAGGGGAGCTGAAGAGACAGTCCGGAGGAATCCAAGACTTCCCTCAATTCCAGCTTCGGACTTTGAGGGAGGACGGAGGAGCAGCAAACAACTACAAGAAAAACAGGTTGCTCGTGAGGTAACAAAGCTACCTCACCTAGATGAGCCTCAGTCATACTCGGAGGCAATGGACAGTCCGGAGAGAGACAGATGGGTTAGAGCCATAAATGATGAGATGGCTTCAATTATGGAGGCTAATACTTGGGAGTTGGTGGACTGTCCTCAGACAGAAAACCTATCGGGTTCAAATGGGTATTTAAACTGAAGCTGAACCCAGATAAAAACATTGAGAGATATAATGCTCGGTTGGTAGCAAAGGGGTTCACCCGAAAAGAAGGGATAGATTATGAGGAGACCTTTGCTCTTGTGGTTCGGTTCCCATCTGTAAGGATTCTCCTTAGTCTAGCAGCAGCGGAAGACATGGAAATTCACCATATGGATATCAAGATCGCCTTCCTCAACGGTGAACTAGAGGAAGAAATCTTCATGCGAAAGCCAGAGGGTTTTGTAGAGGAAGGAGAGGAGAGCAAAGTCTACAGGCTCATAAAGTCCTTATATGTCCTTATATGGACTGAACCAGGCTCCCAGACAATGGAACAAGAAACTAGATGAGCTCCTCACCGGTCTGGGATATATTCGGATCAGTTCTGACCATTCTATTTATATGTTTGAGGATGAGAATGGTGTGATTTATATTGCAATTTATGTGGATGATTTGCTGGTGTTAAGTAAGTCTATGGAAAAGATCAATAAGCTAAAGAAATATCTTAGGAGCAGATTTGACATAAAGGATTTAGGGGAGGCTAAACATACTTTGGGGATTCAAATGGAAAGAGATAGGGGGAAGAGGATAATCAAACTTACTCAGAAAGAAGATATCAAAAATATGCTTGAGAAGCTATCAAAAATATGCTTGAGAAGCTATCAAAAATATGCTTGAGAAATTCAAGATGGAAAAGGCAAACAGTTGTACCACTCCCATGGACTTGAAGAAAGTAAGTGATGGGAGTGTAGAAGGAGTGATGATACTAGATGATCAGATGAGTCCAGAAGAGAGACAATTTATGAAGTCTATTTCTTACAGACAGGTTGTAGGAAGCTTGATTTACTTTATGAATTGTACCTGACTGGACATAGCTGCAGCAGTCGGAGTCCTCAGTAGGAGTCTCAATGATCCTAGGAAGAGAGACTGGGAGGCAGCCAAGAGAGTCATGAGATACTTGGTAGGAACCAGGGATTTATGGTTGCACTTGGGAGGGGAGCACACTGACATCACCACTTGGAGTGATGCCAGTTATGGGGATGCACCTATGAGAAGATGCACTTTTGGGTATGTGTTGTATGTGGGGGAAGGTGCTTGCTACTAGAGTAGCAAGCAACAAAAGGTGGTTGCTTAGTCCACTATGGAGGCTGAGTACATGGCCTCTTGTTTTGCTTGAAAGAGCTGATGTGGGTCAAGTCTTTATTGCAAGAACTGGGGTATATGAGGAAGGGATTCCATGAAGTATTATGTGATAATCAAGCTGCAATTGCAATTGTAGCCAATCTAAAACATCATTTCAAAGCTAAACATATGGATATAAGATTGAGTTTTGTGAGAGAAAAAGTTGAAAACAAAATTGTGAATCTGGTGTATAGGGGTGATGGGGAAATGGTGGCTGATATGATGACAAAACCTTTGCTATCTCCCAAGTTAAAATATTGTAGAGAAAAGTGTGGTTTAAAAGAGAAACTGAAATTAGACTTCAAAATAAGGGGAGTGTTGAAATCACAGATTTAGAGAAGGTATTTTTCTAGGTCTTAAATTAGGTAAAATAAATAAAAGACAAAGCACAGGCAGCCTGCCTCCACCTTCTCTCTCTAGCCCCCATACTTGTTGTAGTCACTGAAGGAGAGAGAGGGCGGTGGAGCCATGGCTGCCTCAGCTCCATAGGCAAGACTAAAGAGTGACCTAAGTCACTCTCAACAATAAGGTTGAGCACGGCAGGACTTGAACCTCCGAACGGCAAAGCGAGGCGTAGCCGTCAGCTCTTACCGGTCTGTCGTAGTAGTCCGTTAGGATACATAGGGTTTGATAGCTATTTAAACATTAGCAAGATCATTAATTCATTCAACAGAATAATAAATTAAGAACATAGAAACTAGTTAAGTTTTAGTGCGCACGAAACAAATGTACCGGACATTTGTTATTTTGGAAAACGAACATTAAAAGTCGGTTTTGAACTGACGGCCCGCATCATCGCCGGGATCCCTAAATGGCCGTCTTGGCGGTTTTCGGACGTGACATGACCTGGCGACACGTGGCAAGATATATTTGTGAAGTGGGAATCTCAAAGAGCATGAGGACGAGTTCGAAAGAGACAAACATCCACTCCATGGCCTTGTCGTACACAAGCCGTACAGAAAGTACATCGGCCTCAATACCTTTCTGTACTGTACAGTCTTCTGATTCGTTGATACATCAGTAGATAGGGGTTGTGAGAGGGGTTTAGGACTTAGAGGATTGAGGAGGTAGCCACCTCTCTCCCAACAAGCTTGTATAAATATTGGCATCTTTGCCACTTTATAATTAATCGCCTGGTTGGGCGTTTTCAGTGATTCTTTTTGTTGTGAACTCAGGGGAGTCTAGACTGCACAGGGGTGCAGTAAGATTTTCTATTTGCCTGCTTGGGTAGCAGTGATCCAAATTGAAAGAGGGCTAGCCAAAAGTTACCTAGAGGCTTCTTGAATTCATTGTTCCAATGGGGGACACATAATTGCAAATTTCAACGGACTCATTTTTGGTTTTTGTCCGAAATCAAAATATGAGCGGGTCCTTTGTGATTCCGAGGACCGGCTCCGTGGTCCCAGCCAAAGTAAGAAGGCGGGTAGATGTCGCTTGAAGCTTGTCTGTCGTCAGATCAAGCTTGAGCGCAAATCCGGATCCGAGGATCTCAGGTTTGGCCCTCGTGTCCATGAGAGGAAGGGTGGGGTGAACATTGTTCACTAAGATGAAAATCCGGATCCGAGGAACACGGGTTTGGCCCCAGTGTCCATGAGGGGAAGAGTGGGGTGAACACTGTTCACTGAGAATTATCCCCGAGAGTTATCAAGGAAATTGATATGGGGATTGAGATTACGACGCTCTTCCATAGTAGCCCATAGACCCTTAGAGACTGCAGTTTAACTGCAGAGCCCTCAAAGCGGCTGTTGCTGCGACCTCATCAAAGAGGGGAAGGGCTTTTGGTACATCCTCTATCATCGCTCAAAGAATATTTCATCGCTCCTTCACCCAATGAGCCTCATGAATAGTGCCATCCAATATGGTCAGTGCCTCTGCCGCGATGGTTGAAGCCGTTTCCGATAGGGGAGGCAAAGGCTCTTTTGCAAATGAGAGAGGGACACGCGAATTTTATAATTTGCCCACTTGGTTATGGTCTGCTGAGCCCTTTTCAAATGTAGCCACCCGTTGTTGGACGGTGGAATCCCGAAGGGTTCTCCCGGCAACGACGACGTGTGGACAACGGTCCTAGCCATCCCAGTAAATTGGGGTTACATTTCCGCCATGAAAGCTGCAAATTGCTCTTTCATCATGGTCGCCATTGTGGCTTGAAGCTCGGCCTTCTCTCTTTCTCTACGAGAGATCATAGGAGGAGCTTCCTCCTTCTTGATCTCCTTAGGCGGAGTGACTGGTTTCGCGGAACGAGCCACAATTCCATCGTTCTTTATCTGATTTTGATAATTGAAATTAGGGTCCTTGATGTGGCACCAATATACATAATGTCCCTTTGGTGGCAATGAGTGCAACTGTCCGCCTTGTCAGAACACATGCAAGCATCGTGCCCGAATTTTCCACTTCGAAAACACATTCGGTTTCCGGACTAATTGGTGGAGTACCCATGGCTGGCGTCTTCTGGGGCCTATTAGAAGGCCATGGGTTTTTAGGTGGAGGAGGAGATGGATTAGCCGGTTCTCTATGAGGAGGTTTGGACGGCTCATGGGCGTCCCACCACGATGTCTGCATCTCATACTCTACCGCATATTGAGCCGCTTGTTCAAAGGTGAATTTCAGTCCATACATCTGGCTGAGGTCGTTTTGGATAAACCTCTTTGATGGACCTGGAAACTGTCCTACAAATTTTTGGACAGCCTCCGCATCAGACATGAGGTCCGGTAATGCCTTTCGCAGAGTTTCCATCCGAGCTCGCAAGGAATGAGTTGTTTTACATGGCCTACGCTCGAAGTTCATCAACTCTTTGATCTGATCCGGGTTTTGCATCTGGTACTCCTCTTAGAGGATGTCAAACATGAATGAGAGAGGGTCATGTAAAGGAATGGTTCCCCCCACTCTAGCTAGGACTGACGCTCGGGCAGCCACTGCATACAGACGAGGAACCTCGGGGATAGCTGGATACAACTCGTCC
This sequence comes from Zygnema cylindricum, assembly GCA_037447655.1. Classification (NCBI taxonomy): domain Eukaryota; kingdom Viridiplantae; phylum Streptophyta; class Zygnematophyceae; order Zygnematales; family Zygnemataceae; genus Zygnema; species Zygnema cylindricum. The sequence continues at coordinate 38,639 of JBBHKE010002650.1, read as the reverse complement.
TCGTTAGAATCTAATACAGCCTGTCTCTCAACCTGATATGCGATATCCACCTGGCCGAAGACTTTTGGTAACCCACCAAAGGAAGCCACGTACTCTGTCATTGCAAGAATATCCTTGTACTTGCGAGTGTAGGGAGTGAGGGCTAAACCACGGAGGTATCGACCGAGATGGGAAAAGGCGACACGGAGGACAAACTAATCTTGATATCTAAAAGCTAGATCCCGCATTTCTGTGTCGTATAACATCCGAAATGCGATAAGGACATGGTGTCCTTTAATCCGGAAAAGCAAAATTGCATCTTACCCATGGATCCCTTTGAAGAGGAAGCCATGTCGTAAAAAGGAGGATGCGTTGGTTGTGCCAAAGCTGGGCTGGCAGTGAACCGTGGAAAGGTTTCCTCTGGAAAGTCTTCTACAGTCCCGTCTAGGTATGACCTAGATGAAACCGAGGACAATGATGACGTAGATGTCAGACCAGACCGCACTAACGGCGATCTGTGATCCGCAACCGGATCGGATGTGGTCAACGTTTCGGGAAAATTCGAAGGATCTAACTGCGGAGGACGATAAAATGTACCACCTCGGGTAGACCCGGATTGATAAGGAAGATTATCCCAATCCGTGGGCGTAAACCAAGGGGAAAACCCTGACTACAATAGTGAAATGTTTCGAACGGCCTAACCGAGATGCAGCACGTGTCAGATCAATCCACACTCGTACAATCAGCTCACGCAGTCACTATCAAGACCCGGTGGTCACATCTAGCAAAAAGTCGAAATACCAAAATCCTCTACCTTGCAAACAAGGGGTAAGGCCCAAGGGCCAGGTCTATAAACAAGCAGGCAGCTATCCAAGCACCTTTCGGTGCAGATCTAAAGCAACACAGAGTGAAAAACACCTATGCAGGGTCACCCACGGCCAGATCTAGAAAGCAATTCCACACCAGATAGTCACAAGAAAACTTCAAGGCCACTTAGAGCCAGATAGCATGCAGGGAAAACAAGAAAAATGTTAATGCTCAATCAAAAATTTTCCGATCGAAACCGATCCACACCGGTCCCCTAAACGAGCGTCCAAACTATAACGGAAGGCTCTTGCACCCGTAAGGCATCGGCTACTTACAAACACTTTTAACACTCTGGTGAGTACTAAAAGTGAACCGGGCTGGTTCGAACTCAGTCAGATTTTGCAGAGCTCCCGATTGTGATTCGCTCCGAAATCCGCTCCGAGCAGCGTCTCCAAAAGTGACCCTCCGCGAGACTCTCGGTAACGTGAAGATGTACACCGGAGAATGTTAGAGGACCAGTTGAAGGACAAAAGAAGGTGTCGGTAGAAGAAAAATAACAAATAGGAAATACAAATACGATAGATAGGAAAAGTGCGTTAGAAAAAATCAAAGGCTGCTCAAACTTCACATATACAGCTAAACTTGTGACCAGAATAATCTAAAGCCAGCAGCAATCCCTAATTCCACTTGAAAAACCCTAATTCCAACGCTAAACTTTAGTTCCAGACGGCCAAAAATCTAAATCTGGAGCCAATGAGTAGAATGATACCGACCTAAGGGCTAGAATAAAAAAGGAATAAACCCTAAATCTGTTGCAACCATAATTCTGCTGCCAAAACCCTAATTCTGCTGATTAACCCTAATTCTGCAGATTAACCCTAAATTTGCTGCAAATTTATGTTTAACACTAAAGCTAAGAAATATAGTGGGGGCACAATAAGAGACAAAGATTGAAAGAAAGAAATAGTGGAAAACAAAACAAAATGTTTTTTTTTCTTTTTTTTTTCCTTATAAAATAAAATTTATATATTCAATAGGATTTTTTTTAGTAGCCTTTTGGACAAGAATGTTAAGCGCCACTAGGCTCTCTGGTCTTTATCACATTCCCTACAAGATTTTTCTCGTTATGACAACAAAGCAGGAAATATTCCAACCGGAACAAGGGAAAATCCAAATCCGATCAAAAATGCACTCTTTCTAAGCCAACCGAAATACAAACAAGACACACACACAACCAAACCGTCACGCTGCCCAAAGAAGGCACAGCAAGGTCCAGATGTGCTCCCCCACAATCTCCAATTCCACACTTCTACCCAAAGACCAAGTTTGGAGGGAAACCTTCCGGACGTGGCCTTAGGCCGCGTGGATTAAAAACGTGGGCAGAAATACAAGAGCAAATACTCGTAACCTATCTAGCCTCTATAGCGAGCTAGCAATAACAAATAGAAAGCATGAGCAATCGGCGAGAGAGAGAGCAAGAGAAAGCTCCGCCGCCAAGAGAAAATTCTTGTCCAATAGCTACATTCTCTAAGTCTGAGAACTAGCCTAAGCTAAGCCTAGCGCGAAACTAGTCCATATCTTGTGACAAATCAGGTAAGTAGCAAGGTGCACAGTTCTTCGAGTGCTCTCGCATTGTCCTAGCATCCGCACCATGCAAACCCAACATCCCGTTAGCATCCATTTCTACCACACGAAGAATGTGTGGTGAAACATTTGTGTCCAAAGTATCGAACGACTGTTGTCGGAGGTACAAGTAATCGCCGACCCGGTAGGATTTCTGTTGTGGCTTGTAACTACCACTCCGCGTGGTGGCGAACCTTAAAGTATCCCGATGTTGGGCAATCTGCACTTTATCAAAAGCCATGGGCATCTCACGAGCGAAAAGCAAAGCACGGCAAGTTAGTTCATCCAAAAATATGGTGTCAAACATTAGAGGCAAAGGTGAACTTGATGCTTTCTGAATATTCTGACCGAGCAAGGGTAATCGACCGAAGAGAATATAGTACACGCTGAAATTAGCAGAGCTAGCATGTACGGACATCTGGTAGCCCATGGTGATATAGCCCAAGGATTCGTCCCATACGGAGATGTGTTTCTCCAAACAATGCTTTCGGAGAGCCCGCTTAAAAGTTTGGACAGCTCGCTCCGCCAAGCCATCAGCTTGTGGGTGATCACGACTCGTCCGGCGATGATCAATTAAAGCTTCATCCAACATATTTTGAAATTCCCCTCGTAACTCCGTACCTTGGTCCGTGAGAACCTCCGCAGGAGGTCCATAACGCATGAGAACGTGCTCTTTAAAAGCAGCGGTGGTCAATTTAGCGGTCTTGTGGGGAAAGGCGACCACCTCTACCCACTTGCTAAAATTTTTAATCATTATCATGATGTATTGTTTCCCTTTTCTAGATAAGGGAAACTATCCAGCAAGATCCACGGACCAGTGATAAAACAATCATGTGATGGGCAATGGCTGTAGAGACAGCTGCCGATTAGAGAAAGAAGTGCGTAACTGGTTGCATGTAGCGCATTTGTGGAGAGTGGCCGCCACATCCGCTTGCATTTCGGACCACCAATAGCGGGCCTGTACAAGGCTCAAAGTACGCTTGGTCTGGTAGTGGCCGAGCTCGGTATGTATCTGCTCAATGAAGGACAAGCGCTCGGCTGGCCAGGGACATGCCGATGACTGCCGTCCGTTAGCAATCGAAGTAAAGATCCGCCAAGCCACACATATTTTTTTTTGGCTCGTTTCTTTACTCGGTCTTCCTCCTCGGCGGTAGTACCGAGCGAAATTTTTGAGAGGAGAGGAAGAGGATTAATGGGCCGTCGCGCCACAGATCTGTGGCTGGCCGAGGGTGAGGAATAGAAGAGAGACAATAAGTGATATAGGAACCAACCGACATGGCCGGTACCTCGTCCTCGTCGAAATCTTGCCGGACACCGTTATCGGTGGTCCGAGGTAGTGGATTCCAGGAAATCCCGTCGGCGTTCAAGCTTAACAAACTTGGCTGATGGATGATCTCAACGTCGTACTCTTTTAAAATTAAAGACCATCGGGCAAGCTTCCTTGAAAGCTTATCGTTGGTCATGAAAGGGTTGATGGTCAGTTAGGAACTGTCGAGCGTGCTTGGGAACCGGGAGGTTCAGGTAAGATGTCTATTGGCAGCTTTGCCATTTGAAAATTAATCGCTTGGTTGGGCGTTTTCAGTGATTCTTTTTGTTTGGACTCAAGAGAGTCCAAAATACATAAGGGTGCTGTCAGATTGTCTATATGTCTACTTGGGTAGCAGCTGTTCTAGTTGAAAGTGGGTTAGTGAAAAACAACCTAGAGGCTTATTAAATTTTGCAGTCCAAATAGGGGACATAGAATTGCACGAATTTCACCAGATTGCCATGGAACCAAAACACCGGGAGAGAACGACATTTGGGGCATGCTTTAGATTGTATGAGTGGAATTACATGCCTTTCACGCTGAAGAATGCACCGGCAGAAATTCCATCGGGCAATGGACGAAGTGCTTCGAGGAATTCTTTGTGTTGGGTGCTATATTGATGATGCCATCATATTCCCAAAGACTTTTGAGGAACACCTGGAGCATGTCGAGATCCTTCTCCGGGCACTCCAAGCAATAAGCTTGAAATGCCACCCGGGCAAAGGTATTTTTGGGGTGGAAAAAATCATTTACCTTGGACAAGAAGTGACTTCGGAACAATGGGTCCCCACATGGTCAAGGTGGCAACCCTTGATGCTCTTCGCCCACCTCAAGACATTTCGGCCCTTCGCACATTCCTAGGCTTAACCACCTACTATCGATGGTTTATCCCCGAGTTTAGTAGTCACGCCAAGCCCCTCAATCAGTTATTGCGGAAGGACCAAGGAAGGGACAGGGTCGAAGAGCAACATATCGCCTTCCAGTTCTTGAAGGATGCTCTAAATCAACACCCTCTGCTGCGGATGCCTAATTACCAAAGTCCTTTCCTCCTTTACACTGATTGGAGCAGGTTTAGATTAGGAGCGATTTTGGCTCAAGTCGATGACGCCGGAGCTGAATATGTGGTGGCTTATGTAAGCCGGAGCAATAACCGAGTTGAGGGAAGTTACAGAAGTAACTATGGAGAGCTCTTCGCAGCTATTTGGGCAATCCAGCATTTTAGGCCCTTTTGGTACGGGGTCCTTTTCACCCTGATTCCTGACCATCTACCGCAAAAATGGATCATGGAAAACAGTAAGTTAACCGGTAAAATTGCCATAAGGGTCCTTATCTTGCAAGAATATGATTTTAGCGTTGATCACAGGTTAGGGGAAATTCAAAGGAATACTGATGGACTTAGCGAAATCCTGATCCCTCCACCCTGGATTCTATCGGGCTCGGCATGATGAGGACCTAGAAATCAGTTTGGGACTCATTTGAGCTTCCTCCGCTGTCATCTGGCTTCCCCTATCTCGGGGGAAACTGTAAAATTTTGCGGCACACGTGGAGGGACAAGCGCCTATAGGAGCCGGGCATAAAAATATATGGAACGACTCTGATGCTCTCCAATCTATTCAGCAGGGTTCTCCCCTTCCTCACTTGGTTGGAGTTTAATTATCGCGAGTGCACACCCGGATGACGACATATGTTTGAGACCTAGGCATTCTCTTATAGAAATGGTCTGACATCACGAGGAAAGTGCTTCGTCTCCCCTCAAATAGAGATTTTGTGGTTACTCATCTTTATCAGCAATGAGGACACTTTGGGCAGAAGCGGATCACTTCCCTAGTTACAGGCTCTTAACCCTGGGCCGCGTTGCGGGCCCAAGTCAACCGAATTGTGTAAACTTGCTCTTGGTGCGACAGAGTAAAGGCAACTTTTGACAAAAAAGGCGAAACTGAGCTTCATTCCCTTCCTATCCAGACGATGTTAAATCCGTGGTCTTTAGATCTTTTAAGACTGCTTCCAACTATAAGAAGGGGGAACTTTTTTGTGCTGGTCATGATTGAACCTTATTCCAAATAGATAGAGTTGGTGGTTTTGCCCCGGAAGGAATCAAAGTCAATTGCCGATGCCTTTTTGCAGTGGGTGTTATCACAATTTGGGATGCATGAAGAGGTTTTGACGGACAAAGAAACCTAATTTTTTGAGAATTTACCAATCTTTTAGAGATATTCCTCATCAATCATCGAGTGAAAAGCGGAGACCACCTCTAAGCCGACGGCTTGGCCAAAAGGTGCGTACAGACAAAGAAGTGGTCACTACGTAAATATGCAGTGATTTGGGAGAATATGACCGTAGGGTGCCTTAGATTGCCATGGGATACAGATTCAGCACACAAGCTTCACTCCACTCTTATAGTCCTTTCTTCATTTTATTTGATCAGCATCCCATCCTGCCTGGGGCTGCCTTGGCCTAAGGAGTAATCCTCCCTAAGATAAATGACAAGGGAACTGTCGAAAAACTGATAGCCGATAAAGCCAAGATATTCCTTCGAGAGATGCTTCTCGCCATGGGTAATTTACAGGAGGCTAATCACAAGGATCAGTTGTGGTATTCTCAGAGAGTGAGCGCGAATTACATTCCACGACAGCGACAATTTATGCCGGGGGACTTTGTATATCGGTTGTATTAGAAGAAGGACACCCTTGATATTTCTGCAAGGCGGGTAATTTTGAAAGTGATAGAAGTTTCCAACAAAGGGGTTCTTGCATTAGAGTGGAAGGATGGTCGAAGAATTAAGGAGAATCACATCAATGTGGCCCCTTGTCATCTTCGAGGATTGGAGGACGAACCCACTTTCAACTTTACATACTTGGCGATCCTCCTTTCGTTCATCAACATGCAATCCGTCCTCTCAGTTGGGCATTATCTTAATCTGCAATCACTGTTGTCATTGCTGGCATCGAGCGTGTCTCCCCTCCTCTTTGGAACCCCGCACTCTACCGTCCAGCATATGGTTCTGCGGAAATTGTGAATAGGGCGGGCAATTATTCTTATGTCTTAGTCACAGTTGACAAAGAGGGGGGAAATTGGGAAATCAACCCGATTTCTAAAAACCAAATTCCTTTCCCCGGTCACGTGGGGAAAGGAAGGGGGAGGAGATATCTTTTTCCCTTCCCATGCACTCATTCTTATTCCTAGTCCGATTGTCTCACCTATTTTGCATGCATGTCTCTGGGTGGGATGTGGGCAGTAGTGGACATGATCATTTTTAGAGGAAGCATCCGCATTTGGGTGTTGCTTGAAGGACTCCGATGGAGACAATTATGGGTTGTGGGCCCTTCTTTTGTTCTTCCAAGGCACGTTCGACAACAATCAAGCTCGTGTGTTTTTTTTGGCACACTTTTATATCACCAAGGATTTCCAACCACTTTTTTCACCTGTACGGTCATCGAAGTAATAGAGAAGGAGTGCACCCAGCCAGACAAGATTCTTTTATTCTCCAAACTGCATAGAACGCACTTTATTTCGTGCCTAATTGAGGCCGAAGAGCCAAGTTATTCGGTCTCCAAGATTGCCCTTCACTTACATAGAACCATTTTCCACTAGCTCTCGTGGGGGGTACATTGTGGGCTGCCACGTAACTTTTCGGATTTGCCTCTAGATTATGCTGTTAGGTATCAGTGGGAATTCCGTTTAGGCTCAGCTAATCTTTGGGCTATTAATTACCTTAGGTCAAAGTTTGGAACTTCCGTGTCCTTTTCAGGACTTTGTTTTACCATATTGGAACAAATATTGAGTTCCGGCTGCGGATCTAGCCGCTGTTAGAAGCACAACTTCTTGCCTTTCGTGTAGTACAGATTCATTTTTCTTATGTCAGTTCAGTTACAATTTCTTGCCGTTCATTCGTTAACAGCGCAGCTAACTTTTTGGACCTGAGATTGGACAAACTTTTGAAGTATAAGGTAATTTGGGCCAAAGGAGACAGGCTGCTTTTTAGTATTGTCTCCTGAGAAAACCCTCGGAAATTCCAACAAACCTCCTTTGAAGATATTTTCTTTTGTTTTGAATTTATTCCCATCTTGGTTTTGGATTTGTCTTGTGTGGAAATCATAGTTTGGGCGGTTAGTTAGCACTATCTTCCTTTTGGGTTATTTTTGGACTTTTGTTGTTTGAAACCGAGGAGAGTCCAGTCAGTTTTGGGTTGCGAACATCGAGGGGTGAAGGAGGATCATACCTATTTGCGGTACCATCGGGAGAGGTTTCGCCTTTTCTCATTGTCATCGTTGATTTCCGGGGTATGTTGAGTTTGCTTCGCCATATTTCATATATTTTATGTTTTATTCTATTTTCAGGAGCAAGGTGATATTTGTTAAATCTGAAAAAGCCAATTATATTTCTTTCTATATTTCTACGTGGTGGTTTATTTGTATCTTCGTTTGTAGTTACCTTTTTGTTTGGGCGTTACTTGGCCGGAGTAGACTGCAAACCCCTTTTGATCAGAACAGTGGGTTTTAAGGGTATAAGTGTTAAAGACTTATTCTGGAATAAGCACAAAAATTGGGAGATCAATCCAAAGTTTGAATACCCACTCCCTTTCCCTGGCAAAGTGGGGAAAGGAAGGGAAGAGAGGAAATATCTTCTCGCCTCCCCATGCACTCATTCTTATTTCCTATCCGATTGTCTTCCCTATGTTGCATGCATGTTTGAGGGAGGGATGTTGGCAGAAATGGGCATGATGATCATTATGGAAAGCATCTGCATTTTGGGGGTTATTTCCAGGACTCTAATGCACACTATATGGCACTAGGCTCTTCTCTTATGTTCTTCGAAGACACGGCGACAACTTGGACATGTTACGAGTGGTGTGCAGAAAATATATTTTATGAAAGACAGGCAGCCATTGTCATTGTTGCCAATCCCAAACATCACTTCAAAGCAAAGCATATGGACATTAGACTCAGCTTTGCTAGAGAGAAGGCAAAAAATAGATAATCAGCTTAGTGTATAGACCAGATAGTGAGATGGTTGCAGATATAATGACCAAACCTATACCTTCCCCTTAATTAATTTTTTTCAAAGAGAAGTGTGGTTTCAAAATTAAGACTAGAGAATAAGGGGAGATAATAAAATAATTTTTTTTTTTTATATTTTCTAAGTTTACATTGTGATATAAAGCAATAAAGAAAGGGAGGTAGTCTGCCTCTAACTCCTCTCTTAAACCCCCACACTTGCCGTTGTCATTTAAGGCTAGTGAGAGAGCTAAAGCCATGGCTGCCTAAGCTGTCTATAGAGATAGGGAGCATGATCTTAATAGATTTACCAAAAGGTTTGACAGACCCAAGATTTGATCTTGGTACCTATCATTTGTCAAAGTGGCCGTTAGCGTTGTCCTATAGTCTAGGACTAGTGTTGAGATATATAGGGTGTGATAATTACCTGAACAAATACAGGTTGAGAAATTCATTTAAATGGATGACCAGATTCGTAGCATATAGAAGCATTTATGTCTAATACAAATTAGGGTAATGCACAATACAAATACATCCCAGATATGTTTCGACGGCTATAATTAAAAGTCGGTTTGATCAGACGGCCAAGCTAGGAGCCGAAATCACGTAGTGGGCGTTTTGGTGGCTTTTGATCACCGCAACACCAAGGGATATGTGACGACATCCTATTTGTTTGCGGCATCTCCGGAGAGTATGAGAACAAATTCGGATCACACAAACGTCAACATTTTGGCCATGTCGTGCAATGGTTGTACAAAAAGTTCATTGACACATGTACATTTATGTACGATACAATGCTTTGATTGGTGTGGTAATCTAGTAGTAGAGGGTTTACAGAGGGGTATAGGACTTGGAAATATAATAGGTAGTCGCCACTCTCTCAGAGTGCTTTTGTACAAAAGGTGAACATTAACCTTTCATAACTTACTACTTAGGGGAGCAAATTAAGCCATTTTTTTAGCTATCGACTGACGCGAGTCTTCTTTTCATAGGGGTGAAATTGGTTAGAGTTATTGTCTTCCAAGGTGGCATTTTTTTGTTGAAACTCCAAGGTGTGAGGGTTATCCTAGAGGCTTCGTGTGAGCTGCCCACTCTGAGGACTTATGGGATCTCAGAGTTACAAAACGCAGTTGAGCACGCGATTGAAGAAAAGTTAGCTCATTTAAATGATTATGGAATTCAAAAGCTGTCAAGCTCGTGTGCGTTTCCGACACTCTTTTATATCACCAAGGACTTCCGACTCCTTTTTTCCCTTGTACAGTCATCGGAGCACGAAGAAGGAGTGCACCCATCCAAACCACATTCTTGTATTTTCCAAACTAAACAGAACGCACTATATTTCGAGCCTAACGGAGGCCGAACAGCCAAGTTATTCCGTCTCCAAGATTGCCTTTCTGTAACATGGAACCATTTTCCACTTGCCCTCGTGGGGGATACATTGTGGATTGCCACGTAACTTTTCGGATTTGCCTCTAGATTACGTTGTTAGCTGTTAGTGGGAATTCCGTTTAGGGTCAGCTAACCATTGGGCTATTAATTACCTTAGGGCAAAGTCTGTCACTTTCGTGTCCTTTTCAAGACTTTGTCTTACAATAGTGGAAAAACTAGTGAAGTTTTGACTATAGATCTAGCCGCAATTAGAAGCACAACTTTTGCCCCGCGTGTAGTACGGATTAATTTGTCTTATATCAATTCGGTTACACTGGCTTGCCGCTCATAAGTTAACAGTAGAACTTTGAATTCTTTGACCGGAGTGTGGACAAACTTTTGATGTATAAGGCACTTGGGGTCGGAGGAGACAGGTTGCTTTTCAATACTGTCTCTTGAGAAAAACCTTAAAAATTCCAACAAACCTTATTTAGAGAACTTTTGATTTGTTTAACTCTATTGCCATCTTGGTTTTGGATGTGTCTTGTGTAGAAAATCATACTCCAGCCGGTTAGTTGACTTTTTTTTCCCATTTGGGTGATTTTTTGACTTTTGTTGTTGGAGACCGAGGAGAGTCCAGTCGGTTCCGGGTCGCGGATACCGAGGGGTGAAGGAGGATCATGCCTATTTGCGGTACCATCGAGAGAGGTTTCACCTTTTCTCTTTGTCGTCGTTTATTTCCGAGTATGTTGAACTTGCTTTGCCATATTTCATATCTTCTATCTTTTATTCTCTTTTCTGAGGCAAGGGAATATTGTTAAATCTGAAACAGCCAATCATATTCTTTCTATATATATACGTGGTGGTGCATTTGTGTCTTTGTTGGTAGTTACTTTATGCTTTGGCGTGACATTCTCGGAGAAGAGTGCCATCCCATTGATCAAAACAGTGAGTTTTGAGGGAGCAAGTGTGAAAGACCTCTAGTAGATGAAGTACAGTATTGAAAAGCAACCTTGTCCGCTTGAATTAGAGGGGTTAGGAGCTTTGACTGTAAGAGCTATCTTGTAGAATTGAGCTAAGTTTTTCTTATTATTTCTATTCTTTTTCTCCCTATCCTCATAGAGGGATGAGAGATTTCAGAGCGTGGATCGGAAGAAAAAGAGCGGAAACAGACGGTGGCACAAAAGGAAGAGTCACAGGTGCCCGAGGAATCAGCCCCCTTTGCCTCCACCATAAACATACAACAGTTCCTTAAGGGAATGATGTCTGAGGCTATTATAGCTTAGACTCCTCCAAAATAGACAGTGAAGAAACCATCTCCACTGCCTCCACGTATCTTTTCTCCCAAAACTTCCCTACGTTGTCCGAAGCTGCCAAGGCTCTAGCCACGGAAAAAATAGAGAAACAGGCGTTATCTCCTAAATCTCGGAAGAAAGGGTGAGCCCATAAGGAAGTGGTCCTTGGTCCCCTTCCCAAAATATGGCGCTCTACAAGATCTGAGGCTCGAAAGGTGGAGATGAACATGGACTGGGAAATTCTGGGAGATCCTAACCGGCCAGGTCAGAAGGAAATCTTAGCTTTTCAAAATATCCATGAGTAAAATGTTAAAGAGTTGGTGTAGCGAGTCGCTAGAATAGACCGTGCCAAGATTATACGCCCAATGGGAGGTTTATTGGAAATCGTGAGCAGTTCGTCTGAGAGCGGCTCTTTAATCTCAACCCGGGAGCAACAGTGGATGCCATCAACTTCACACCATTAGCCCACTCAATCTCAGGACACTGCCACCAGTGGACCGTCTGGGGGCCGGGGGACCTCTCGGGCATAGGCTGGGGAAGGAACTGGCAAGCGGGGGTTACTAGAGCCCAACAAAGGGTACAGGTTCGACACTCAAAACTGCAAGGGCAAGTTTACTCCTCCACCTAAAGAGGAGCTGTTCCTCCCCTTCGCCTTATTTTCTCCTAGCTCACAGTCTCTTTTAATACCAATTGTTCAACCTTCCAAAGGGTTTTGGCGTTAAAGACCCACCAACCTCAAGGTGTCGGGTTTGGGGATTGCTAATCTCTCGGAGTGGTTACCAGCACACAAAAACTCGTTGTTATCCTGCGGTCGCAGAGTAAGGCTATGGCGAGGGTCGGACTCGTCACGATAGACAAGGAAGCTCTTGAAGAGGAAAGGAAGAGGGCACTAGAATACGAACAACGTCTCATTCAAGAGGCTAGACGGAGATCAGGGGGAATCTCTAGCAGACAGGTAGCTCATCCTCTTAGGATAGGTCCCCTTGCTGAAAGACCAGCCCAGGGATGAGGAACTTCTCTTGCGACAAAAACACCTAGGACTTCACCGAGACAAAGACACTAATTTCCTCTTCAGCGGGAAGGGGAGGAAATAGTAGGGCCTAACGGAGAGGGGCTGGGGTGCAGATCTACCAGGTAACTTGGTCGCCGTTTCAACTAAGCGCCCTACCTTTGTCTCGGTGGCTGGATCTTCTATTGTGGAAGCCGTGGTGCAACTCCAACCCGATAAGAGATTACACATTTCCCTCGGGCTTTCCACTCCTCCTCCATCACCACCCCACGCCTCCTCTGTTTCTCCATCCATTTCTTCGCTGCAAATCCGTGGGTCGCCTGACCCACGTGTCTTACCCTAAAAATAGGACATCCACGCCTACTCCCCTCCTCACAAGCGTTCTTCTTCTTCTAGCTTAAGAAATCCACCTCGCGAGGCATCCGAGATGCGAATCCCGAAGACAGACGCCCTTCCCAAAAGGGCCCCAGCTGTTTTTGTCCCTGTTGCCCTTAAGTTACCAAAGACCTTTGGGCCGACCTGGTCTCCATATCCCATCAGTGGAGACAATTTTAAGGGAAAGGCTATACTCTCAAGGATATAGAGGAGCCATAACTCCAACAAATCCTTTATAAGTGAGACCATCCTTTGTGGGGGAAATGATCCCAAATGTTACACCCTCCATCCTATCGGAGGAGGAAGCAGTTCGGATCTAAAAGATGTAGATCCGAAGCAATTTCGCAAACTCGATTTGTCTTTCCCACTAGGCCTTTTTCTCCCCTATTAACCAGTCTTGCCGTGGAAGAAAAGGAAATGGGGGACGTCAAAATCTTCAAGGGAGACAGCTCGAGAATCGCCTTTTCTGACTTTGAATTGCTTTAGAATTCATTCACCCAATCTGAGATTAACAAATACAAGGGAGGGGCCATTCCAAATGACTTCGAGACTACCTTTTTCCTTATGATGGTCAATTACCTTTCTTGAGTGGCATTGGCTAACTACAAGGAGCGACAACCACTCTTGATGGCTACTAACATCAAGATCTCGGATCAAGCTCTCGATGCGGAAGTGTTACAAACGGAAGCCGACTTGGTTGCAGCGGCTGCAACACCTGTGACAACCACCTTCACATATGACATGAAATACAGGCACCGGGAAGTGGCTACGTCAACCAGCTGCAAGCTATTTAGGCAGCCCGGGCTGCAATCCGTTTGGTCGCAAATCCTAAGCGTGTACCATTCTTCTAAACATTTGGAGACTCTAAGACACCGAGAGAAATGAGTCTGTTATCAAAGAATTCACGAAATTTCGGTGTTTGAATAACAAAACCCCATAGATTCTTTTCAATCGACTCTCCAACCTATGTTAAAAAATGAAGTTGTCAACTATTGACCTTCCGTGAAATTCAATGGGCTCCATTGCCACACAAAATTCGCAGATCAAAAGAAGTAAATCTAGATAGTGCCAACTCCAAGTTTATATAAACCCAAATGATTGACCCCTTGACAATCAAAACCCCATTACAACTTCACCCTTGTGAAATAAGACATTTTGTGTGCTCAGTTCCACCAGAGAATGCAAAGTTAGAATATGATATTTAGACACATTCACCCACTTTGACTTTCCATTATAATTCTAGCCACCGAGGCAGTCAAAAACTCAGACCGAATACACCTCTGTGTAGCTTGGACTCCCTTGAGTCCGCAGCAACAAAAATCACTGAAATTGGTCAATTGTGTTGATAGTTAGGGTATGTCCCCATGTGCATAAGTAAGGGTTTTTTTCTGTCGTTTTGCTGTAAAACTTAGCGCCGTACTACCTAAGTTCGAACCGTACGAAGGAATCACAAATTTGTAGAGTATAATTTGTGTCATCCTCTAACTTACGATGTACAAAAATTTGTCATCTTGTGTTTTTCGACCCACTTTGACGACAAAAAACGTCATCTTCAACCTTATCTTTAAAACACATACGCGATGTGTTTTAAAACTAGGGATTTTCTATAAACAAATAGGAACATATATTCAAACGTGTCGTAATATTCGAAAAATTTTCATACGATTTCTAAGGACAAATAAAAGGACAGAATTCGCTATTTTTTGTCCGTTTGCATTATAATACGACAAATAAAAGTACACAATTTGTTTGGATTTGTCCGTTTTCGTCCATTACGGATTTCTTTTTTGCAGGGGTTTTCAAATTCAGATGCCATTTCACGTCGATCGGACAGGAGTCGCAAAGGCAAAGCGCCTTGTCTTCAACCGTGAAACGGCACAGGTTGGAATGCGCTACGTCTACAATGTCACGGTATGACATGCGACGTCACAAGCACTTCCAAAAAATATCGTGTGACCACAGATTGTAGAGGTTGACTGACGTATACAATCGTCATATGCGTAAGTTACGATTTCATCATTACAAACATAGGGACACGTGAAAAGCGGGTCCGACGGATCCGCGCTAAAATACAAAGTAAGTTAGCTAAGTTACAAGTACATGGGGACAAACCCTTATGGTTGGCCAAAGTTTACCATTTATACAAGGTGCTCTTTGGGAGAGGCAGCTACCTACCACAAATATTATAATTCTAAAAAACCCTTCTCTTAGCCCCTTACTACTAAAGTACGAACCAATGACAAGATAGTACATAAAGGTATAGGTGCCGTTGTACCTTTTGTACGGCCATCGTACGACATGGCCAAAAACTAGCACGTGTCTTATCCGAACTCGTTCTTTTAATTCCTAGAATTTGTGCTGCCAAATATTATCTCTCCACGTGGCTCTAGGTCACGCCACATCTAAAAAACGGTACTGTACAAGAAAGTAAAAGTGCCAGAGTACTTTCTGTACGTACATTGTATGAAATCGCCATAGTGCGACATTTGTCACTTTCGGATTTGTTTTCTTCCGTTCTGGAAATATTGTAAGCCAGTATGATATTGCCACGTGTCATCCCGAGTGGCAGCGTCTACAAACTACCAAATTGTCCTTTCCGCGATGTTTTTGCTAACCACGGATGTCCGATTTACATCGCCATTTAAAATAGACCGTCATAAAAATAACCGTACTATTTATTTCGTCCGGTACTAAAAGTACAACTGTTTTTATGCCCTATATACCGTAATCCAGTTAAATGGACAACCCTACCTGTAACTACTTAAATATTTATCAAAACCTACATGTCCTAGCAATTGTCCTAGACTAAATGTACAAAGCTAACGTCTACGCGATGTTTGACGGAAGGTAGGTACAAGGATCAATTCTTGGGTCCGTCAAATACCTTTTTAGTAAACATACCTATTATCTATTCCTGTCTCTTTAGATAGCTTAGGCAGCCATGGCTCTAGCTCCCTCTTCAGCCTTTAGTGACTACAACAAGTGTGGGGGCTTGGAGAAAGAGGTTAGAGGCAGACTGCCTCTACTACTTTTCTATCCTAAAACAAACATAGAAAACACATAACTATCAACATTTTGGCCATGACAACAAAGTATTTCACCACCGTCCGTAATTCCTTCCGGCTAACCGGGCAAATTGCTTTAGATAATTGCTCTAGATTGGCAATTTAGGACATCAATCCCTCCGCCAAAGATATTCAGCTGGTGGCAATGAAGCTGTACGACCACTTCGTCCACAATGAGGCAAGGAAGAAGGCCGTGACCGACAAGTACCGGTTAAATTTTGCAAGATTTGCCAGGGAGACCTCTTTGAATGAGGAGGAACAAGTAGAACTTCAAGCTTTGAGGAAGCCTAAGGGGAAGCAGGTGGCTAACAACGAGCTAGACCGGTAATAGGAGCAGATGACTGAGTTTTTGTTTACAATTGCCTAAATTATCAACAGACAGGTCATGGGTGGAAGCACTGCACCCGGAAACTTAAACCGGAACTAGCTCTGAAATTGAAGGAATGGGAAAAAGAACATGCTAAAAGAACTCGGAGGCAGAAGGAATGGATCAAAGGAGAAGGGTGGGGGGAGAAAACTCGCATGATGAAGGACACCTACCGTGCAACACCCCGAGCGAAACCTCCAAGATGTCCCAATCTCAACTAAGGAAAATCAAACTTTTTAAGTTTGACGACGCCCGAATATCAAATGAAATACGCAGCAAATATACCTCCGAAGGATCAAAGTGAGAGGCTTATGATTTCTAGGGGCATAAAGAGAGCTAATGTTTTCGCAAAAATGAGGTGCCCAAAGAAATGATGCAGTTTGCCCTATTTACAAAAGAAGGAGAAACTATTGTAAACCCTCTCCCACTTCAACTTCATTACACTTGGGGTCGTAGAGTACCTTCCACCCAACACGAACACGAGCGAACATCAGTTTTTCCAACAAGACTTACACCAGAGCTCATTTTTCAAAAACAGAGTTAGCAATTGGCTGCACTAGCAATAGAATTGCCTGCCCTCCGCTTAAGATTGTCATCCGGAGCTGCACCTCTCACTGCAATGCAGATCCTCCACCGATAAAAACACGAGTTGTTACAGAAGCTTGCGGAGCTTGACCTTCAAGGCACAGCTAATGCTAACGATGATGATTTAGTGGGCTAGGATTTGGTGTTGTTTTTAGAAAGCTTTAGTCCTCTTTATGCCTCAGCTGTGAGAGAGAGCTGTTTGAAACTCTGAGACCTCCATTGGCCCTCAAAGTATGCAGATCCAAAAGAAGCTAATCTAGATAGTGCCGACTCCAAGTTAATATAAACCCAAGTGACTGACCCCTTGACAGTCAGAACCCTAATATAGATTCACCCCTGTGAAATAACACTTTCTGTGTGCTCAGTTCCACCACAGAATGCAAAGTTAGAATATGAGATTTGGACACATTCACCCACTTTGACTTTCCCTTAGAAATACAGCCACCCTGGCAAACAAAAACTCTGACCGACTACACCCCTGTGTAGCGTGGACTCCCCTGAGTCCGCAGCAAAAAGAATCACTGAAAATGGTCAAGTAAATTGATAGTTATGGCTGCCCAAAGTTTGCCATTTATACAGGGTGCTCTCTGGGAGAGGCAGTGCCTATCCAAAATTTATCTAAGTCCTATTCCCTCTCTAAAACTCTATCTACTGAAGTATGGCACCAATCAAATTACTGTGTCGTACAGAAAAGTACAGGTGCCGGTGTACTTTTTGTACGGCCATTGTACGACATGGCCAAAATGTCGACACGTGTCATATCCGGATTTGTTCCCGTAATCTCCGGAGTTGCCGCAATCCAACGTAGTGTTACCACGTGTGACGCAATGTGGCGGTGATCGCAAACCGCCAAAATCTTCACAAGGGTGCAGGTGGTCAGAGTTTTTGTCTGCCAGGGCGGCAGTTATTTTTGCTGAAACACAAAGGGGTCAGGATTATCCTAGAGGCTTCTTGGAAGCTGTCCACTCTGAGGACTTATGGAGGTCTCACAGTTTCAGCAGTGTGTACTCCAATGTAGCCGTAACTTAGGGTACGTCCCCATGTATTAATGTGTCTACTTTTCTCTGTCTTTTTGCCCTAAAATTCAGGGAACTTTGACAAATACTATAGCCGTACTAGAAAATCATTTTTACCAAAGTAGAGTGAACGTCAATTCGTACTTTGGATGTACGGCGTGTTTGTCGTCATGTGAACGCATTTTGGCGTTTTCCCCTTTCGAACCCAGAGCAAGAGAATCCAGCCCAAAAAAAAACTCCATCCAAAATCACCTCGAGGGGGTGATTTTAGATCAAGTACCGCCCAAACAGCGAATGAAAAACGACCCACGCACGCGCCATAAGAGTGGGAAAATTTTAGGACGAGGGAGAGTCCTCGCTATTTTTCTCCGTGCCCGTCACGCGCATGTATGGAAAAAAATCTGCAGGGGTCTCAGACCTCGACTTTCATTCATGGGGTCCTTTGCAAAAAATTTCGCCGTCGTCGCCTCTCCCCTCTCCTTCTCACACGATCGTTTTTATCTCACACTTTTTAGAATGAGACACAACAATATTGGTATAAAATGAAAGATCTTTTAAAAATAATATTTTTAAAAAAATTAGGTTTTTTTTTATGGCAAGTCGAGTGAGAAAATTAGAAAAAACGAAATCGGGGATCCATGGCGGAAAGTTATTGAATCAGTGACGTCGACGTTGTCACAAGTGAGCATGACGTCACAATGTCACCAAACCCTAAACATCTACGATTTCACAAAAATCTAGACGTCTACAACTGTCGTTGTTTTTGTTCGCGTCACTAATCATCATAAGTTTCGTAGTCCACTTGAATCGTCACAAGTTGTACCTACGTCTACAATCGTCACAAGTTGTACCTACGTCTACAACCGTCACATGTCAAAGTTCCGATTTCATTTTCACGCATAGGGACGCTCTTCAAAGTAGTACGGAGAATCTTTACTACAGTCCAAAATACTTTTTCAAAGTATCGATTACATGGGGACATACCCTTAGCGTACGTCCCCATGTAAGTGAAATTCTGTGTCCTCCATTGGACTACAGAAATACAGGAAGCCTCTAGATAGTATTTAACTAACCCACTTTAAGCCACAACCACTGCTGCCCAAGAAGGCAAACTGACAATTTGACTGCACCCCTGTGTAGCCTGGACTCCCCTGAGTCCGTAGCAAAAAGAATCACTGAAAACGGCCAACCAGGCGATAAGTTATGAGCCGGCAAAAATGCCAATTTATACAAAGCTCTCTTAGAGAGAGGTGTCTATCTACCAAAATATTTTCTAAGTCCTAAATCCCTCTCACAATCCCTATCTACTAAAGTACGAACCAATAGTATTACTGTAAAGTACAGAAAGGTACAATGGCCGATGTACTTTCTGTACGGCCGGTGTACGACAAGGCTCTTGAGTGGACGCGTGTCATTTTTCCACTTGTCCGTAGTTTCTCCAGAATTCCCGCGACCGAATGTCATCCTTCCACGCGGCGCCACGTCATGCCACGTCCATAAAATCCAAAGTGACCATTCCGCGATCTCGGCGACGACGTGCCCCGTCGGATTAAATCTCACATTAAATGTCGACCGTTCAAGTATTTGTTTCGTGCGAAGTGACGTTCGCACTAAACTTTAACAAGTTATATGTTCGTTTCGTTTCATATTCTAGTTAAACCATTTCGGTACTATACAATAGTTTATATAATAATGAAACCCTATATAATCTATCGGACTTCTACGACAGACTGGTTTAGAGCTAACGGCTAAGCCGCGCTCTACCGGTCGGGGGTTCGAGTCCTGCCGGACTCAACCTTTTTGTTGAGAGTGACTTAAGTCACTCTTTAGTCCTTGCTATGGAGCTGAGGCAGCCATGGCTCCATCGCTCTCTCTCTCCTTCAGTGACTACAACAAGTATGGGGAAAAGAGAGAAGAGATGGAGGCAGGCTGCCATCATTTCTTATATATATATATTCGCGAATTTATTTTAAACTAGAAAATACAAAAACTATTTATTTCAACAATTCAAACCCAAATGACTGACCCTTTGACAATCAGAACCCCAATAGAGCTTCACCCCTGTGAAAGAAGACTTTTTGTGTTCTCAGTTCCCTCACAGAATGCAAAGTTAAACTACGAGTATTTGGATACATTCCCCCACTTTGACTTTCCCTTAGAAATGCAGCCACGATGGCGGACAAACACTCTGACCGACTACACGTGTGTGTAGTGGCAGACAAACACTCTGATCGACTACGCGTGTGTGTAGTTTGGACTCCTTTGAGTTGGCAGCAAAAAAAATCACTGAAAAAGGTCAACTGAGTGAATAGTTATGGCTGTTAAAAGTTAGCATTTTATACAAG
Organism: Zygnema cylindricum; assembly: GCA_037447655.1. NCBI lineage: Eukaryota > Viridiplantae > Streptophyta > Zygnematophyceae > Zygnematales > Zygnemataceae > Zygnema > Zygnema cylindricum. The sequence continues at coordinate 18,505 of JBBHKE010002650.1, read as the reverse complement.
GTGCTCTCTCAAAGAGGCAGCTACCTATCAAAAAAAATTATAAGTCTTATTTCCTCTCTAAAACCCCTTCTACTAAATTATGGTCCAATCATAAGACTGTACCGTACAAAAAGTACAAGTATCGGAGTACTTTATGTACGGTAACTATACTACATGGCCAAAAGAGTGACATCTGTCACATCCAAATTTGTTGTCATGCTCTCCAAAGATTGCGTAAACCAGTACAATGCTGCCACGTGTTATCCGGAATGGCGGCTTCCGGAAAAATCCAAAATGCCCTTTTCCGCGATATCGGCTCCTATCACGGTTGTTCGATGAAGTCCGGATTGAGTATTAGCCATTGAAATATATGTTTTCGCAACATTTATTTTGTGCGGTACTATAGTACACAACTAGTACTATGTTCTACTGTACTATTTATTAGTTAAACAAAATATCCTATTTGTAAACGTTTAAATGTCTATCAAACCTTATATACCTGAGCATTAGTCATAGACTTAATGGATAAAGCTAACGGCTACCGGGTTTGACGGACGATAGGTACAAGGATCAAATCCTGGATCCGTCAAACCCTCTTTTGGTTAATCTACTAGTTTTTACTCTTGTCTCTCTAGAATTCCTAGGCAACCAGAACTCTAACTCCTTATCCAGCCTTCATTGACTACAACAAGTGTAGGGGCTTAGAGAAGGGAGTTAGAGACAGAGCGCCTCTGCCTTTTTCTATCTTAAAACAAGCATAGAAAATACACAAATATCAACAGATGATATGACCTCAGATGATTGCAGTGGATGTGCCCAAGGGAATATTCATAGACTTCCATTCTTAAAGGCAACCACTTTTAGGAGAGAGGTAGTATTGGATGTAATTCACACTGATGTTTAGGGACCAGCTAGGTATAGGTCACATAGAGGGAAAAAATGGATGCTAACCATCACAAATGATTGGACTAGATACACTAAGGTATACTTCCTCAGACATAAGACAAAGGTATTGAGATGTTTCAAAGAATACAAAGTATGGAGTGAAAAATTACACGAAACCTCAATAAAAGAGACAAGAAGTGATAATGGGAAAGAATACACCTTAAGGGAACTTGAGGAATTTCTTAATGAAGAAGGAATTCATCATGAGAAAATTGTTCCTTATAATCATGAACAAAATGGAGTAGCAAAAAGAGTTAATAGAACTTTAGGGGACATGTCCAAAAGTATGCTAATTGATAAGAGGATAGGATTGCAATTTTGGGCCGAGTCAATGAATTATGCTAGCTACATCAAAAATAGAGTCCTAGCTTCAGCTAATAAAGAGGAAACTCCATATGAGAGGTGGACAGGATGAAAGCCAGATTTGTCTAGTTTGAGAGTGTTCGGAATTCAAGTCTACAGTTTGGATTTCAATAAGACTAAATGGAAACTTGAGGGAAGAGGGAAACCAGGATATCTTGTAGGATATGATGAGAGCACAAAAGGATACCGAGTGTATGACTTGAAAAACAAAGATATCATTTTGGTAAAACACATAGTGGTGTTGAATGAAGTAAAGTCCATTGATCCATTCAAATATAACAAGGAAGTAAAAATCAGATTTGAACGGGATCAGCTTTCTGACCTTGATTTTGGAAATGAAGAAAAAGAGGGGGAAAAAGAAAAATATGTAGATTTATCGAAGGAGAAGGAGGAAAGAACGACCGAGGTAACACCACAATATGAAGTGGAAACCGATAAAGAGCTTGATGAGGCACCCGAATTGGAAGATATGGGAGCTGAAGATATTGTGAAACGGAACCCGAGGATGCCTTCCATACCGGCGTCACATTTTGAAGGAGAAAAAAGTAGTAAACGACTTCAAGAATGACAAACAAACAACCAACTCTCAAAGATGTCACATCCGGATTAACCTCAAACATACTTAGAGGCCATAAACACCCCAGAAAGTAGCCGGTAGATCACGGCTATAAATGAAAAAATGGCCTCCATCATGGAAGCAAATACATGGGAGTTGGTAGATTGTCCCTTGGACCAAAAACCAATTAGGTGTAAGTGGGTTTTTAAGCTTAACCTAAACCCAGATATTACCACTGAAAGATACAAAGCTAGGTTGGTTGCTAAAGGTTATATTCAGAAAGAAGGAATAGACTATGAAGAAATCTTTGCACCCGTAGTCAGATTCCGTTCTGTCAGAATATTTTTAGGTTTAGCCGGAGCAGAGGATATGGAAATACACCAGATGGATATTAAGACCGCCTTGCTATACAGAGAGTTAGAAGAAGAAATCTACATGAAGCAACTGGAAGGTTTCATGGAAAGTGGAGAAGAAAGCAAGGAATGCATACTGATAATATCACTTTAAAGCCTTAAGCAGGCCCCGCGACAATGGAATGTAAAGCTGGATGAATTTTCGACCGGTTTGGGGTGTATCAGAATTAGTTCAGATCACTCTATACATCTATTTGAGGATGAGAATGGAGTGATATTTATTGCTATTCATGTGGATGATTTGTTAGTCTTAATCAATTCTTTAGATAAGATTAACAAACTAAAACATGATCTAAGAAGCAAGTTTGACATGAAAGACCTTGGTGAAGCAAAGTGTATTTTGGGGATTCAAATCGAGAGGGATAGAGGGAACAGAATTATAAGACTCACCTAGAGGGGAGCTATTGGTAATAAGCTAGAAATGCTTCAGATGAACAAAGCAAATGGATGTACTACTCCCATAGATCTAAAGAAAATATCAAAGGGGAGTTAAGAGGAGGGATCAAAGGGATCAAAGGGAGGAATATTGATATTGAATGATGAGATGGATGAAGAAGAAAAGACGTTTATGGAAAGAATTCCATATCGACAGATTGTTGGCAATTTAATTTACTTTATGAACTATACTCGTCCGGACATAGCTGCAGCTGTAGGAGTCCTCAGTAGGAGATTAATGAGCCCAAGAAGAGTGACTAAGAAGCAGCCAAAAGGGTGATGAGAAATTTGGTGGGAATAAGGGAATTGTGGCTGCATTTGGGAGGGGAGCACACTAACATCACTACTTGAAGTGATGCCAATTATAGGGATGTGCCTTTAAGGCAGTGTACAACTGGATATGTGTTGCAAATAGGACCCGGTGAATGTTGTAAGTGAAACTCTTAGACCTCTATAAGTCCTCAGAATAGACAGCTTCCAAAAAACCTTTAGGATAGCCTTGACCCCTTTTTTTTTCAGTAAGAACAACTACCACCTTGGCAGACAAAAACACTGAATACCTTCAACCTTATGAAGGCAAGACTCCCTTGAGTCGATAGCAAAAAGAATCTTTGAATTTGCTCCCCTGAGTAGTAAGTTATGGAGGGTCAAAGTTGACCTTTTGTACAGAAGCTCTCTAGGAGAGAAGGTCCTATCTACTAATTTTTCTAAGTCCTATCTCCATCACAAACTCTATCTACTGATGTATGGAGCCAACTATATTGCACTTCCGTACACAAAAGTATAGCTGCCGGTGTACTTTCTCTACGGACATTGTATGACATGGCCTAAAAGTCGACACATGTCATATCCATATTCAGTGTCGTAATCCGCGGAGATACCGCGATCCAACGTAATCTCGCCACGTGTCATCCAATGTGGCGATGACCATAAACCGCTGAGAATCTCTTCCGCGATCTCGACTTTCTTCCATGTCGTCTGTTTGAATGCAAATTTCAATCGGAGCCGTCATAAATACATGCGCGGTATTTGTTTCGTTAAAGAAACAAATGCGCGGTACTCGTTTCGTATACATACCGTGTTCCGTAGTTTTACATTACAGGATCTATGTATCCAAGAAACACTTTCAATTAAATGAATTATCCTACGTGGAAATGTTTAAATAAACATCAAACCCTACAGTACGTAACACTAGTTCTAGACTTAACGGATAAGGTTACCGGCTATCGGCTGCTTTTAGTGCGGCAGGTACCAAGATCAAATCCTGGGTGCAACATATGTACTTTTAGTAAATAAACCCCTAATGGTAAATAAACTAATATATTTTCCCGTAAACCTCTGGATAGCCTAGGTAGCCATAGCTCTAGCTTCCTCTCCAATTTCTCAGTAACTGCGATAAGTGTGAGAGTTCGAGAGAGAAGTTAGAGATAGATTGCCTCGGCTTCATTCTATATTTCTATTTAGACCTAGAAAATACTTAAAAACAGACCATCAATTTCTATACTCCCACTATTTTCTAGTCAATCTTTAATTCCATACCACACTTCTCCTTGTAGATAATTAGCTTAGGGGAAGGTATAGGTTTGGTCATCATATCTGCTAAAATCACACTATCTGGTCGGTACTCTAAATTGATTATTTTGTTTTCTACTTTCTCTCTAACAAAGCTGAGTCTAATGACAATGTGTTTGGCTTTAAAATGATGTTTAGGATTGGTAGATATAGCTATTGCTGCCTGATTATCACAAAAAAAATTACGCACACCACTCTTAAGGTGACCAAGCTCACCAAGCAAAGACTTGACCCACATCAATTCTTTTACAGCAGAGCAAGAGGCCATATACTCAGCCTCCATGGTGGACAGAGCAATAGCTTTTTGTTGTTTGCTACTCCAACAGCAAGCCCCATCACCCACATATAATACATATCCAGAAGTGCATCTCCTCATCGGAGCATCACCATAACTGGCATCACTCCAAGTAGCGATGTCAGTATTCTCCCCACCCAAATGCAACTATAGATCCCTAGTTCTTGACAAAAATCTAAGGACTCTCTTAGCTGCCTCCCAATCCCTCTTAGTGGGAGCATTTTGACTTCTACTCAGCACTCTTACAGCTGCAGCTAAATCCGGCCGGGTGCAATTCATAGAATAGATTAGACTTCCCACTACTTGCCTGTAAGAAATAGTCTGCATGAACTTATATTCTTCAAGAGATAATTCCTCGTCTAAGACTATGGTTCTTTCTTCCTCACTCCCCTCACTTCCTTTCTTTAACTCCATTGGAGTTATACAACTATTAGCTTTATCCATCTAAAATTTTTCAAGCATATTCCCTATTTCTTTCTTTTAAGTCAATCTTATAATCTTTCTTTTTTGATCTCTTTCTACTTGAATTCCCAAAATATATCTTGCTTCCCCCATATCTTTTATTTCAAATCTCCCTTTAAGATCGGTTTTCAGTTTGTTAATTTTTTCCATTGATTTACTTAAAACAAACAAATCATCAACATAGATTGCAATAAATATAGCACCTTCATCATCTTCAAAAACATAGATTGAGTGATCTGAGCTGATGCGGATATATCCTAGACCGGTAAGAAACTCATCAAGTTTCTTATTCCACTATCGAGGCGCTTGTTTTAAACCATAAAGAGATTTAATCAGCCGACATACCTTACTCTCCTCTCTTTCCTCCACAAATCCTTCGGATTCTCGCATGAAGATCTCCTCTTCCAATTCTCCATGCAAAAAGGTTATCTTGATGTCCATCTCGTGCACCTCTATATCTTCCTCGCTGGAACCTGACTGAGAAGTGTGTGAACAAAGGGAAATCTAATGACCGGGGCAAAGGTTTCCTCGTAGTCAATTCCCTCCTTTTGGGTAAATCCATTTGCCACTAATCGAGCCTTCTAGCGCTCAATTGTGTTATCAGGGAACAGTTTTAATTTGAAAACCCACTTATAACTGATTGGTTTCCAGTTAGGTGGACAATCCACTAGCTCCCAAGTATTGGCTGCCATAATTGAGGCCATCTCCTCATTGATAGCTGTCTTCCACCGGTTCCTTTCTAGACAAGTCATCGCCTCTCCATAAGTTTGAGGTTCATCTTGATGAGATAGTTTTGTAACCTTATTATTAACCTGTTTTTCTTGCAATCTTTTGCTACTTCTCCTTCCCCCCTCAAAATCTGTGGCTAGAATAGATGGTTTTCGTGGATTCTTTCAAACACTCTCGGCTTCTCCCCTATCCCTTGATTCCGAATCAATTTCCACCACGTCTTCCGCTTCGAGTAGAGTTGTCACTGGAGTTTCCACAGCCAAGTCCTTTTTGGTCTGATTTGTTCCTGCAAGAATGTCATCTTCTCTAAAACCTGGATAGTTAGGAAGCTCAAAGTCATCGGAATTTTCTGACTCAAATCTGATTTTTACTGACTTCGTATATTTGAAGGGATCCTCAGACTTTCCTTCATCCATAACTACTAGATGCTTTACTAAGATTATATCTTCCATTTTTAGATCATAAACTCTATATCCTTTAACATCCTCATCATATCCTAATAAGAATCCCGGTTTTCCTTTAGGATCTAACTTCCAATTAGACCGATCTGTATCTAGACTGAATAATTGACTACCGAAAACCTTTAAGTGAGATATGTTTGGTTTCCGACCTGTCCATCTCTCATAAGGTGTTTGATCTTTTATAGCTGAAGTAAGAACTCTATTTTTGAGGTAATTAGCACAGTTCATTGGTTCTACCGAAAACCTTTTTCCTATCTTCTTATCCGACAACATACTTCTAGCAATATCACTTAGTGTTCTCTTTAACCTAGTGTTCTATTTAACCTTTTGCGTACCCCATTCTGTTCCGGGTTTTTTGGAACTGTCTTTGGTGTTGTACTCCATCTTCCCTCAGAAAATCCTCAAACTGGTTAGAAGTATACTCTCCACCATTTCACTCCTTATTCTCTTGATTGGAGTTTCATGGAGTTTTTCGCTCCATGCTTTATATTGTCTAAAACAATCCTGAGCTTCTGACTTGTTTTTCAAAAAGTACACCCTGGAATACCGAGACCAATCATCACTGATAGTCATCATAAATCTCTTCCACTCGGTGAGGGCACTTTAGCTGGTCCCCATATATCTGTGTATACTAAATCAAGAATTTTTTCCCCCTTATAGGCGACTGTTTTGGGAAAGGGTAATCTGTGTGCTTTACATTGAGCATATCCACTACAATCACTTATATTATCCCTCTCACTGAACTGAATCCCTTCCACCACTCCCATCTTTTTCATCTTTTAACTTATCTAGATTCTTATGCCCAAGCCTCTTATGCCACATCATAATATCATGAACACCAGTATAATACACTTTCTTTGTTTCATTACTTAAAATCAGCCTTAACATCCCTTAGCTACTTTTCTTAGCAATGAAATAGACATCCTCTTCAAAATTAGCAGTAAAGACTCCTTCCCTAGTGCTAGTAAAAAAACCTTTATCATCTAATACAAATGTAGATATGAGGTTTTTGTTCAGCTCCAGAATAAACAATACATTGAAGAATGTTACTATGGATGTCTTTCCTTCAACTAACACTTTCTGATCTACCGATCCTACAAAGGTAGTAGTGACTATCCTCCTATCCCCATACTCTATCTCTACGGTGGGAATCATTCTTATCTTAGTGAACAGGTGCTTATCTTTACACATGTGCATGGAGGCACCTGAATCTAAAATCCAACCTGCTTCACCTTTCAATCCACCGTAAGCACATTTATGCCTTCGTGGAATTTCGACCTCATTTTTTGCCTCCAACTCCTCATCCAATAGAAGCTCATCGTCCTCGTCCTCGGATTTCGCCTCATGTACCTGTGTCACAAGTGCTTTTTTCTTTCCTCTCGGGGTTCCACCGGCCTGCCCCTCCTTTAACCGAAGCTCGGTTAGCTTAGTGCACTCTCCCATATAGTGCCCCGGTTTCTTACAAAAATTACATAAACCTTTGGGAGTCCTTGGTTCGAACTCGCCAGTCTGATTTTTCTGCTCCCTCCCTCCATAGTTTCTAATCGGTTTCCGGGAATCCTTGTTCCTCCAATTGGACGCAGTTGCCAGGTCTTACCCACTCTTTCCTCTCTTTCGGATCTCAATTGTATTCTCCGAAACGAGAATCATCCCTACCACTGAGTTCAATATCCACCTTGAGTTCGACAAGTCCTGCACACGGTTGACTATGTTCTCGAACTCATCGGGTAATTTCATCTGTAAACAGTTAACCTTTTCTTTTTCTCTAAAAATTTTTCCTGCACTCTCTAGCTCCATGAAGAGTGTAGCAAGCTCATTGCAAAAATACAACATCTTCCCCCCTTTGTATACGTACTCTTTAACTTTCTGATCAAAGAACTGTTGTTGCTGAATCAAACCACTTCGGTACATCTCTATGAGAGCCATCCAAAGATTAGATGCTCTTTCTACTTGCAAATGAGGACATGCAAGTCCTTGAGTAAGATGGCCTAGGATGAAGTGGTTTGCCGCCATATTGTTGAAGTTCAGGTTTCAGTATCATTCTCCTCGTTCCTCGGAATAGGCGACATGAATGTTGAACCTGTTGCTATTGGTGTGGTAGCCTCGATCTCCGCTCTTTTTTCCACCACCTCTCCTTCCTTTGTCTCCTCGTTGAAGGTGGATCTGCTTTGTTTGTTAATCTGCATCCTCCAAACCCTCGAGGAATTCCAAGACTTGATGGACGCCCCACTCGTCCATTCACTATCCCCCTAAACCTTTTTTTGCATAGAGCTCCTATCATCATACATTCCCATTATATAAAGCTAGTTCCATTAAAGATTCGTACCATAGAGGGTGGGCCCATAACTTGAAACTCTGAGACCTCCCTAAGTCCTCAGAATAGACAGCTTCCAAGAAGCCTCTAGGATATCCCTGACCCTTTTGTGTTTCAGCAATTACAACTGCCACCTTGACAGACAAAAAATCTGATTTCCTTCAGTGCTGTGAAGGGAAGACTCCCATGAGTCGATAGCAAAAAGAATCTCTGAATTTGCTCCTCTAAACAGTAAGTTATGGAGGGTCAAAGTTGACCTTTTGTACAGAAGCTCTCTGGGAGAGAGGGTCCTATTTACTAATTATTCTAAGTCCTATCTCTCTCACAGACTCTATCTACTGACGTACACAGCCAATCATATTGCATTTCCGGACATAAAAGTATAGTTGCCAGTGTACTTTCTGTACGGACATTGTACTTGATGGCCTAAAAGTCGACACATGTTATATTCAGATTCGGTGTCGTAATCCGGGGAGATACCGCGATCCAACCTAATTTCGCCACGTGTCATCTGATGTGGTGATGACTATAAACCTCCGAGAATCTCTTCCGCGATTTCGGCTTTCTTCCCTGTCGTCCGATTGAATGCAGATTTCAATCGGAGCCGTCATAAATACATGCGCGGTATTTGTTTCGTTAAAGAAACAAATGTGCGGTACTCGTTTCATATACATACTCTATTCCGTACTTTTACATTACAGGATCTATGTATCCCAAAAAACATTTTCAGTTAAATGAATTATCCTACGTGGAAATGTTTAAATAAATATCAAACCCTATAGTGCGTAACACTAGTTCTAGACTTAACGGATAAGGTTACAGGCTATTGGCTGCTTTAAGTCCAGCAGGTACCAAGATCAAATCGTGGGTGCAGCATATGTCCTTTTAGGAAATAAACTCCTAATGGTAAATAAATTAATATATTTTTACGTAAACCTCTAGATAGCCTAGGTAGCCATAGCTCTAGCTTCCTCTCCAACTTTTCAATGACTGCGACAAGTGTGAGAGTTCGAGAGAGAAAATAGAGATAGACTGCCTCGGCTTCTATCTATATTTCTATTTAAACCTAGAAAATACTTAAAAACAGACCATCAATTTCTACAGTAAGAGTAGCAAACAACAAAAAGTTGTTGCTCATTCCACTATAGAGGCTGAGTACATGGTTTCTTGTGCTGCCACCAAAGAATTAATGTGGGTGAAATCTCTTGTTGAGGAACGTAGGTTCATGAAGTCTGGAACTCAAAATGTTTTTTGTGATAATCAAGCTGCTATCTCTATTGCAGCTAATCCGAAACATCACTTCAAAACTAAGCATATGGATATTAGACTAAGCTTTGTCGAAGAGAAGGTTGAAAAAAAAAACATTTAACTGGTTCTTAAAACTGATAAAGAAATGATTGCGGACATGATGACAAAACCAGTGTCTTCCCCTAAGTTGATTTATTGTAGGAAAAACTGCGGATTAGAATTGAAAAGTGACTAGGAATTAAGGAGAGTGTCGAAAAGAGGTAATTAATAGTTCACTTCTCTATTTTAGTTATATTTTAAAAAGAGAGAGAGTGAGGATCAAATGCACGCCATGGCTGCCGCCATATTTAGAAAGTGGCATATTTTGAAGTAGAGGATATTTTACCAAAATGTTTCCTACGTCTACATTTGAATCTAGGTTTGTGGTTCACTATATAGGCGACAACCTTATCCACTGAGGCGTAATCGAAACGATACACGTGACGGATTTCAAAGATATATTCATATTAACGCAACGGCTCATTAACACCAAATTAACGAAGAAGACAATTCATGCACGTACGCGATTCTGAACCGTGTAAAATATGTTTTGATCAGACGACTTGCATTGTAGCCGCAACATGAAGTGAGCTTTTCGCGACATTCGGATATTGTGTCATGTGGTGCCACGTAGCGCCGCATTATTTAATACCGGAGAAGATGGGAGGAGGAACCATGGCACCTGATTTGAGAGGTGTCACCTTGTAGACCATGTCGTACAATGGACGTACATCGCCCATTGTACCTTCTTGTACTATATAGTGTTCTTATTGGACTAGGGTTTAGAAGTAGGTAGTCGTGAGTAGGCAGACCAAGACTTAGTGATATTTAGGTACCTCTCTCTAAGAGAGCTTGTAACTATAAATGTCATCTTTGACCAGCCATAACTTAATGCTCGGGTGAGCAAATTCAGTGATTCTTTTTGCTGCGGACTCAGGGGAGTCTAAGCTACACAAGGGTGTAGTCGGTCAGAGTCTTTGCGTGCCAGGGTGGCTCAAGAGAGTCTTGTCCTCACAAGGGTGAGGGTGGTCAGAATGTTTGTGTGCCTTGGTGGCACTTATTCAGTGGGAAAGTGAAAGGGGTAAATATTATCCTAAAGGCTTTACATAGGCTGTGCTAATATTTGGGTATTTTCTAGGTCTGAATTTTTATTTTTATTTTTGTCAGATGGTCTGTCTAAGTCATCCATATTTGTTGTAGTCACTAGAAGACTGGGATAGCCATGGCTGCCTAAATTGCAAAGGAGACAAGTAGGAGGGGAGTTGCCTAATTATCCAAGGAGACAAGATGGAAGGGAGTATGTCTAGGCGTTACCAAAATGGTAACCGGATGGACCAGGAATTGTACCTGATACATCCAGCCAACTGCCGTACATATTTGGTTTCCCACCTTATCCGCTAGATGTAGAGGTGTTCGATACGTCTATATGGTTTAAATAATTAATAAAGTAAGATTCACCGATATCATATATTTAACGGCTAAACCAAATTAAATGAACATGGAAAGGTATCGCACTGAAATAATTTGGGGCGCACGAAATAAATATCGAAGACATTTGTTTCGACGGTCGAGATTGAAAGTACGAAATATAATCGAACGGCTCCTGCTTAAACCGACTGTACAGAATGGCAATTTTGGCGGTTTTTGGACACGCCGACACCGGATGACACGTGGCACCATCCTGGAGGATTGCGTGATCTCCAAAACGCAAGATGACAAATTCGGATATGACAAATATCACCATTATAGACATGCCGTACAAGCACCGTACAGAAAGTACTCCGACACCTGTACTTTCTTATACCGTTCAATCTTGTGATTGGTCCTTACCTCAGTACTAGGGGGCTTAGGTAGGGGTTTTAAGACTTAAAATATTTCTGGTAGGTCGAAGCCTCTCTGAGAGAGCACCTTGTATAAAATGCTAACTTTGGGCAGCCATAACTATTAATTTAATTGACCATTATTAGTGATTTTTTTTGTTGCGGACTAAGGGGGGTCCAAGCTACACAGGCGTGTACTCGGCTAGATTTTTTGCCTGCCAGGATGGCTGCATTTCCAAGGGAAAGTAAAAGTGGGTGAATGTGGCAACATTTCTAAGAGAAAGTCAAAGTGGGTGAATGTGTCCAAAACTCATATTCTAACTTTGCATTCTGTGGTGGAACTGAGCACACATAAAGTCTTATTTCACAAGGGTGAAGTTGTAATGGGGTTTTTATTGTCAAGGGGTCAATCATTTGGGTTTATATATACTTAGAGTCGGCACTATCTAGATTAGCTTTTTTGGACCTGTGAATTCTGTGTGGCAATAGAGCCCATAGAATTACAGGCTGCCCATTTTATAAATCAATGGAGACCAGAGAATTGCAAGCTCCTGACATTTGTAGACGCCCACACGTGGACAACATAAGCAATCGCATACGTCAACAAATGGGATATACAGTAGTGTTATTGAAAGTGTCATTGAATGTTCATCGTGACATTGTAGACGTCGGGTTTTTTTTCACTGCCATGTGCGTAGTTTTGGCGGATCATGTCCGGCTGCTTGTCCATACAACTAAACAAACAAACAAATTGTTTGCAAACAGACAAATAACTTTATTTTCGTGTACTCTCCCAATTGCAAAAAAAAAAATTGAAAACGTTTGACGCGTGCAAACCAAGTTTTCTATTCCTCAATAAGGTAGTATTTTGATTAAAATCAGATTGTGATATGATTCTAGTGCAAGTGTGAAGATGAGCTGGAAGTGGGTTGCGATGATAATAACGCCAAATTGCCGCACCTTCCAAGTTCCAAGATGAAGCAAAATGTACTTGTGTTTTTGCCTTTTTTTTGTATGGCGTAATATTTTCTCGTTGGAAGTCCCATTTTTCTGTGAAAACGACGAAAAAAAACCCGTACTTGAACACATGGGAACACGCCCTAATACGCGCGAAAACAACAAAATAGCTGTTCGGATGTTGTTTTTGCTACGTCAAATTTTCGATTTACCGTTGGTTTCTTTCACAAAAATACCCGACTTCAATATCCCCCAATATTTTGAAGAAGTTAGTTTGTACGGTTCTCTGAAAATTTCCTAAAACAAAAAAGTCGGTGCTCTAAAATCCGTACATTATTCGAAACAAAAAAGTCGGTGCTCTAAAATCCGTACATTATTCGAACGCCCGTCTGTTGCGGAAGTGAATTCTTTTCCAGTGGGAACAGGCTATGAGTCGATGTTTCATCACGAAGAGTTTGTAAGCCACCTGTTCTAAATTGACTAGTGCCACGCAAGCCACGATCCTATATTGAATATATTTCATTTTTTTAGCGTCGACAAACTTTACTTCAAATCTTCACTTTCGTACCATGTGCCTGCGTACGAAGTAATCACACGACAAAACTTTTATACTTTTTGCACTCAACACTCTGTACACCAGCTCATTTTTTTAGGGCTTTTATTTTCGAACATAACGAAAGTCCTTTGAAAAAATAGTGTGACAAACAAAAGTTACCAAAAATAGAGTAACGAATGAATATTACGAAATTTCGTCTTTATTTTCGGTTGTATTTTGGAAAGCGCGTGTCATGTGCAAATCTTAAGATTTTTCGTTGATTTTCAATCATGCGTTTTTAGCCATAATTTATACCTCACAAACAAGCTTTCGTCAAATTCACCATAAATAGTGTAGATGGAGCCAGAAATTCGAAAATTGTACCAAGAAACAAAAGTGTTTTCTTTCTTTTATAATGTTTGTTTTGTATTTTTTGTGAAGCAGGTTGACGAAAAAAAACACCACTTCCACAAACAAGCTTCCGTCAAAGTCAACATAAATATTGTGGTTAGTGCCATAAATCGAAAACTGTACCAAAACAGAAAAGTTTTTTTTCTTTTAGAAAGTTTGCTTTGTATTTATTGTGAAGCATGTTGACGGAAAAAAACAGCACTCTCACAAACAAGCTTCCGTCAAATTCGCCATAAACAGTGTGGTTACTGCTAGAAATTAGAAAACTCTACCAAAACATAAAAATGTTTTCCTTCTTTTAAAATGTTTGGTTTTTATACCTTCAGCGGTGGTTGAAACCGTCCCTCTGAATATTTTCTTCCGCTCCCTTCCGCTGCCCTTAAAGCCAACTTGTGGCAAAATGCGAAGTAGTGTACTTTGAAAGGGTGAATGGCGCTCAAGGTGAAAGTGGCTGTGAGGGCGACTAACACTGACAACTTGGCAAATTTTTCACCTTTCTGTCGAAAGCCACTGCAGCCTTGAGACCCCTGTAAAAAAAAACGTACAATGTAGTAGCAGACAAAAACCAATAACCTTGTACTTTTTTTTTTCGTCAAAAAAATTCTTAAACTTTTCACACGTGGGAGTATGTTTTCCTATTGGTATAAACGGATTTACTTAGCTTAAAACACATTGCCGATATTGTTTATGATAAGTTTGAAGATGACGTGAAAGTGGGTCGAAAAAACGCAAGACGACAAATTTTCGTACATCGTAAGTTCGAGAATGACGCAAATTATAGTTTACAAATTTGCGATTTCTTCGTACGGTCGCAACTGAGGCATTATGGCGCTAAGTTATAAAGGAAAACGACCAAAAAAAAAACCCGAACTTAGCCACATGGGGCTGCACCCTTATCCTGCAAGCTGCCCGAATTACCGAAACGAGGTGTATTAAAACTAAAATTCTGTACGGTCGGAGTCTGACACTCTGACACGCAACATAAAAATGAAAGTTCAAACAACGTAAGTATATGTGAAAAATATGCTTAAACTGAAAACGTCATCGGACGGCTGAGATTAAACCTTTGAGATTCCCCCAGTTTTGACACACCATAAATAAGTACAGTACAGTACAGTGATGTACAGTACTGTATTGTAGGAACACCATTATTACAAAGGACACCCGAATGGAGGGCAAATGGAAAATGCCCTAAACAAGAATTATTTATCGAAAAACTGTGAAAAAGCAATACGGGTACAAAAAGGTAAAAGCCAAAACAAAAAGAAACCCCCTAATCCCCTGGCGATTACTACTGCTTGTTTGAATTGCTTTTTTAATTGTTTATCACTCACAAGGCCATACGGTACACCCTTATCGCTATTAGTGGTAAAGGTTTTTTTTGCCACTAAACAAAATTTTCTTTGTGCACACACGTTGGAAATTTATAGGTGCACACCTGCCTGATTTAAAATTCGACGGTTGCGGATGAAATGAACAATTCTCATTTTCCGATTGGTGTACTCCAATTAAAGAATCGGACAGGGTGTGCACCAAAAAAAAGATGGTTTTAAAAATTGCGAAAAAACATCAACACTAGTAGAGGTAAAACGGTGGTTCTTCGTAGTTCTGAATTTTTGTCGATTCACTGATTTTATTCAAATGGATGATGGATGGAAGGTACACCGCGAATCGTTATTAGCGTTATGAACTCTATATCGGCACCCCTGAATTTTGACATTAATACCTTAAATAGAATAAACTACACTATTTAAGGTCGTGGACCATAATCTGCCACGTCTCATGGCACTAAATTAGAATGAATAACGCTAATTTTTTCTTTACACTAATAATTTCTCAACACTAATAACGATTCAAGGTGTAGTGTTGGGTATTGAGCGTTGTTCTATGACAGCTGGTGCAGCTCCAGCTGTTGCTGAAGTAAAAGCCATCACAGAACCAAAGATAGGAAGCACTCAAGACACTAACTTTGATCCACTGTATAAAAGAGTCAATTTGGCCAAATGGCCCCAAACTAAATGAGATTACAGTTTTCCGCGTGTGCTAACTCACAAAGTTTCAAGCAAAACGCACTATTAAACAAAGAGATTTATCCCACAGAATATCTCTTAAAATGCACATATGTGCTCCTTGAAACCTCATGAAAGGAATACATACAAATATTAAGTCGTAGAATTTATACCAATAAATTCTACTACTACCTACCTAGCTAATCACAATACTGTAAAGAGTCCTACGGTACTTTCTAACCGTACTCTAAAGTAATCTGACTATGTACCTGATGTATGTTAATTTAGTCAACGGTACTTGTACTTGTTTCATACAAAAGGACAATCCTACGTGTACTTGTTTCATACAAAAGGACAATCCTTAATTGTCTACGTCTGACTTTCACTTAACTGTACATACTAATATAAATGAACGTGAAGACAAATTCCGGTTTCCATAAGGTTATCGCCGACATTCAGACTTTGATAAGTGACGAGATCCGCCGTGTCACTGTGGTCCACTTTCAGATTCTGTTAAGTATTTGTCTGTCTGATCTTGTCCATCGGACGGTATGTCACAATTAAGTAGTGCGCACCATTTCGAGATCTTTCTTTTCTTATGAACCGTCCGATGTGATCTCATTAGTTTAATATAGTTCATATTGTCAAATTACACTAATTTTGACACGCAATTTAAAACAACTCTGGAAAAGTTTATAAGTCTTGTATTTTCCTCTCACATAATATAGAGAGGACTAAAGCTTTTATAAACCAACATTGAGTAGATTCATATCGCGATAATTTCGATATTTGATATATTGAATATTGATCGCGGAGACTCCTCGATGTATCGTACCGTGATCAACATAAATCATCGCGATATATATCGCGATATATAGTATATTTAAAAATTAATATTTTATATAATATGTTATTTTAGCGAAAATGATGTTTAATACCCCATGTACGACGTGATTTTCGTTCTGTGACTTAAATGGTAGACGCCGCAAAATGTAACCGACAAAAAAGTACTAATTATGTAATTCATATAATTACTTATTTTGTAAGTAGAGAACTTCACATACGAAAAGTTCCCACTAATTTAGTCAAAGTATGATCTGCATAATAAAAATTTCTGACTATTCGTTTCATGCTTTTAGGGAAGAATACCTTCCAATCTGCAGACAGATTGGTAGCCATTAATGCTTATCTATTTCCAGCGACTAGTATTAGGCCCCTACTCCATTAGGCGGTCCCAGTAAACATGTGGAGACGTCTATTTGTACTGTTTACTGGCACGGCCTTCCATTGTGTCGTGCCACTAAACATCGTTTCTCAAGTATGATTGGCGCCACGTAGGTTAATTTTAAGATTCTTAAAATCTAAAAGTATTCTTCAAACTGAAAATTTGTACTTAATATTTGTACGAGCGAAGGTAGTTAACGATTCCTACAAAAATTTAGCCACCACATTTTAATTTTGAAATTGAAAATCAAAATTTCGAAACGAAATGACAAAAAGGCGCCGCAAACTTTGAAGGTCATCAGATGTCAGAAGGAGTGTGCGAGGTTATTTCGGTCGACGTGTATACACCGTGGCGGAAGGCACATGCCATGTACGACGTGTTTGTTTCTCATTGCCTGTTCGTGGTGGATACTTTTTTACTTTTCACGTGTACTAATGGTTCTCGACCTGTGTGAAGAATCTCTCCTCGCCGAGGAGAGTCTCTTCACACTGGACGATTTGCGCGATTTCTTCGCGAATCTAAAAAAGTGAAACATCCAAGGGACGATACTTACGCTTATAACATTAGAGCCATCCAGTTAACATGTTTCGTCATGTTTCGTCATGTTTCGTCTGAAAAAAAAAATGGTACGAATATGTACAAAATCTTACGGCGTCCAGTAAACAACCCCACTTTTCCTCTAATGGAAGTTCACCCTTATAGAAAGGTTACATTTTTAGTTTTCTTTATAGTTTCCCAAGGGATGGGAGGCAGTATGGGAGGTGAAGGGAATAATGAAACTGAACTGCTTCCGGATATGGAAACACTAGAGCTGGGAACTTCATTAGAAATTATGTAGCAAGAATAGTCATAATTTTTTATAAGAAAAGTCTCGATATATCGCCAATATATTAACTATATATCGCGACATTTAGCTGTTCGATATATCGAGGCGATATATTGATTAGCGGGTACCTGAAAAACGATACATATAGATTATCGGCAAATGGTCCTCGATACCCAACACTACAGTACAGTAATGGAAGGACCTCTATTCCTTTATTTAATGTGTACTCCAGAAAAAGACAAACGGTATTTTCTTGTCGTTTCCTTTGCAGATTCCTGTACGGCCACGTGCTGGTAATGGACTTTTGTCAGTTTAGTGAAACGCGCAGAACGTACGGCCCAAGGTCAAGTAGGGCTGTTTCCGTACATTTTCCAATATGGCGGAAAGTCAGAGTGGGACCAATCTTGACTAATTTGATAGATTCAGGAAGTTTTCTCTCTCTCTCTCTCTCTCTCTCTCTCTCTCTCTCTCTCTCTCTCTCTCTCTCTCTCTCTCTCTCTCTCTCTCTATTTTGGTTTTCAATTTAATTTACTCGGAAATGGAAGAGATAGAATGAAAAATAAGGGTCACAATTGGGGCTTTAAATTAGTGTGGATGGTCTATTTAATGAATGTATTTCACTAAAGGAACCCGCTAAACTTTGTTTTGTATTTCTTGTCTTTTCTCAGAGAAATTTCTCTGAGAAAAGAGCCTCAATTGAAGGAAAAAACCCTAAAAACAGTTGCCTCTTTTCCCCTGAACCGAGCATCTCCCTCTCTCCCTCCCTCCCTCTCTCTCTCCATCCCTCCCTCTCTCCCTCCCTCCCCCCCGAGCAGTCCTTCGACTTTACCCCCAGCCATGTCTTCTCTTTCCTCCACCACTGTCACGTCCCTCTGTCCAACTTTTTTGTCTGTTTGCGAGAATCTTTTCCC
>JBBHKE010002649.1:0-64232 GCA_037447655.1 Zygnema cylindricum | reverse complement strand
CTTTTTGTTTTTTTTCCTTGTTTTTTTGTTTTTTAAGAGATATCTTGTATTCATGCATCGGTCTATATGTGTATATATATGTACATACATGCATACATGCATGCATACATAAATATTCATACATGTACACATGTATATGTCGCTGATATGTGATGCATAAGTGATTTTTTTGTGACAGGTGGCGACTTCAAATTCTTTTGATGGACCTATGAAACTCATTTTTCCACAATGGAATGTAAGTTTTTGTTTATTTAGAATTAAATATTTTGTTGTTTTCTTTGAAGTTCCTCAATACACAAGATCGGGTTAATGTCTTATTTTCCACAACCTCTTGTAAATTCCTCAAAAAAATAAAAAAAAAAACGTAAGAAATAAACAACCAAACAAACAAACAAATTTTGTCTTACATTGACAATAGGAATAAATCAAAATTCGCAGGAAAATTCCCCAAATCCCTATTCTATTCTCGGTCTCGGGGATCTCGCGGCTCCCGGTCTCCTCATGGCCCTCATGCTCCGCTTCGACCGATTCCGAAGCCGCCAGCTGGCAGCCACTGCTGACGTGGCAGGCATCAAGGATGGCGTGGCAGGTATGCTCGCTGACATGGCAGGTACACTATCTGACGTGGCATGTATACTTGTTGACGTAGGTATGGTTGCCGACTTGGCAGATGTGCTTGTTGACGTGGCAGGTATGGTTGCTGACGTGGTATGTGTGTTAGCTGACATGGCGAGTGTGTGATTGCTGACGTGGCATGTCTGATTGTTCTTGACGTGGCATGTAGTAGTGCTTATGTGGCTGCTGATCTGGCATGAATTAATGCTGACGTGGCAGTCACTGCTGTCGACCAGGCAGGTGATATTGATGCAGACGTGGCAAGTGTGAAGATTGATGGTGTGTCAATGCTGACGTGGCAGCTAAGATCGATGATGTGGCAGATATGGCCGCTAATCATGGCATAAACTGCTGAGCTGGCAAGGAAAGGTTTTCGTAGCAAATGTCAAATGCTGACGTGGCAGGTGAAGTATGGTGATGTGGCATGCATATGGCAAGGATAATCATTGATGGTGACGTGGCAGGTAAGAATGATGACATGACAAGTGTAAATACTGACGTGGCAGGTATTGGTTCTGAGGTGGCACTGAAAAGCGCTGAGTCGGCATTTGAGGAAATGTCCGAAAAACAGCCGGCACTAGCGGACAAATCGTACTTTAATGCGGCGATTGCGGCATATCTGGCAGGACTTGTTTTGACCATTGGTGAGATGACACGTGGCATGTCAGGGGGGGGAGAGGGAGAGGTATGAGAGGGAGCAAGGGGGCCAAGGTTGAGAGAGAGAGAGAGAGGAAGCGAGGAGAGGGAGAGAGGGAGAGAGAGGGTGGGAGAGGGAGAAATGCTCGTAGTACAAAGATATTTGTATTGAAAAATTACGAATAAGTTAAAAAATAATAAAATGTAATATAATCTAATGTAATGTAATATAATACATTATAAAATAAAATAATATAATATCATATGATATCATATAATATAATATTAAACTGAATATAAACTTGCAAAATATCTAACCTTAACAAAAAATTCTGGACAGCAAAAACGCAGAAAATATAAGAAAACGCCAAACGTAAAATATTGTCAAACAAAACAAATTCTTTGATAAAAAATGAAGAAACAGTGAAGTATTATTTACCCCGTTATCATTCAAGTTTTAGTATCAGCCATTAAAAAAAAAAAAATCCAAAAACAAATATTTAACCAATTTATACACCAATGTTAAAACAAATCCTCAGCCAATTTCTAGATGAATTCCTACCTTTTTTATATCGTTTAAAACCGTTTTTAAACTGCTAATAACCGTTTAAACATCTACAACCGTTTAATACCGTTTAGACCATATTTTAATCATCCTTTAACCGTTTTAACCGTTTTAACTCTCTTACGCTGCATTAGATCTTACCTGTGACAGGACAAGTTCGATGGCCTTGACTGAACCATTTATGAATCGAACTCCTCTCATAAGTTTGTCCTGTAGCGATCATCACTGGATCCGACATTAATTCTTGTGTGATTGGACACAGAAAAGACGAAGGAGCGTCTTCGGCTACGGACGAAATTCGGCTCCGACATCTCATTTTATCGGAATCCACACTATTTGGCACTTTCGGTGGACAATTTTCGTCATTTTTCGCAGAATTATTCGTCGAATTTGAAGAGAGAGTCGAGAAAAACGGATTGTCGTTATTATTATTATTTTGGTTTCGACTTACAGATTCCGTCATCGAATTGCTTTTAATTTGAACCGGAACCGTCAAATTTTGTACGTTTGTAAGAGAAATTCGAGAATTTGCGAGGTCAATATTGGGGTTTAAATCGGTTAGAGGATTTGAAATCGTCGACGATTGCGATTCGATTTGCAAGTTTCGATTCATTTGTGTTTTTAATCGAGAATTAAGTTTTGGAGTTTGAATTGATAAGGCATTCACATGTTTGAATGTTGATAGCGAATGTCTACGTGACGAAAGAGAGAGAGGAGAGGATGACAGTCTTTTATGTGATCCAAAGTACAAATCTTTTCGATGTTTGTTTTCGAACTTATGTCTTAGGTTTTGGTTTAAAACTGTTGTTGATGATGAAGAAGAAGAAGAAGCTATCGAAGAATTTGTCGAAAAAATCGTCGAAACATTTGTTAAAACATTCGTCGAAGAATTTATCGAAGAACCATTTGTCAAATCATTTGTCGAATCATTTGTCGAATCATTTGTCGAATCATTTGTCGAATCATTTGTCGAATCATTTGTCAAATCATTTGTCGAAACATTTGTCGAAGAATTTGTCAAAACATTTGACGAAGAATTTGATGAAGAATTTGTCAAAAGATTTGTCGAAAGATTTGTAGAAGAATTTGCCAAAGTAGGCAAAGGAGAAGAAAAATGAGTTTTCGACTGATTTTTTCGCCGAATGTCATTTGTACCCCTTGAAGCAACGTTAGATACATTCAAAACCTCGTTTTCAATTTCGTCTTCATTATCAGAATCGGAATCACAAGAAGACAAAAGAGATCCAAAGGCGTTTGATAAACTGTGGGATACAGGATCGGAAATACGGGGTTTTTGATTGGATGTATGGGTTTTAATATCGAAAAATTCGATATCGGAAGTACTTGAACTCGACCGAGATAAGCGAGAAGGAGAAAATGTGAGAGCGCTCGTGACGACTTCCATTTTTTGATAATCCGAAAAATTGTCATTATATGGAAAAATGTCATTGGTTTTGAAAAAGTTCCGGTCAAACTTGGCGTAAGGTGAGTCGGAAGGTGACGTGACGGAGGAAGAGGGAGAGGGAGAGGGCCAAGTTGAAGATGGAGGACAGGGAGCCGAATTGCCTGAGAAGGGAGAGAAAAAGGGAGAGGAGGGAGAGAGGGGGGAGAGGTTAGAATAAGAGCTGGGGTAGAGGGAGAGGGAGAGGGAGAGGGAGAGGGAGAGGGAGAGGGCCAGGTGGAGGATGAAGATGAGGGGGCAGAATTGCCTGAGAAGGGAGAGATGAAAGAAGAGAGAGAGAGGGGGAAAAGGTTAAAATTTGAGCTGGGGGAGAGGGAGAGGGAGAGGGAGAAGGAGAGGGAGACGGAGAAGGAGAGAGGGAGGGTCAAGTTGAAGATAAAGATAAGGGGAGAGAATTGACTGAGAAGGGAGAGAAAAGAGAGGGAGGAAGATTCATAGAGAGAGAGGGAGAGAGGGAGAGAGGGGGAGAGAGAGAGAGATGCCACTTGCTTTTTGGTCGAGTTCATAAAATTTCCCAATCCAAAGTAGAAACCGACATCGAACGAGAACACCGACTGAAAGAGAGAGAGAGAGAGAGAGAGAGAGAGAGAGAGAGAGAGAGAGAGAGAGAGAGAGGAAGAGGGAGTGAGAGAGAGAGAGAGGGAGAGAGATACAACTTACTTTTCGGTCGAGTTCGTAACATTTCTCGATCCAAAGAAGAAACCGACATCGAAAGAGAACACCGACTCACGTTCCGATGTCGACCCACCGACCGACATCCTTCGTCTTCTAGCGCATCCACATATTTGTCTGTAGCGGAATTTTTGTCTTTACTGGAATCTGGATCTCTCACGGAATTTGGGTCTTTCGCAGAATTTGGATTGTCGTCGGAATTTTTGTCAGTAGTGGAATTTTTGTCTGTAGTGGAACTTTTGTTTGTAGTGGAACTTTTGTCTTTTTCTTTGACGCCCAAATATATCGTCTTTATCGAACTCAGAGAAGATCTTCTCTCTCGTAAATCGATGTCGAGAAAATCTTCCTCTTTTGTCTGTTTCTGAATGTCTTTTTTGTCTTTTCCGAACCTGGAAAAAGGCCAATGGGAGGATTTTTAGGGTTTTAGGGTTTGGGTGGGGGGAGGAGAAAATTAGGGTTTTTAAAAGGGGAGGGGAGGGGGGGGGGGAGGGGGGGGGGGACGAGGGAGAGGGATTGGGGCTTTGAATGAAAAGAAAAAGGGGGGTAATAAAAGGGTAATAATACTAGGATTTATTATTATTTAAGCAAAATCATGCTAAATTGAAATTAGAAATGTAAATAAATAAAATAAAAAATAAAAAAATAAAATTACATTTTGGCGTCGATTCTGTTTTCGCAGACACTCTTCGATCGACTTTTCGTCGCCATTTTCTTTATTTAAAAAAGAAAATAGAACACGAATATGTTAATAATATATATTTTATTTGTTTAATAAGTGACAGAATGGGTATATAAATACACATAAAATCGATAATTTTGGAAAAAAAATATATAAATTAATAAATGGATAAAATAAAAGAATAACAAAAAAATAATAATCAATGGTTGAATAAATAAATAAATGAAAAAACGAAAAAATAAGTTTAACGAATTTATAAATACAAGAAAAAATAAATGAATAAATAAATAGGTAAATAACCAAATGAAAGAAATAAAAAAATGTACAATTAAATTAAAGTTAAGTCAAAAATTGAAAATAATTGGGTTGAAAATTAAAAAACTGAAGGAAAAAAAATATATAATAATAATAATAATTGAAACAAAATCAAAATTTAAAAAAACAGAATTAAAAAACTAACAAGAATAATTACATCTAAAAAAAGAAAAAGCAACTTCAAAAACTAAAATTAAAAAAACTAAATCCAATAAATTAAAAATTAAAAAATAAATCAAAATCTTCCCTCATAAATACTACTCAAAATTCCCATTTTCGGGGAACCCAAAATGGGTACAAATAGCCCTAAAAATCCCCTTTCAACATTTCACACGTGCGAAACGCTCCGGATGTTCGAAACGTGCGAAAACCCACTAAAATTTCACACTCGCGAAACGCACTCCTTTTATTTAGTGCGCAATGAAACGCACTAAGTATTAACATTTCGCACGTGCGAAACGCACTCCTTCCGAATCGGCTTCTCCAACTGGGCCACTCGAAAAGTCGCCATTTACAATTCTCCCTTTTGCTGACGTCATCATGTACCCGAAAAAGTAAAATCCTAGAATGACATTCGGTAACGTTCTTATGCGATTTAGGGCGTGTTCCCATGTGTTCAAGTAAGAGTTTTTTTCCGTCGTTTTCGCAGAAAATGGGACTTCCAACGAGAAAGTATTACGCCGTACGAAAAATGGGCAAAAACACAAGTACATTTTGCGTCATCTTGGAACTTGGAAGGTACGGCAATATGGCGTTATTATCATCGCGACCCACTTCCATCTTCACACTTGTAATGGAATCAAATCGCGATCTGATTTTAACCAGAATAACACTTTATCGACGAATAGAAAGCAGGTATTGCACGCGTGAAACGTCTTCGAAATTTTTTGAACGAGGGAGAGTACACGCTATTTTTTCCATGCCTTTGGCGTAAACCTCTCCTATCCGGCCGCCATGACTTAGCATATTTTTCACCTTCGCATATTTTTCAATTTTGCATGAAATGACACTGCAGCATCGAGACCCCTGCAAAAAATAAAACTGTACAACATGCAAGGGGACAAAAACAAACAACATTATACCTTTTTACGTCGTCAAAAACTTCAAAAAACTTTTCACAAGTGGGAATATATTTTCCTATTTGTGTAAATGGTTTTACTTTGCTTAAAACACATTGCCGATGTGGTTTATGATAAGTTTGAAAATGACGTGACAGTGGGTCGAAAAAAGACAAGACAACAAATTTTCATACATCCTAAGTTCGCGGATGACGCAAATTGTACTCTACAAATTAATTTGCGATTTCTTCGTACGGCTGCAACTTAAGTAGTGAGGCGCTAAGTTTGAAAGGAAAACAACAGAAAAAAGCCTAACCTGTACTTAGCCACATTGGGTCGTACCCTCACTAAGCAAAATTAGTGGGCATCGACGGAATGTCAACTCCTTTTCCTTTAGAGCATGGCGTCAGCAAAAAAATATTTTGAGCCAATCGAGCAAGAAAAGTACATTTAAAAAAAAAAAAAAAAGGGTCGGCACGACAAAAGAAAAAACCTTTTACAGACATTGATATAGACTACAGTACATTACACCGTGTATCGCTATTAGTGTTAACATTTTTTTTGTCACTTAGGGTACTTTCGCATGTGCTAAAGTTACATATATTTTCTGTCAATTTCCTCCATAACAAAGAAAAAAACAAGAAAATCCGCAGCCAAACCAAAAAATTGAAATTACCACCGTACAAGTTGCGTTACCTTGAAACTTTACATGTGCTAGAGTTTGTCGTCTAGCGCAATGCATTTTGTCGTCTAGCGCGTTTCGACCCACTTTCGCGTCCTTCCAGCTCATCTTCAACCTTTATATAAAATCACCTTGCGAGGTGATTTTAAATAAAGTTCCATGAGGTGAGCGAATATGCAGATGTTGTCGCAAGTGTAAGAAGTTTTTGGCAATTTTTGTGCGCGGAGTACAAAAAAAAAAACCCACTGCACGTTTCCAGCCTGTGCGTGACTTTTTTCCATGCGTTTTTTTTTCGTAAAGAGGTTGTGGAGGGGGTCTCGACCAAACAACTCCATTTCGCAAAAGCGAAGTCTGTGAAAGCGTCGCTCTCTCTCCCTCTCCCACTACCGCGTATATCTCAGAGCTCTTGCACGCGTCTATCTCAAAGCTCTTGCAATGAAAAACGCCAATAATGGTATCAAATGAAAGATCTCTAAAAACGATTTCTTTTTACTATCTTTGGGCGTATTTTGATGGCAAGTAGAGTGAGAAAAGACTAAAAAACAAAATCGGGAAACCAAGGAGGAAAGTTTTGGAATTTGAGACGTTGACGTTGTCATAAGTTGAGCGTATCGTCAAAATGTCACAAACCCCAAACGTCTACAATGTTACAAGTAGCTAGACGCCTACAACCGTCGCTATTTCGTAAACGTCATCAATTGTCGCGAGTTTTGTAGTCGTTTACAACTGTCACAAATTCCTCCCACGTCTACATCCGTCTCAATCTAAAGTATCTATTTCATTTCTTTACATACGAATGCTCTGAAAGTAGTACAGAGAATCTTCTCTAAAAACAAAGTTACAAGACTAAAGTTTCGGTTACATGCAAAAGTACCCTTAAAACATCATTTATCTGTACCCATTTGGGTACATTTGTCGAATTTTTCAATTTGAGACAGCCAATCGGAAGTTGAGTATCTTGCCTTTCAATATCAATTGTCGGATCCATACTACAAAATGTGTGTACGGAGAAAAAATGTTGTAGGTGGTAAAAAACCATATTGGTGTTAGACTGTCGGACCGAAATCGCCGATTTTCTAGTATGGTACTAGTATCGACAAGGGTGTTTTATTCTCGTAAACGTATAAAAATTGGAATGTACTTGAGATGATATATTAAATCGCCAACATCAATTTTAACATTGTTTACTTTAAATTAATATATAGTAAACCCTATCCATCCAAATGTAAAAATAGTTCACAAGAAACACGCGGTTAGTGTGACGTCGTTAAAAAACGGGGAAAGAAAATAAATATTTTGGAGAGGTGGCATTTGACAAAATAAATTTTACCAAAAGTAGGATAAACACCACATAACAAAGAATAAAGAATGTGTTTTATTTAAGTCTTTTTTATTGCATCAAACAAAAAATGTCACCTTTGAAACAATAGTTAAGATATTGTTTCAAGTAGTATTTGTAGGGATAACCTCACACATACAAGAGCACTGTTGCAAATAGATAAGACGTAATGAAGTTATCGCAAAATCAAACAAGAGATACGTCTAAGTGTGGACATTTGAAATGAAACCTAAATAAAAAACCAATGGCGAATGAGAGTGGCGTAAAACAAAATGGTGTGTATAATTGTCATATGAGACGGTGATCCAAGCTACTAACTAACGATTCGCACAAAACAAAATAGCATGATTTTTTTCGTAAAAAAAAGCTTTGGAGGCTGAAATTTAGTGGCGGCGGCAAGGTTTCTAAAGTATGCATGAGATGAAAAATATGCATGAAAAGGTTTGTCAAAAAACCTCTTTAGGAAAGCTCAAATTTTTGTGGTGAATACAACCTTTTTAAAAACTAAATCTTCAACTTGCGTACTTAGATTTGAAAAGGGAGGAGAACAAAGGCATCTATTGTTGAAATTACTAGATTTATGGAGTATTTTCTAGGTCTAAATATATCAGTATAAAAAGGAAAAAGAAAAGGGCGGACAGACTACTTCCACCTCCTCACTCTAGCCACCATACTTGTTGTAGTCACTGAAAGATAGAGAGGGTGGTTGAGCCATAGCTGCCTTGGTTCAACAGGCAGGACTAAAGAGTGACTTATGTCACTCTCAACAAAAAGTTGAGTCCGGTAAGACTCGAACCTCCGACCAGCAGAGCGCGGCGTAGCCGTTAGCTCAAACCAGTCTGTCGTAGAAGTCCGTTAGGATGCATAATGTTTGATTCATATTTAAACTTGTACATGGTTGTCAAACGGATTAACTAAAATGTGAACAAAGGAACATAGAACTTGGTAAAGTTTCGGTGAGGACGTCATTTTGCAAGAAACAAATGAATCAGGCATTTGTTTTAACGGCCGACATTTAATGTCATATTTAATCCGACGGCATAAATCACTGCCAAGATTGCGGAATGGTCACTTTGGCGTTTATAGACGTGGCATGACTTAACGCCACGTGGAGGGATAACATTTGGTCGCAAGAATTTCAGAGAATATACAGACGAGTGGAAGGGTGACACACGTCCACTCAGTGGCCTTGTCCTACACAAGCCGTATAGAAAGGACATCGGCCGTAGTACCTTTCTGTACTTTACAGTTATTTAATTGGTTTGTACTGCAGTAGATAAGGATTGTGAGAGGGGTTAGGACTCAACATTTTTTGGATAGACAATAACCTCTCTCTTTGAGAGTTTGTATAAATTGGCATTTTTGCCACCTCATAACTTATCGGTTCATTGGCCGTTTTTGTGATTTTTTTTGCTATGCAGTCAGGGGAGTCCAAGCTGCACAAGGGTGCAATCAAACTGTTAATTTTCCATCTTGGGCAGCAGTGGTTGTGGCTTGAAGTGGGTTAAATTAATTCTATCTAGAGGCTTCCTGAATTCTATAGTCCAATAGAGGACACAGAATTGCAGGTTATGGGCCCACCCTCTAGGGTGCCCACTTTCAATGGATCAGGGTTCATCTATTGGGAAGTCATGATGATGGGGGCTTTGTGTGAAAAACGATACTGGGGTATTGTTAATGGACAAGTGAAACGTCCACCTTAACGAACTCTACCAGGTTTTGGTGGAATAAGGTTTGTTGCAGCAGCAGAGGAGGCAGATGATGGGGACACTAGTGTGTCCGAAAACGTGAAGGGTAGACCGCGGAGAACGACACCCAAATGTGGGAATACATCAACATGGATGCCAAAAACTTCATTCTAAGACACCTCACTCAGGCTTTGGAAACCCCCCATCTTCACATTTAGAAGGCCGAGGAGTTGTGGGTGAGTTTGGTGGAAATCTATAGAGCTGGTACTATTCAAGAGCTCTAGCTGGCCGAACAAAAGCTGAGGAATTATACTTGCAAAGGGGGAAAGATGTTAGACTATTGTAATGATCTCTCTTATTTGTATATGAAGATGGAGAGTGCTTGATGGACAGGTACAATGAAGATGAAAGTTAACACTCTCATCCTGAAGTTACCCGACGAGTATGAAAACATAGTGTACGGAATATAGGAAATGATTGATAGTTCATAGAAGTGGAACACAGTGGTCCGGATGATACTGTTGAAATTTATAGATTTCTAGAGTATTTTCTAGGTTTAAATATGTTTTTATAAAAGGAAAAGAAAAAGGACGGACACCCTGCCTCCACCTCCGCTCTCTAGCTCCCATACTTGTTGTAGTCACTAAAGGTAAGAGAGAGGTTGATCCATGGCTGCCTTAGTTCAACAGACAGCTATTTTTAGCAGGTTACTAAAAATATACTTGATGGACCAAAGATTTGATCCCGGTACCTGCGGTTCGTCAAGTTGATCGGTAGCGGTCAGCTTTATCCTAATAGACTAGGACCAATGCTATGTGCTATAGTATGTGATAGATATATATTTAGTTCGAGTGGATAAAATTCATTTAACTAGAACTGTATACGGCGTACATAGATTCAGTTTTATAAAGTACGTCGTACGACGCTAATTCAAAACGGATACCACGCATTTTATTTCGACATCGGAACAAATGTCGCGCAAGTATTTATTACGGCTAAGATTGCGTTTCACATAAAATCCAACGGCGCACATCATCGCCGAAATCCTGGAGTGGTCACTTTGGCGTTTTGTGACGTGGCATGACCTGGAGCCACGTGGAGAGATGACATTCGGTCATAGGAATTCCGAGGAACGTACGGACGAGTGAAAAGCGGACACGCGTCCACTTAATAGCCTTGTCGTTCATCGACCCTACAAAAGGTACATCGGTAGTAGTACTTTTGTGTACGATAGAGTAATCTGATTGGTCCGTACAACAGTAGATAGGATTAATTAGAGAGAATCAGGACTTAGAAAATTTTGGTAGGTTGTCACCTCTCCCTTTGAGAGTTTGTACAAATTGGCATTTTTACTGCCTCATAACTTATCGGCTGGTTGGCCGTTTTCAGTGATTCTTTTTGCTACGGACTCAAGGGAGTCCACGCTGCAAAAGGGTGAAGTCAAATTGTCAGTTTGACTTCTTGGGCAGAAGTGGTCGTGGCTTAAAGTGGGTTAGTTAAATACTATCTAGAGGCTTCCTGTATTTTGTTGTCCAATGGAGGACACATAATTGCAGGTTATGGGCCCACCCTCTAGGGTGCCCACCTTTAATGGATCTGGGTTCATCTATTGGGAAGCCATGATGATGGGAGCTTTGTGTGAAAAACGATACTAGGGTATCGTTAGTGGACAAGTGAAACGTCCACCTTCGGGAACTCCACCAAGATTTGGGGGAGTAAGGTTTTCTGCAACAACGGCTGCCTCAGCGGAGGAGGCAGATGATGGGGACAGCAGTGTGTCCGAAAAGGAGAAAGGGAAGGAGACACCCATCACTCCTATTGCCACAGTATCGGGAATGGCGACCGTGAAGACCGTGGAGAACGATTCTCAAATGTGGGAGGATTTAAACATGGCTGCCAAGAACTTCATTCTGAGGCACCTCACTCAAGGTTTGGCCACTCCTCATCTTCACATTTACAAGGCCGAGGAGTTGTGGGAGAGTTTAGTGGAGATTTATAGAGCTGGAACTATTCAGGAGCTCCAGTTGGCTGAGCAAAAGCTATTGAGTTACACTTACAAAGGAGGAAAGATGTTAGATTATTGTAATAATCTTTCTTGTTTGTATATGGAAATGGAAAGTGCCGAGTGGACAGGTACAATGAAAATGAAAGTTGACACCCTTATCATGAAATTACCAGATGAGTTCGAAAACATAGTGTAGTGAGTACAGGGAATGCCTAATAGTTCATGGAAATGGAACACAGTAGTTAGCATGATACTTGTGCAAGAAAACACAATGGAGATTAGGAGAGGAGGAAAGAGCATTCAAGCTCTAGCAGCAGGAGGGGAGCGATGGGGGAAGGACCCGAAGAAACCTTATAGAGGGGAAAAAGATCATTATGGGGGACAGAGGCCCCCAAAGGGTCTTTGTCATTATTGCAAAAAGCCGGGACACTTTATTGCAGATTGTGTCAAGCTATCAGAACTGAGGCTCCAAGAGAACCGTGGAGGAGTTTCTTCCGGAGGGAAGAAAAAAGCACTTGTGGTTACAAAAGTGTCAGGAGAAACCGAGGATGAGTCCTCTGAGGAGGATGGGGAGCTTCTTCTTGACGAGAGTCTGGAGGAGAAGGAGATCCCTCGGAAGCAATGAACTGTGCCAACTACATTAAGAATAGAGTCCTTACCTCAGCTGTAAAGGGAGTGACACCTTATGAGAGATGGGTTGGAAGGAAACCAGATATCTCACACCTTAAAGTATTTGGTAGCCAAGTTTACAGTCTTGACACGGATAAGAAATACTGGAAACTAGATGCTAAGGGAAAACCTGGATACTTTGTGGGATATGATGAGGATGTTAAGAGATATAGAGTCTATGACTTAGCAAAGAAAGATATCATTCTGGTCAAACACTTAGTTGTCATGGATGAAGGGAAGTCATTTGACCCCTTCAAATATACAAAGAAGATAAGGATCAGATTTGAGTCTGAAAGTGATGAGAATTTGGTAGTTCCCGAAAGGGACATGAATGAAACCGTGATTATTGATTCAGGGGAGATCGAAAATACAGGAGACTCACCTGAAACCTCACATAATCCTATGGACTTCGAGGAGATAGAAGAAGCGGGACAAGAACCGGTTTTCATGGACATGGGAGCCGATGAGACAGTGAGAAGAAATCCAAGACTTCCATCCATTCCAGCTTCGGAGTTTGAGGGAGGAAGGAGGAGCAGCAAAAGGATACAGGAAAAACAAGCTGCCCATAAGGTAACTAAGCTATCTCACCCAGATGAGCCTCAGTCTTACTTAGAGGCAGTGAAAAGTCCAGAGAAAGAAAGATGGATTAGAGCCATAAATGATGAGATGGCTTCTATCAAGGAAGCAAATACTTGGGAACTAGCGGATTACCCTCCAGACAGAAAACCTATTGGATGTAAATGGGTATTTAAACTAAAACTGAACCCAGATAATACAATTGAGAGGTATAAGGCTCGATTGGTAGCGAAGGGGTTCACCCAAAAGGAGGGGATTGACTATGAGGAGACCTTTGCTCCAGTTGTTCGGTTCCCATCGGTAAGGATTCTCCTTAGTCTGGCCGCAGCAGAAGACATGGAAATACACCAGATGGACATTAAGACTGCTTTTCTTAATGGTGAGTTAGAGGAAGAAATTTTTATGAGGCAACCCGAGGGGTTTGTGGAAGAAGGAGAAGAGAGCAAAGTCTGCAGGCTCATAAAGTCCTTATATGGACTGAAACAGGCTCCCCGACAGTGGAAGCAGAAACTAGATGAGTTTCTCACCGATCTGGGATACATCCGGATCAGCTCTGACCATTCTATCTATATGTTTGAAGATGAGAATGGTGTCATTTTTATTGCAATTTATGTGGATGATCTGCTTGTGTTAAGTAAGTCTTTGGAGAATATCAATAGGCTTAAGAAAGATCTTAGGGGCAGATTTGATATGAAGGATTTAGGGGAGGCAAAATATATTTTGGGGATCCAAATGGAGAGAGATAGGGGGAAGAAGATTATCAGACTTACTCAGAAAGAAGCAATAGGTAATATGCTTGAGAAATTCCAGATGGAAAATGCTAACAATTGTACCACTCCCATGGACTTGAAAAAAATAAGTGATGGGAGTGTAGAAGGAGAAGTGATGATCTTAGACGATCAGATGAGTCCAGAGGAGAGAGAGTTCATGAAGTCTATCCTTTATCGACAGGTCGTAGGAAGCTTAATCTATTTTATGAACTGTACCAGGCCGGACATAGCGGCAGCAGTTGGAGTACTCAGTAGGAGTCTTAATGATCCTAGGAAGAGAGATTGGGAGGCAGCCAAGAGAGTCATGAGATATCTGGTTGGAACCAGAGAATTATGGTTGCATTTGGGAGGGGAGCACACTGATATCACCACTTGGAGTGACGCCAGTTATGGGGATGCACCTATGAGAAGATGCACTTCTGGATATGTTTTGTATGTGGGGGAAGGTGCTTGCTGTTGGAGCAGTAAGCAACAAAAAGTGGTTGCTCAGTCTACTATGGAGGCTGAGTATATGGCGTCTTGTTCTGCTGTAAAAGAACTAATGTGGGTGAAATCATTTTTACAAAAACTGGGATTTATGAAGGAGGGAGTGCATGAAATCTTTTGCGGTAACCAAGCTGCAATTGCAATTGCAGCCAATCCAAAACACCATTTCAAAGCAAAACATATGGACATAAGATTAAGCTTCGTAAGAGAAAAAGTTGAAAATAAAATTTTAAATCTTGTGTATAGACCTGATGAAGAAATGGTGGCTGACATAATGAACAAACCTGTGCCCTCTCCTAAACTAAAATATAGTCGTGAAAAATGCGGGTTGAAAGAAAAATTAAAATTAGACTAGAAAATAAGGGGAGTGTTGAAATTTATAGATTTCTAGAGTATTTTCTAGGTTTAAATATGTTTTTATAATAGGAAAAGAAAAAGGACGGACAACGTGCCTCCACCTCCGCTCTCTAGCTCCCATACTTGTTGTAGTCACTGAAGGTAAGAGAGAGAGGTTGATCCATGGCTGCCTTAGTTCAACAGACAGCTATTTTTAGTAGGTTACTAAAAATATACTTGATGGACCAGAGATTTGATCCCGGTACCTGCGGTTCGTCAAGTTGACCGGTAGCGGTCAGCTTTATCCTAATAGACTAGGACCAATGCTATGTGCTATAGTATGTGATAGATATATATTTAGTTCGAGTGGATAAAATTCATTTAACTAGAACTGTATACGACGTACATAGATTCAGTTTTATAAAATACGTCGTACGACGCTAATTCAAAACGGATACCACGCATTTTATTTCGACATCGGAACAAATGTCGCGCAAGTATTTATTACGGCTAAGATTGCGTTTCGCATAAAATCCAACGGCGCACATCATCGCCGAAATCCCGGAGTGGTCACTTTGGCGTTTTGTGACGTGGCATGACCTGGAGCCACGTGGAGAGATGACATTCGGTCATAGGAATTCCGAGGAACGTACGGACGAGTGAAAAGCGGACACGCGTCTACTTAAAAGCCTTGTCGTACATCGGCCGTACAAAAGGTACATCAGCAGTAGTACTTTTGTGTACGATACAGTAATCTGATTGGTGTGTACTTCAGTAGATAGGAGTTATTAGAGAGAATCAGGACTTAGAAAATTTTGGTAGGTTGTCACCTCTCCCTTTGAGAGTTTGTACAAATTGGCATTTTTACTGCCTCATAACTTATCGGCTGGTTGGCCGTTTTCAGTGATTCTTTTTGCTACAGACTCAAGGGAGTCCACGCTGCACAAGGGTGCAGTCAAATTGTCAGTTTGCCTTCTTGGGCAGAAGTGGTCGTGGCTTAAAGTGGGTTAGTTAAATACTATCTAGAGGCTTCCTGTATTGTGTAGTCCAATGGAGGACACATAATTTGTGTAGGATAACACAATTGAGATTAGGAGAGGGGGGAGAGCATCTAAGCTGTAGCTGCAAGAGGAAACTGATGGGGGGAAGATCTAAAGAAACTATTCAAAGGAGAGAAATATCAGCCTGGAGGACGAAGGCCCCCGAAGGCCCATTTTCATTTTTGCGAAAAGCCAGTACACTTTATCGTTGATTGTTTCAAGCTATAAGAGCTGAGGCTCAAAGAAAACTGTGGATGGGGTTTTTCCATAGGGAAGAAAAAGGCATTTGTGGTCACAAAAGTGACATGAGAAAACGAGGACGGGTCCTTTGAGGAAGATGGGGAGCTTCTTCTTGACGAGAGTCTGGAGGAGAAAGAGATCTCTCGGAGAAAAAAGTGTGCCTTTCGAGGAATTCCAAAATCTCCACAGGAAGGATGAATCATCGACTCAAGTGTATCCATGCATATGTGTTGTGAAAAGCAACTCTTTACTAAGCTAAAAAAAATCCCTAGAGATAGAGTATGGGGATGGGAGAATGGTTATCATAGATCTAGTGGGGTTAGTAAATATGAAAGTCTTAGTGGAGGGTAAGACTTTTATACTCACATTTTCAGATGTCCTCTACATTCCTCAGCTGAATAAAAATCTTGTCTCTACATCTTTGTTAGATGACAAAGAGTTTGATACCTTCGCTACAAAAGGGAGTCTTCACAGTTAAGTATGGGGATGAAGTCTACTTCGCGGTAGATAAGGGTAACCAAGGCATGTTTTGGCTTAACCTGAGTAATGAAAAGAAGAATGCTAATTTTGTTGGGTCCTAAATTGATGATTTGACATAAGCGGTTGGGGCATGTGCATTTTGATAGGTTGAGGGAAATGAAGAAACTTGGTGTAGTAGAAGGCATTCAATATGGTGATGATGAAATGGTGGATGATTATAGTGGATGTGCTCAAGGAAAAGCTCATAGACTTCTTTTTCCCAAAGCCGCCACATATAGGGGGGAAAAGGTACTAGATATTGTCCACACATATATCTGGGGACCTGCAAGAGTACCTTCAGGTGGAGGGAAGAGGTTTATGTTAATAATAACAGATGAGTGGTCTAGGAACTTTAAAGTCTACTTCCTAAAAACAAAGTCTGAAACACCAACTTACTTCAAAGAATATAAAACATGGAGTGAGAAGTTGCATGGAACCCCCATTAAGAGAATAAGGAGTGATAATGGGGGAGAATATACCTCTAACTAGTTTGAGAAATACCTGAAAATGAGGGATTTCAACACCAAAAAGCTATACCATATAACCCGGAACAAAATGGGGTAGCTAAAAGATCGAACCAAACACTAGGAGATAGTGCATGTAGTATATGAGCTGACAAGAAAATAGGAAAGAGATTTTGGGCAAAAGCCATGAACAATGCCAACTACATTAGGAATAGAGTGCTTACCTCAGCCGTAAAGGGGATGACACCTTATGAGAGATGGGTTGGAAGGAAACCAGATATCTCACAGCTTAAAGTATTCGGTAGCCAAGTTTACAGTATTGATACGGATAAGAAAAACTGGAAACTAGATGCTAAGGGCAAACCTGGATACTTTGTAGGATATGATGAGGATGTCAAAGGATATAGAGTCTATGACTTAGCAAAGAAAGATATTATTCGGGTCAAACACCTAGTTGTTATGGATGAAGGGAAGTCATTTGACCCCTTCAAATATACTAAGAAGATAAAAAATGTGTTTTGAGTCTTAAAGCGAGGAGAGTCATGTCTTTCCCGAAAACGACATGAGTGAAACTGTGATTGCAGATTCAGGGGAGATCCAATATACAGGAGATTTACCGAACACCTCACATATTCCTATGTAGTTCGAGGATACAGAAGAGAAGGAACTCGATTAAGCTTCGATGAATAGCGGAGCCGATGAAACAGTAAGGAGAAACCCGAGACTTCCTTCCATTCCAGCTTCAGAGTTTGAGGGAGAGAGGAGCAACAAAAGGATAGAAAAAAAAACATGCTGCTCATAAGGTAACAAAGCTCTCTCATCCTGATGAGCCTCAGTCATACTTGGAGGCAGTGAACAGCCAAGAAAAAGACAGATGGAATAGAGCCATAAATGATAAGATGGCTTCCATCATGGAAGCAAATACTTGGGAACTAGCGGATTGTCCTCCATACAAAAAAACGTATTGGTTGTAAATGGGTATTTAAATTAAAACTGAACCCTGATAATACCATTGAAAGATATAAAGCTCGTTCGGTAGCAAAGGGGTTCACCCAAAAAGAGGGGATTGACTATGAGGAGACGTTTGCTCCAGTTGTTCAGTTCCCATCAGTAAAGATTCTCCTCAGTCTAGCAGTAGCGGAAGACATGGAAATTCATCAGATGGATATTAAGACCGCATTTCTCAATGGTGAGTTTGAGGAAGAAATCTTTATGCGGCAACCACAGGGATTCGTGGAGAATGGGGAATAGAGCAAAGTCTGCAGGCTCATAAATTTCTAATATAGGCTTAAGCAGGCTCCCCGATAGTGGAATAAAAAACTAGATGAGTTTCTCACCGGTCAAGGATATATCCGGATCAACTCTGACCATTTTATCTATATGTTTGAAGATGAGAATGGTGTCATTTTTATTGCAATTTATGTGGATGATCTGTTTGTGTTAAGTAAATCTTTGGAAATTATCAATAAGTTAAAAAAAAATCTTAGAAGCAGATTTGATATGAAGAATTTAGGGGAGGCGAGATATATTTTAGGGATCTAAATGGAGAGAGATAGGGGGAAAGGGATTATCAGACTAACTCAAAAAAAAGTAATAAAAAACATGCTTGAGAAATTCCAGATGGAAAAAACAAAGAGTTGTACCACTCCGATGGACTTGAAAAAATAAAGTGATGGTAGTGTACAAGGAGGAGTAATACTCGTAGATGATCAGATGAGTACGGTGGAGAGAGAGTTTAGGAAGTTTTTTCCTTATAGACATGTCGTAGGAAATTTGATATATTTTATGAACTGTAGAAGGCCAGACATAGCGGCAGCAGTAGGAGTCCTCAGAAGGAGTCTTCAGTAGGAGTCTTAACGATCTTAGGAAAAGAGATTGAGAGGCACCCAAGAGAGTCATGAGATTTCTAGAAAGAACCAGAGAGTTATGGTTGCATTTGAGAAGGGAGCAGAGTTATATCACTACTTAGATTGATGCCAGTTATGAGGGTGCACGTATGAGAAGATGCACTTCTGGGTAAATGTTTTATGTAGGGGAAGGTGCTTGTTGTTAGAGCAGCAAGCAACAAAAGGCGGTTGCTCACTCTACTATGCAGAACAGTACATGGCCTCTTGTTCTGCTATGAAAGAGTTGATGTGGGTCAAATCCTTGTTGCAAAAACTAGGGTATATGAAGGAGGGAGTGCATGAAGTGTTTTGTGATAATTAAGCTGCCATTGCAATTGCAACCAATCCAAAACATCATTTCAAGGCTAAGCATATGAACATAAGATTGAGTTTTGTTAGAGAAAAAGTTGAGAATAAGATTGTGAATCTAGTATATAGATTTAATGAGGAAATGGTGGTTGATATGATGACAAAACCAATGCCTTCTCCCAAATTAAAATATTGCAGAGAAAAATGTGGATTAAAACTGAAGTTAAAGTAAGATTAGAAAATAAGGGGAGTGTTGAAATTACTAGATTTATAAAGTATTTTCTAGGTCTAAATATATGAGTATAAAAAAGAAAAAGAAATAGGAGGACAACCGGCCTCAACCTCCTCTCTCTAGCCACCATACTTGTTGTAGAAACTGAAAGAAAGAAAGGGTTGTTGAGCCATGGCTGCCTTGGTTCAACGGGCAAGACTAAAGAGTGACTTATGTCACTCTCAACAAAAGGTTGAGTTCGGCAAGACTCAAACCTCTGACCGGCGGAGCGCGGCGTAGCTGTTAGCTCTAATCTGTTTGTTGTAGAAGTCCGTTAGGATACATAGTGTTTGATTCATATTTAAACTTGTACATCGTTATCAAATCGATTAACTTAAATGTGAACAAATGAACATAGAACTAGGTAAAGTTTTGGTGCGGACGTCATTTCGCATTGAACAAATGAATCGGACATTTGTTTCGACGGCCGACATTTAATGTCAGATTTAATCCGACGACATACATCATTACCGAATTTGCGGAATGGTCACTTTGGCATTTATGGACGTGGCATGACTTGGCGCCACGTGGAGGGATAACATTTGGTCGCAAGAATTTCAGAGAACATACGGTCGAGTGGAAGGGTGACACGCGTCCACTCTTTGGCCTTGTTCTACACAAGCCGTACAGAAAGAACATCGGTCGTAGTACCTTTCTGTACTTTACAGTTATTTGATTTGTTCGTAATGTAGTAGATAGGGATTGTGAGAGGGGTTAGGACTTAGCATTTTTTGGATAGACAGTCACCTCTCTCTTTGAGAGTTTGTATAAATTGGCATTTTTGCCACTTCATGACTTATCGGTTGGTTGGCTGTTTTCAGTGATTCTTTTTGCTACGGACTCAGGGGAGTCCAAACTGCACATGAAGGCACTCATACTACAAGTTTGCCCTTTTGAGCAGCAGTGGTTGTGGGTAGAAGTGGGCTAGTTAAAAGCTATCTAGAGGCTTCCTTAATTTTATAGTCCAATGGAGGACACAAAATTACATCTATACCAAGACATCTCTATCAAAGCAGTGGAAAATAAATAATATTTTTATTATTGAAAGAAGACTAGTGGAAAATTGAATTATAATGCATGAGTGAAAGAGATGACAAGGGGAGCAATGTAGACGCCACCGACCAAAAAATAAAGAAAATAATTTCGATAATGAAATTTTATCAACTTAGACATGTTATCATCACCACCCGACTTTTGAGAACCAACCCATGCCGATCAATTTAAACAAATGAAAGAAAACATATAAATTCAACTCATGTGGCCTAATTGTCGATCAACCATCATTTACGCTAAAAATTGTGGAGAATTGTGAAAAGACAAAATCTTGAAAATGATAAACATGTAGTACATTACGGTGTGGGAGGCAAATTGCTCGCTACTAAAAGGTAGAGGTTAAATCATTTGTAAAAAAATAAAAAACCTATTGAAACTCAAACTTAGCGCGGGTTATCTATTTTATAAAAGCTAGGTTGAAACAATTAGCAAATTTAGCGGGTCAAAAATGATCTGCGCCTTGTTGAGGATACCCTCCAAAAGAAAATTTGTATAAATTCGGAAAAGGCGAGCAAACTAGGAAAAGATACTTTTATGTCACCAAGCCACAAACTTTCATGACTAAACTAAAATTTAAACTTACGACAATTCTTTAATGTTAAACAAGAAAACATGAAGCTCAAGCTAATCTTCCTTCAGTCATTAACTTACCAAAGGAAAATGTAAGTTGGAAAATTAAACCAAATGCATGTGACGATGGAATTGAATACTTTACTGAAAAATATTTGACCATAAGACTTAAGGCATAAATATTACTTATATTTTCACTCTGCAATTCTGTGTTCTGCATTGGACTACATAATTCACGAAGCCTCTAGATAGCTTTTAACTAACCCACTTCAAGCCACAACCACTACTGCCCTAGAGGAAGAAAAACTGACAGTCTCATAGAAACCCCAGTGCAGCCTCGACTCCCGTGAGTCCGTAGCAAAAAGAATCAATGAAAACGGCCAACCAACCGATAAGTTGAAGGGTGGCAAAGATGCCTATTTTATACAAACCCTCAAGGCGAGAGGTGATTGTTTTTCCAAAATTCACTAAGTCCTAATTCTCTCTAATAACTCCTATCTACTGAAGTACGGACCAATCATATTAGTGTACCGTACCAAAAAGTACTACTACCGGTGTACCTTTTGTACGACCAATGTACGACAAGGCTAATACGTGGGCGCGTGCCCTCTTTTTACTCGTCCGTAGGTTCTTTAGAATTCCCGCAAACAAATGTTTTCTCTCCACGTGGCGCCAGGTCATGCCACGTCAGAAAAAAGGCCAAAGTGACCTCTTTGGGATCTCGGCGATGATGTGCGCCGTTGGATATAAACCAAAATGTAATCTCAGCCGTCGAAACAAATGTCTGATTCATTTGTTTCGTGCGGAATCATGTCCGCACCGTATTTTATTTGTTCTATGTCCTTATATTCATATTTCCGTTGATCGGTTTAGAGGACGTAACACACTTTAAGTAGAAATCACACCCTATGTATTCTAGCGAACTTCTACGACAAACTGGTTAGAGCGGATGGCTACGCCACGCTCTGCCGGTCAGAGGTTCGAGTCCTGCCGAACTCAACCTTTTGTTAAGAGTGACTTAAAGTCACTCTTTAGTCCTGCCTAATGAAGCTAAGGCAGCCACGGCTCCACTACTCTCTCTCTCTCTCCTTCGGTGACCACAACAAGTATGGGGGGTAGAGAGAGGGGTGGAGGCAGACTGCCTGCGCTTTCCATTTTGTTTTTCTACTCAACAATTCAGACCTAGAAAATACTTCACAAATTTCAACACACTCATCCTGGACCTTAATATGAAATTCACAATATAGTCTTCCATTTTTCGAAAAAGCATACCAAGCATCCCAAAGCTCGAAGGTACATTATTTTTAATAAAAAACCGTAGACAGTCATTAAAACCCTAAAAAACCAAAAAAAACCCAAAAAACCATAAAAACCCTAAACACCTTTAAAAACCGTAAAAAACCCCAAAAAACCCTTAAAAAACCCTTGAAAACCCCTTTTCGACCCTTTAACTTGTCATGCTAAATCATCTTCAAAGTTAAATGTGAATTGCGCGAGAACAATATATATATATATATATATATATAAGGCGGCGTATCTTGTCATCGGTACATAGTGATTTGACGTTTTTGATGGTGCCGTCAGTGTCAGCAAAAAGCAATCATAAAGGCGCCATTGTTGACAGTCTGATTCGCACTTGCAAATAATCCGACAACCAAAAAAATGACGCTTTCCTTTTCACTTAAAAAAGGGATCCGGTGTGCCTTTGCATTCTTTTCATATGATTCAGACAGATTTTTGTACGGACGAAAAAATTGCCCAATCGTAAGTGAAATGGCACAATATAGACTATATGCAGTTTAATATTTTATAGCATATAGGTACTATGGTATTGTAATTAGTGATATGCAATATAAAACTACAACATATAGTACTAGGGTATCGTAATATAATAATATTAAAGCATGTCAACAGCAACAATTTATCGTCCATTGCAAAACCATCCATGGTCAAATTCTTGGCCATTCACCACAATATTTGTCACTTGTCAAATACAAGCTAATGGAAAAAAAATAGTGTTGTATATCAACAAGTAGTGTTGGGTATCAGGTAAATTCATATCGCAATAATTTCGATATTCGATGTATCGAATATCGATCGAGCAGACTCCTCGATATATCGTACTAGGACCAACATAAATTATCGCGATATACAGTGTTTTTTAAATTTAATATTTAATATAATATATTATTTTAACAAAAAAGACAAATTGTTTCATACCCCACATACGGCGTGATTTTTGTTTCGTGACTTAAAGGTAGACGCCGCAAAATGTAACCGACAAAAAAATACTAATTCTGTAATTCATATAATTACTTATTTAGTACGTAGAGAACTTCACATACAGAAAGTTCACAATAAATTAATCAAAATATGATTTGAAAAAAAAAATGGAGACTAATTATTATTATTGGTATACATTATTTTTTGAAGTGCATAAAATGTGAATTTCTATTTTTATTCTTAGGGTTTGATTTTTTTAAGTTTACAAAATGTGAATTTTTATTATTATTTTTATTAATTATTGTTTGAAGTGTACAAAATGTGAATGTTTATTATTATTTATTTATTTGGAGTAGCAATAGCTACAACTACCAGATGCAGTAGAACTAGTACTAGCAACAACAGTATTACTAGAAGCAGTAGCAAAAAAAATTATATATATATATATATATATATATATATATATATATATATATATATATATATATATATATATATATATATATATATATATATTTTTTAAATCCTTGATATATCGGCGATGCGACATATCTGCGATAAATCGCGATATTTAGCTTTTCGATATATCAAAGCGATTTAACGATTATCGGGTACCTGAAATTCGATACATATTGAATAACGACAAATGGTTCTCGATACCTAACACTATGAGCAAGGATTTGTCGATAATCGATATGAGTCTTTTTTCGGGTTCCCAATAATCGATGGCATGATATATTGACATTGGTGTTATCGCCCATAAACAACGGATACTATCGGTTGTTTATCGGCGATAACATCGATATCGATAACTATCGGCGATAGCGATACGGACCGCACAGATAAATATACAGTCCGTACACTCAATAGTACAGGTTATTCCTCGAACGCGCCGCAAACCCCCCTCCCCATGATTTCGAAAAAAATCGCAATATTTGCTTGGTTATTTTTAATTTACGCTCCCATACCCTTCCAAAATGTCCTTTTGAATTTTCAGAAGATGGTGGTGTGAAATTATTAGATTTATGTGGTATTTTCTAGGTTAAAATAGTTCAGTACAAAAAGGAAAAGAAAAAGGCGGACAGCCGGCCTCCACCTCCTCTCACTACCCACCATACTTGTTGTAGTCACTGAGGGATAGAAAGGGTGGTTGAGCCATGGTTGTCCTAGCTCGGCAGGCACGACTAAAGACCGACATAAGTCACTCTCAACAACAGGTTGAGTTCGACAGGACTCGAACCTCCGACCGGTAGAGCGTGGCGTAGCCGTTAGCTCTAACCAATCTGTCGTAGAAGTCCGTCAGGAGATAAAGGGTTCGATATGTATTTAAACTATTGTATGGTACTGAAATCAATTAACTGGAATTTGAACGAAGGAACATAGAACTTGTTAAAGTTTAGTGCGGACGTCATTTCGTACGAAACAAATGAATCGGACATTTGTTTCGACCGTCGACATTTAATGTCGGATTTAATCCGACGACACATATCATCGCCGAGATCGCGGAATGGTCACTTTGGCTTTTATGGACGTGGCATGACTTGGCGCCGCGTGGAAGGATGACATTCGGTCGCGGGAATTCCAAGGAATGTACGGACGAGTTGAAAAGTGACACGTGTCCACTCAGTGGCCTTGTCGTATACAGGCCGTACAAAAAGGACATCGGCCGTAGTACCTTTTTGTACTTTACAGTCATATGATTGGTTCATACTTTAGTAGATAGGGGCTGTGAGAGGGGTTTAGGACTTAGGAAATTTGGTAGGCAGTCACCTCTCTCTAAGAGAGCTTTGTATAAAATTGGCATTTTTGCCGGCTCATAACTTATCGCCTGGTTGGGCGTTTTCATAAATTCTTTTTCCTACGGACTCAAAGGGGTACAAGCTGCACAATGGTGCAGTCACATTGTATTCTTGTCTGCTTGGGTAGCAGTGGTTGCCATTAGAAGTGGGTTAGTTAATAACTATCTAGAGGCTTTCTGAATTCTGTA
This sequence comes from Zygnema cylindricum, assembly GCA_037447655.1. NCBI lineage: Eukaryota > Viridiplantae > Streptophyta > Zygnematophyceae > Zygnematales > Zygnemataceae > Zygnema > Zygnema cylindricum. The sequence goes on along the minus strand of JBBHKE010002649.1, from coordinate 39,117 downwards.
GTCCAATGGAGGACATAGAATTGCATGTGGCGCTAAATGGCGGCATTCTGACATATTTGTTCATGTGCTTTGTTCGTTTGGTTTTAGAAAAAGTTTGACTTCACAAATTTACAATGTAATTTATTTTTTCGGTACAATAATTTTAGTTTTTACAATTGTTTTGTTTGTTTTTTATTCGGTACAATAGTTTTAGAACTATAAACTATTTTTTTAAATTTGTCCACGTTTATGTGTTGCGTTCTTCGTAATAAACTTCAATTAAACAAATTCTTATACTTGGCATGCCACGCTATATAAGTCAATGATTTTACACAGTAAATCATAAAGTATCATTGTATGCGTACTATATTTATTTTTAAGTTATCGCCAATAAGGAATTTGTAGGTCTCGGACCGATATATCGTGACCGCTGACCGTTCGATTTCGGATTACTATCGCTATCGGCCAGAGGTCCCAAACGGTCAAACGAAACCGTGACCGACCGTTAACCGACCGTTAACCGACTACCCGTGCTGGATCCGAAACCGATTGGGTTGCCAAATTTTGGGGTCGGGCGGTTGATTAACCAAAAAAAAAAAAGTCGGTTACGGTTGGTCGGTTAACCAAAAAACCAAAAAAAATGAAAATTTTGTACTGTCCATACAATCCAACATTATTGTGCTTTGTACTCTTTTGGTATCGTGGAAGTACGTGACATCATGATTAGTGTCGCAAATCTGACACGGTAGTAACACTATTCATTTCACAAATCTTAGGGAACGTGTCAAATCGTAATTATTGGCTTATTCATACGTCGTACATTATTGCAAAGTACATTAACACTAATAACAATGAGCGTTGTAATTTTGTACTTTTTCGGTTACGGGAGGGCACTGTTAGTTGCGAGAAATCGAGTTTCGGTTAACTTTTATTTTTGTAAACCGCGGTCAGTTAACGGTTAACAATTTTGGTGCGTGACATAACCTGGTTGGGCGTCGATTACACATATTTTGAAAAAAATAAACGGTCGGTTTCGGTTATGTAAAATTTTGACTTTTGCGACCTTTGCTATCGGTAGTGTTGGTATCGATGACCATTTGCCAATATTTGATATATATCGAATTTCGGGTACCCGATAATCGATATATCGTTTCGATATATCGAAAAGGAAAATATTGGGATATATCGCCTATATATCGTATTGCCGATATATCGAGATTTTTAAAAAAATAATAAAGCTCTTCTTGCTACTGGTGCTAGTACTACACCGCTAATCGTTACTTCACTGCCAATCGCTATTACCGTAGAAGTTTCTTTAGCATATATGAATAATTACCATGGTTTACGCTAATTAAGAATTTGAAAATTTTGAAAAAAAACATACATTCTAATTGTTTAATAATTCTAATTTGGGTCTTTGAAAAAAGTAAATGTCGGTCGCAAACTTGATTACACTAATATAGGTATTTGTACAAAATCTGACAAATCGTACATAACTCGTACGTTCACACGGTCGAAACGTAGTTGTTGGACGAATATGTGCGAAGGTGATATTTCACAACCCGATTTAATCCCCTTTTTAGACCACGCATTCTCATGCGTCCGTGGCTACTAAACATAATGAATTGTACTTTTTCCCTTAAAAAGATACGATATTGTACTGTATGACACTGACGGTACATCACACTATTTAAACGATGACGTACTTCTGTTTTGTACGGTACTTGGAAAATAACCCTAAATGGCGTACAGAAAAATATAGAATAAGCTTCGCTATTGGAGAAAAAAAAAAAAAGCGGGACGGAATTTGCGTACACAACGCTAATAGCAATTGGCGGTGTAGGGTAAAACTTTTTTAGCGTAAACGCTAATTAAGTCTAAATAGCGCTAATTTATGATTTTGTGTAAAAAAAAAAAAGCATTAACATTGATTTGGCACTAAACGCTAATTTGTGTGTCGACTTGGTTAGTTGTACGCTGAGCTGTCATTGATATTATTTCAAGTTCAGGTGTACTATCTTGACAGCTTTCGACGAAATACGTACTTGTAAGGTTTGGAAATCGTAGTAAACATGTAAATTAGAGTAAAATTAACGCTATTTTTTCGGCGGCTTATTGGTACTGAAATTTAATTTACATGCAAAGCGCTTTTAATGTTGTAAAAATTGAGATGTCACGGCGACGCAATGTACGTATACGAGCAATTCGTACATCACACTAATTTCGAAGAACGTAATATAAAATGGTTAACACTAAATAAATAGTTTCCATATTAGCGTTAATTCTATTATAATGTTCATAACATAGTTCAAAAGTAGGTTAAAGTAGGCCCATACAATATGCCTATTGTATTCAAAACATACAATATGCCCTTAAGACCCATATTGTATTGGTCGAAAAATGAAAAAAAATAGTTACAGGGTTGAGTTGCACATCGATCGATAGAGAATTAAACGTCATGTCTAAATTTTGAAAAAATATCGGACAAAAAAACCAATTTCTATGAGTTTTGAGGTAAAACTTATTTAAACTGTTAGATTCAGACTGTCGGACGGTCTCTGATCAAAGTACTGATCTAAGAAGATCACATGAAAAGCCCATAATACAACTTACGATAGGACTATCTGTCATATTAGCGTCTGCAATTTTGAACGTCCGCGTGTTTTAGTTCGCTAAAAAATTTCGTGCGTCGGCGTGCGCTGAACTATGATCATACGTCAGATTCGTACGTCCGTACAAGAGTGTCCACAACGAACACCCATACAGTATGCCTACTCTACGCGAGTTTAGTGCCAAGTTTTGTGCGCCTACCAAAGGCCTACCATAAAAACGCCTACTTTTGTACTATGCTCTATAATAAGAACGGGATATATAAGGGTGTGTCTCCATGTACTCATAACTTAGAGAAAAAACTTTGTCTTTTAGCGCAGATCCGGCGGACCCGGGTTTCAAGTGTCCCTATGTGTAAAAACGGAATTAAAACTTAAGGGTGTTACGATTGTATACGCTGACATGCGCGTGACGGTTGCCAACGTCTACAATCTGTGATTCTCCAAATTGTTCGTGAGAGGCGGCGAGTCCGAGTTGATGTGGCGCCCTCAGAGATTTTTCACGTTTTCGTGAAATGGCATCGGAATCTTCAGATCCCCTGAAATGAAGAAATCCGTACTGAACAGAACCTGACAAAACGAAACAAATTATGTACTTGATGGACGCAAACGGACAAAACGTACTGAATGAAAATTGACAAAACGAAACAAATTATGTACTTTGATGGACGCAAAAGGACAAAACATACCGAATTGTGTCTTTTTTGTCGTCGCTTGAAAAATTACTACACGTGTGTATACGTGTTATTATTTGTTTAGCAGAAATACTTTGTTTTAAAAAACATCGTCCCTGTTTTTTGAAGAAAAGTTTGAAGATGACGTTTTTTGGCGTGGCCGTGGGTCGAAGAGCACAAGACGACAACATGTACACTGCAAATCGTAATTAGAGTAATGAAAAAATTAGAGTAAAAAAGCAAAAAAAAAACAATTAGAGTAATTGACGCTAATTTATGTGATAGAGCTTTTTCAACTATTAAGTTTACTCTAATTTATTTAGTTATTCTATATTGGGTTATGTCGACGATAATTATGTGCGCGATAATTATGAACACTAAATTACGTAGACGTACAAAATGTATCAGTCCGTATATGTCGACGTCATTGTGACGTTGGTATTATTTGTTACTTTGAGTGTCAATTCCGTCGCACAACCGTCGACGGTAACATGTAAATAATGCGCAATTACGTAATTAATTAGCAACAGTTATGAACGACGGATTGTCAACGAAATTCGAATGTAAACAGCATTTCCGTTACGTTTTTTTCATTTTCAGGTGAAAAAATTCCTTTGGAACTCTAATATTGTCGCACTTTAGTGGTTATATTATATTCAATTTACTTTAATAATGACTCATTACCCTAATAATGTTGCTTTCAGAGGACGAAGTCGGAAAATGAACACTTATTACAGTTAAGTTTGACTCTAAATGAGTCACGATTAGAAGTTATCTTAACGAATCTACGTAACGCGACATATTATTGGACGACCACAATTACATGTGGCCATTTTATTAACCGTGGAAATGTGATGCATGTAAAACAACAATAATACGCAAACCGTCTTTCTTGTTAAATTTCTTTCCTGGATAATTCCGTACGTTGAATAACCTGCATCGTTTTCCACAGTTGCTTCGTAAAAAAATTTGGCGGCAAATTTTACAGCTTCTCGCTTCATTTTTTTAGTATTTAAAAAATGTGATTTTTCAAATTTAAAACCAAATATTAAAATTTGAATTTTTAACCCAACCTCTTTTCACAATTGATTTCCGCGTTTTTATGACTTCTCACTTTCATAATATGTACGTATATATTGCACCTTCGGACAAGCAATGGCATTATCGATTTAGCTTTTTTATTTGTGTTTACTCTTACATCCGACTCTTGTTGTTGACTACACTCTCCTCCTATTAATATTCGCTTAGTCGTCGGAAGTATGTGGAGATTTTCAAAAATGTGGGGTAACTACGCGTCGAGATATAACGAAAAATCTCATATCCCTGCACCTGTTGTGGAAGAGTTGATCGTAGAGATGAACCCTGTCGGATCCGAGTGGTGCAACCGAATTACCACATGTGGAGCCACTCGTGGAAGAAGCTTCGAGCGGAGAAGACGACACTGTGGGCGGAGATCTAAGGAGTCAACCTACAACTTTTGACCCGCAGCAGTCCAGCCGGAAAAAGCAACACGTTACAACCAAAAGGGATCGTTTGCGGATAATCATCTGGATGATCGCTGAGGAGCGGGAGAACGGATTCCGATACCTCATCCCTAAAACTATCAATAAGTTTCTGGAACATTTTCCGGGAAGCAAAAGATGTAGTAAGTTTTCTTAAAAAACTTCCCCATTTTACCTCATCAACCCATCTCTCTCGGTATTAATATTATTTCTGCAGTTTTCAATGATTTATAATGTGTTATTCTCTCATTTTTTCTGTTTATGCTATTGTATATTTCCTTTCTACAATTTGTTGTTGCTTACTTATTATTGTGAAATATTAGAATGTAATCAGTTCGAGATGAGATGAGATGAAATGTAGTCCTCTCCTCTATTTGTTATTTTTGAAAACTTAGTTTCGTGCGTACACGACCTTTTATACGCTTAAGACATTTCGTGCGTTTATTATTAACGTGGAGGTTTGAATGGATTCACGGATTGGGGGAGCCGGATAAAACTAAAGTGAAGTAAGGGAGTTATTGAGTGGCGTAACTACGCAGTAAGAAATGGACGGCGGATCGCGAAGCGATCCGATTTGAAATGTACGAAACATTGAAACATGCGCCGCCGGTACGGCGCGTCTATATGAGACAAATGAACTTTAAATATGACAACGCAGCTGCTACGAAGCTGCGGTTATTTTTGGATATGTCCAGGTATGTGACAACCCAGCTGCGACGAAGCTGACAATGCAGCTGTTGTTGATATGAATCAAGTTGGTGGACGAGATTCATACGAATATCACAAGTCACTAAGCAAGTTGACGTTTTGGAGATGTCGGTGTAAATATTTGGTTGAACAATGGTTTGTCCTTTTGTTAATTAGTTTATTAGTATAGATTAATTCATTCTGACATACATCGAATTATTCGGGTATACTCGTAGTAATTTAGGTAGGTGGTAGATAATGTACGGCTTGTATGCCTCCGTACATACAGTAGTGAAATCTTTGAGTATAACTTGTAGGACTTAGATTATTATGATATCGCAGTCAAGTTTCTCAAAGCAACGGCAAACTGTTTTCTGCATCTTTGACCTGTTGGTGTGATCACTCTGTTTGGTGCTTTCATGTGAAACTTTGTGGAGTTATTCTATCATAAAGAATATATATGTTTGTGAAGTTTCATTGTATTTTAGTATCTGTGTAAGATTCTCTAAGCAGTCTAAGTGGTTAGTTTGTGAAGTTGTTAACTGTTTTTGTGAAACTCTGGAGCTTATATCTTCTAGATGCCTTGGTGGATTTGGCTGTAACTTTGGGATATTACAATGTCTATGAAATAATACATATTGGTGCAGTTTGAGGTGATTCTGTTAATTTTAGAGTTATCTGTGTTGTCTGAAAAACAACTATTTTTGAGGTAGTCTGTGGGTGTTTCCGTGAGTAATCCATGGCTGAAATAGGCTATGGACAACAATTTATTGGCCCACACCCATGGCTACCTATATTTGATAGATCAAAATATCACTACTGGAAGTGTGCGCTCGAGAGCTACTTCGAGATGATGGAGCTAATGGATGTGGTGGACGGTACCTTGGCGGAAACATCAAATGGATGGAAAAGGAAAAATCATGAGTGTCTAAGGGTAATGAAGAACTCCTTGACTCAGGAGTTGGTAATGTCATACCTAAGTTTTAAAAGGGCATCTAGATTATGGAAGAGCTTAGAATGTATGTATGCAAAGACGTCTTTATATCATTGGCTTAGGAGTGTTACCAAAATAGTTGAACACAAGTATGTAGGAGGTGGTATGGAGAAACACTGTATTGACTTACAAGTATTATTTGCAGAAAATTATTTGGCAGGAGGATACTTTACAGATGCTCAACAAGATATCTTGTTAATGAGAAGTCTACCTAAAGAATATTAGAGTGCACTGGATCGATTGACTTTAATTGATAAAAAATATTGGAGTTTAACTGTAGCTAGACGAGTTGTTCTAGATGAAGAAGCTAATACAAAGGTTTTATCAAGTGAAAGGAATATAAAGGAATCTAAGTCTCAGTTTGAGAAAAGTAAAGGTAATAGTGAGTTCGGAGATCGGCTTAAGAATTGCTTTTACTGTAATGATTTAGGACATACCTTCAGGGTATGTCCATCATATAAAAGTGCATGTGTTACAGGGAATTTCAAAGATGGATGGGACAACAACCTTGTTCGACCCCCAACAAAAACGGAATCAAGTACTTTCGTGAGTGAGGGACAAGACTCGACAAGTAACAAAAGGCATGCACCGTGTGTTGACAAATTTATTTATTTACCCACCCTATGTGTTGTTCGGAACGAGGAGAAAGAGGTGAAAGAAAAAGATCCGGTTACTGTCAATATATCTTATGACATATTGGTGAGTGACACAAACTTACTAAAGGAAGAGGCAACTACAATAAGAGAAGTCGAGGGAAGTGAAAGGCACATGGAAGCGGAAGAATCTGGAAAAATTATTATCACCGAAAATTGTGAGGAAAAAGAAGTGTGTGAGATTAACGTAGAGGGAGAAAAGATTCCTGAAATAAGGGGAGTTAAAGAAGTAAACTTAAAATTGATTGAAGAACATTTCTTAGAAAAAGAGAACACTAAAATAAAAACAAAACTTAGAGAAAGGGAAAAAGAAGATGATAAGATAGGAAAGAGTGAAGTCACACAAAATGGGGAATTAACATCAGACGTGGAAAATACTGTGGGTTTAAAAGTTATTGAACTCAAAGAAAAACCGACAAAAAGTGTAAAGAAAATAAGGCTAAGAAGACAGTTCATGAGAGCGGAAAAAGTCATAACTTTGGAGGAACATGGAAAGTAGGAAAGAATACTAGGAAGAGGAAATATCAGCTACCTGAAAAGAGGATCAGAATGAATATATTGAAAATAAATACAGTTAAGAGAAGTGGCAGATCTAGGGAAAAAGACCAAAAGTTAGTGAGAAAAATTACACTGTATAGAGGTAATGGGAAGGGAAACCATGGAAAAATTACAAAGTCTATAAACAGCTCAGGAGGTCATAAGAAAACAAGGACAGACAGTTGGAGAAGAAAAATGTTTCAAAATCGATCACAACGAAGAACGCAACTGGCAACGTTGAGAAAATGTGTGACACAAAATGAGGGAGACTTGAACGACCATTCAAGAAATTTTAAAGGAATTTTGTGCAGCAGCGTCAGTAACATATATCAAAAGAAAGGGAAGGCGTGGATGTATGCAATAGAAGAGAAGGTGCAACAACTGTTTAATGAAAGTGTGTAGAGACGAGATATTTTCAACAAATACTGATCATATGACTAAGTGACGATTACGAGTGGATTTCATATTTATTACAGAGGTGTTATATCATTAATGAAAGGACAATTTGGCGTTTTAGACATAGGGGGAGCTGTTACGGGACGATATTAAAATCTGTTAGTCTGTAAAATTCACAAAAATTAAGAAAATAGTTGATAAAGCTTTTATGGAAGACAAATAGTGTTTCGATATTAAATGATTAACTCGGCAAGAAGGTAGTTGTCAAGAAAGGGAAGTTTGGAAGATATGGCAGGAACGTAGCGGAAGCAGTGGTGAATCAGCAGAAGCAGTTCGCCTCGCAACGCAGCATTGCAACGCAACGGAAGCAGTGGTGAATTAGCAGAAGCAGTTCACGTCGCAACGTAGCAATGCAACATAGCAACGCAGTAACGAAGTATAGCAGCGCAGCAACAAAGTATAGCAGCACAGCAACAAAGTATAGCAATGTAGCGATAGCAGTGGTGGCGTTTGACACTTCAAACACTACAAACTTTATTCCGGTGCACGAAACTAAATTTTCGGGGGAGTGTTGTTTTTGAAAACTTAGTTTCGTGCGTACGTGACCTTTTAAACGCTTAAGACATTTCGTGCGTTTATTATTAACGTGGAGGTTTGAATGGATTCACGGATTGGGGGAGCCGGATAAAACTAAAGTGAACTAAGGGAGTTATTGAGTGGCGTAACTACGCAGAAAGAAATGGACGGCGCATCGCGAAGCGATCTGATTTGAAATGTACGAAACATTGAAACATGCGCCGCTGGTACGGCGCGTCTATATGAGACAAATGAACGTTAAATATGACAACGCAGCTGCTACGAAGCTGCGGTTATTTTTGGATATGTCCAAGTATGTGACAACGCAGCTGCGACGAAGCTGACAACGCAGCTGCTCTTCATATGAATCAAGTCGGTGGACGAGATTCACACGAATATAACAAGTGACTAAGCAAGTTGACGTTTCGGAGATGTCGGTGTAAATATTTGGTTGAACAGTGGTTTGTCATTTTGTTTATTAGTTTATTAGTATAGATTAATTCATTCTGACATACATCGAATTATTCGGGTATACTCTGAGTAATTTAGGTAGGTGGTAGATAATGTACGGCTGGTATGCCTCCGTACATACAGTAGTGAAATCTCTGAGTATAACTTGTAGGACTTAGATTATTGTGATATCGCAGTCAAGTTTCTCAAAGCAATGGCAAATTGTTTTCTGCATCTTAGACCTATTGGTGTGATCACTCTCTTTGGTGCTTTCATGTGAAACTTTGTGGAGTAATTCTATGATATAGAATATATATGTTTGTGAAGTTTCATTGTATTCTAGTATCTTTGTGAGATTCAATGAGCAGTCTAAGTGGTTAGATTGTGAAGATGTCAACTGTTTTTGTGAAACTCTGGAGCTTATATCTTCTAGATGCCTTGGTGGATTTGGCTGTAACTTTGGGAGGGCCTTTTTCTTTCCTCTCGGGGGTCCACTAGTCTGCCCCTCTTTTAACCGCAGCACGGTTAACTTAGTGCATTCATCCACACACTGTTTATGGTATACTGCATATTGGTGCAGTTTGAAGTTATTCTGTTAACTTTAGAGTCATTTGTGCTGTCTGAAACATAACTATTTTTGAGGTAGTCTGTGGGTGTTTCCGTGAGTAATCCATGGCTCAAAGAGGCTATCGAAAAACAATTTGGGTTTCGCAATACCGTACGAGTTGTACTGTGCTAAATATAGTTCCCGCGATTCCTGCGACCACTTGTACCGTACAACTTATACTTTCCAGGATTTCCGACGGAAGTGAATCGCGCTCTTTCACGTCGACGTACTTATTCATTTTTCCCGGATTTTCCGCCGACGACTCATTTGTGAATTTACGTTGGTACACATAAACTTACCATACCATATATATCTTCCGCAATTTCCGACGACGGTGGATTCGATTATTTTACGTCGACCGTACGACTTACATTACCCGGAATTCCTGTGACTACAAATTGGACCGTACCTTCGGTCCTACCCTACCAACTTTCATTTCCCGAAATCTGGCCGACGACAATTCGGAATCATTTCACGGGAGGGAGCATCTAGACCGTCGACGCCGAATATGCAATTTTTGTTACATCATATCTGGATCGTCAATGCAAATGACAGACAAATCGGTTGTCAGTTTTGACGAAGCGACGTCATTGGACCATTTTAAGTCGTGAACCATTTGGAGGTTCATGCGTTCACACGTAGATGGGAAGGGTTTTAATCCGTAGGTTATAGATTTTGTATCGTAGGGCATAGGATTTGGGCCTCTTATTGGCTGAATCCAAACTAGACGCAAATACTTACATAGCACGCTGTACTTTTTTTGGTACAAAAAATAGGCACTTGTCAAACAGGTACTCGAGGAGGAATCCGATATGGAGGATGACGAGCTTTTTTTGGATGAGGAGTTAGAGGCAAAGACAGAAGTCAAAATCCCACAATAGCATAAATGTGCTTTCGGTGGACTAAAAGGTGAAGGGGGATGGATTGTGGCTTTAGGTGCCTCCATGCACATGTGTCAGGATAAGCATCTGTTTACTAAGCTGAGAAAGATCCTTACATTAGAGATTGAATATGGGGATGGGAGAGTAGTGACCACTACTTATGTAGGATCGGTAGATCTGAAAGTCATATTGGAGGGAAAAACCTCAATAGTTGCGTTCTTCGATGTATTGTTTATTCCGAAGTTAAACAAAAACCTTATCGCTACATTTGTATTAGATGATAAATGATTTGATACTAGCACCAGAAAAGGAGGCTTTACAGCTAGCTTTGAGGAAGATGTGTATTTCACTACTGAGAAAGGTAGCCAAGGAATGTTCACGCTTGATATAAGTAATGAAAAACTTAAACTTTACTATGCTGGTGTCAATGATATTATGTTGTGGCATAAGAGACTTGGGCATGTGAATCTAGAAAAGTTAAAGAAATGAAAAAGTTGGGAGTAGTTGAAGGGATACGCTTTGTGGAAAATGATAATGTGAGTGATTGTAGTGGGTGTGCTCAAGGTAAAGCACACAGATTACCATTCCCAAAGAAAGCAACTTATAAAGGAGAAAAGGTTCTTGATTTGGTACACACAGAAATTTGGGGACCGGCGAGAGTGCCATCACCCGGAGGCAAAAGATTTATGCTAGCCTTTATTGATGATTGGTCCCGGTACTCCCGGGTATATTTTCTGAAAAACAAATCAGAAACTCCGGAGTATTTCAAACATTATAAGGCATGGGCTGAGAAACTTCACGAGACCCCAATAAATATACCGCCAATCAGTTTGAAGAGTTCTTAAGAGAGGATGGTGTGCAACATCAAAAGACAGTTTCGAAAACCAAGAACAGAATGATGTTGCCGAGAGATTGAATAGGACACTGAATGATAGTGCCCGGAGTATGTTGTTAGATAAAAGGATAGGAAAAAGATTTTGGGCCGAAGCTATGAATTGTGCTAATTATTTGAGAAACACATTACTAACTTCGGCACTGAAATGCCAAACTCCATATGAGAAATGGAACGGCCGAAAACTAGATCTATCTCACTTAAAAGTTTTCGGTATTAAAGTCTTCAGTTTAGATACAGATAAATCAAACTGGAAACTAGATCTTAAAGGGAAACCCGGATACTTAGGATATGATGAGGATGTAAAACGGTATAGAGTGTATGATCTAAAGAGAGAAGATATAATTTTAGTAAAACATCTGGTAGCCATGGATGAAGGGAAGTCGGTAGATCCCTTTAAATCTTCAAAGTTTGTCAGAATCAGATTTGAGTCAGACAATTCTAATGACTTTCATCTTCCTAACTATCCGGGTCTTCAAGAAGACGATACTTTTGTAGGTTCAGATGATATCCTTGCAGATTCAAAACAGACAGAGAAAGAATTAGACTTGGAAGCACCAATGACACAAGCGGAAGACGCGGTGGAAACGGATATGGATCCGAGGGACAGGGGAGAAGCCGTGGTGATTCGTAAGAATCCATGAGAACCATCTATTCCGGCCACAGGTTTTGAGGGAGGGAGAAAAAGCAGCAAAAGGCTTCAAGAGAAACAAGTTAACAACAAGGTAACTAAACTGTCTCACTCGGACGAACCTCAAACATATATAAAGGCAATGAACTGTCCGCAAAAGAAACCGGTGGAAGACGACCATCAATGAAGAGATGGCTTCAATCATGGCGGCTGACACATGGGAGTTGGTGGACTGTCCACACAATAGAAAACCAATTGGATGTTTGTGGGTTTTCAAATTAAAACTGAATCCTGACAATACTATTGAGCATTGTAAGGCCTGGTTAGTGGCGAAAGGTTTTACTTAGAAAGAGGGAATAGACTACGAATAAACCTTCGCTGCGGTCGTCAGATTTCCCTCGGTCCGGATACTTCTCAGTCTGGCAGCTGTAGAAGACATGGAAGTACACCAGATGGACATAAAGACACCTTATCTACATGGAGAACTAGAGGAGGAGATCTTCATGCGACAGCCGGAAGGATTCGTGGAACAAGGAGAGGAGAGTAAGGTATGACGGTTGATCAAATCTCTCTATGGTTTGAAACACGCGCCCAAACAATGGAACAAAAAACTTGATGATTTCCTTACCGGTATGGGATACATCCGCATTAGTTCAAACCATTCAATTTATGTTTTTGAAGATCAGGAAGGTGTCATCTTTATTGCAATTTACGTTGATGATCTTCTTGTTCTAAGTAAGTTATTAAAGAAAATTAACAAACTAAAAACAGATCTAAAGGGAAGATTCGAAATGAAAGATATAAGGGAGGCTAGATATATTCTGGGAATAGAAGTAGAGATAGATAGGAAAAGAGGATAATAAAAGTAACTCAGAAAGAGGCAATTGGAAACATGCTAGAAAAATTTCAGATGAACAAAATCTATAGTTGCACGACTCCCATTGACCTAAGAAAGGGAAGTGAGGGGAGTGAGGAAGGAGACATCCTAATTCTAGATGATGAACTAGGTCCAGAAGAAAAGAAGTTTAAGAAGACTATTCCATACAGACATGTAGTGGGCAGTCTGATTTATTTTATGAATTGTCCCAGACCAGATTTGGCAACTGCTTTAGGAGTACTAAGTAGGAGTCTGAATGCTCCTACCAAAAAGGATTGGGAAGCAGCTAAAAGGTTCCTCAAATATTTCATAGGAACTAGAGATTTATGGCTGCATCTGAAGGGGAAAACACTGACATCACCACTTGGAGTGATGCCAGCTATGGGGATGCTTCGATGAGAAGATGTACATTTGGATATGTGTTATATGTGGGGAATGGTGCTTCTTGCTGGAGCAATAAGCAGCAAAAGGTCATTGCTCAGTCTACCATGGAGGTAGAGTATATGGCATCTTGCTTTGCTGTGGAGGAATTGATGTGGGTCAAATCCTTGTTTGGTGAATTGGGGCATCTTAAGCGTGGAATTCAAAAAATATTCCGTGATAATCAAGCAGCAATTGCAATTGCGGCTAATCCCAAACATCAATTTAAAGCAAAACACATGGACATCAGACTTAGCTTTGTTAAAGAAAAGGTGGAGAACAAAATAATAAGTCTAGAATTCAGACCAGACAGTGAGATGGTGACGGACATGATGACTAAGCCTGTACCTTCTCCTATATTAATTTTTTGCAGAGAGAGATGTGGACTTAAAATTAAAAGTGACTAGAAAATAAGGGGAGTGTTGAAATAAAAGGTATTTTCTAGGTTATTTAATTGATTTAATTAGAAGCAGGAAAAAGCAGAGACAGCCTGCTTGTAGCTTCTCTCTCTAGCCTCCATACTTGTCGTAGTCACTGAAGGCTGGAGAGGAAGCTAGAGCCATGGCTGTCCATGCTCCTTATAGAGTCGGAAGGCAGATCCTTGGTAAACTCACCAAAAGGATTGACGGACCCACGATTTGATCCTGGTACCTACCGTCCGTCAAAGTAGCCGTTAGTCTTACCCTGTAGTCTAAGACTAGTGCTCAAGTAAATAGGGTACGACAGCTACTTAAACATGATAAAATAGAGAAGTTCGGTTTACTGACAAATGGACCACAATCACACAGACAGAATTAAATAGAGTTTCACCGAGAAGTACTGATTATATATTAACGGCTATAAATTAAGGCCGACATCAATCTAACGGCTGAGAAAGAAGCCGTCATCGCGGAATGGTCGATTTGGCGGTTTGCGGTCATAGCCACAACGGGTGATATGTGGAAGTATGACATTGGATGACGGCATCTCCGGGACATACTATGGCGAACCCGGACATGGCAGGCGTCGTCTCTTTGGCCATGTCGTACAATGGTTGTACAAAAAGTACTCCGGACCAAGTACATTTCAGTACTGTACACTCAATTGATTCGCTCCGTACATCAGTAGAAGAGAGTTTAGAGAGGGGTTTAGGACTTAGAAAATTAGAGGTAGCCGCCTCTCTCCCAGATAGCTCCTATATAAAAGGTCATCTTTGACCATTGATAATTTACTGCTCAGGGGAGCAAATTCAATGATTCTTTATGTGGCAGACTCAGGGGAGTCAGTTTTTCCAAGTGGTGCACTTTGGTTAATCTGTATATTGTCTAGCTGTCAACTATACTCGTACAAAGACCAAGGGGTTAAGATCATCCTAGAGGCTTCTGGTAAGCTGCCTGCTGTGAGTACCAATGGAGGTCTCAGAGTTGCACACCACACATCAAATTAACTGAATTATCTGAGCTAATTTAGTAAATCCTAATTTTGTCAAAAACTCATCTAACTTTCGGTCCCATTGCCTAGGGGAATGTTTTAGGCCATACAAAGATTTTAAAAGTTTGCACACAAGATTTTCATTTCGTGCTTCCTCATAACCCTCTAGTTGCTTCATATAAATGACCTCATCTAAATCACCATACAAAAAGGCAGTTTTGACATCTATTTGGTGGATGTCAAAATCCTCTATAGCAGCTAATGTAAGTAAGATGCGGACAGATGGAAACCTTACAATCGGTGAAAAAGTTTCTTCATAATCTATCCGCTCTTTTTGATTATATCCCTTAGCAACCAAGCAAGCCTTAAACTTGTCTATAGTATTATCTGGGTTCAATTTTAATTAAAAAACCCATTTACTTCCAATAGCCTTTCTTCTTGGAGGAAGTTCCACCACATCCCATGTTCCGGCCTCCGTGATAGACTTCATTTCTTCATTGACCGCTTCCACCCTGTGTTCCCTTTCATTACTCGAAAAAGCTTCTGTCAATGTTAAAGGCTCTATGTGTGTGTTGAGTGAGCAAAGGCTGCATATTCTCCCCTGAGTCGCGCACTTTTCTTTACTCCACCTCGAAAATTTTTCGCTGGTATAGATGGTTAGGTCCTCCTCCTCGATACATATGATTCTTCTTGTGATTCAGTTTCAGCTTAAGGTAGAGGAGAGTCTGCAACTTTTTTACGCATAACACTTTATTTTTCTGGTGGAGACGATGATTGCAACTCACTTTGAGTTAATGTAGATGCAATTTCTACATTTTTCTTGAAAAGTATAGGATTTTCCTCCAAAAAGATATAATCAACACTTCGATCTTTCTTTTCATCTGTACGCTGACTAAATACATCTACTCCTTTTCCCTCATCTTTCACTATGATGTTTTTGGCTACCACGACTATATTTCTCTTAATGTCATATACTTTAAAACCCTTGGCATAATCATCATACCCTAGAAATATCCTTAATATGTCTTTAGGCTCTAATTTCCATTTTCTGTGGATCATTATCGAGCAAGAATATCTTACTTCCAAAAACTTTGAAGTGACTTACATCTAGTTTTTGTCCTGTCCACATTTCGTAGGGAGTATTCTCTTTAACTGCTCTTATTTCTGACGTGTTTCTCACATACGCTACACAATTCATAGCCTGTGCCAAAATTTGAAATTTATGTCCATATCAGCCATCATTGTCCTAGCACACTTTGATATGGTCCTATTCATCCTTTTTGAAACACCGTTTTGTTCCGGAGAATAAGGAACGGTTAGCTGACGTGAGATTCCATGCAATTTTAGGAATTCTCCAAACTCATTAGAAATGTACTCCCCTCGATTATCAGATCTGAATCGCGCTATTTTTCTCTCATGCAAATTTTCAACCCAAGCCTTATACTTCTTAAATTTTGAAATGACTTCATCTATACTTTTCAAAAAATAAACTGTAGTAAATCTACTATATTCACCTGTAAAGGTTAGCATAAACTTAGCACCTTAAAATTCTATGGGCTCCATTGCCACACAGAATTCGCAAGTCCAAAGGAAGCTAATCTAGATAGTGCCGACTCCAAGTTTATATAAACCCAAATGATTGACCCCTTGACAATCACAAACCCCATTACAGCTTCACCCCTGTGAAATAATACTTTTTGTGTGCTCAGTTCCACCACAGAATGCAAAGTTAGAATATGAGATTTGGACACATTCACCCACTTTGACTTTCCCTTAAAAATGCAGCCACCTTGGTAGGCAAACACTTTGACCGATTACACCCATGTGTAGTCTCGACTCCCCTGAATGCGCAACAAAAAGAATCACTGAATTTGGTCAACTGAATTGATTGTTATGGCTGGCCAAAGTTTGCCATTTATACACGGTGCTCTCTAGGAGAGTCAACTACCTACCATAAATATTCTAAGTCCTAGTCCCTCTCTAAACCCCTTCTTCTGAAGTACGGCGCCAATCACACGATTGTACCGTACATAAAAGTACAGGCGCCGGAGTACTTTCTGTACGGCAACTGTACGGCAAGACCATACGAGTGACAAGTGTCACATCCAAACTTGTTATCTTGGGCTCTGGAGATTCCGCAATCCTCCAACGCATTTCCACGTGTCATCCGGAGTGGCGGCATCAGAAAACGCCAAGGTGGCCATTCCGAAATCTCGGCTACCACCACGGCCTTCGATTAAATCCGGTATTCATTCTTACCCTTCGAAAATATGTGCGCGGTATTTGTTTCGCCGTCGAAACAAATGCGCGGTATGAGTTTCGCGTAAACGGTAATACTCTAAACTGTTTTTATGTACTAAATATCTATTCGCGTCGTTAAATGAATTCGTCTACGCGTACATATTTATATAATTATCAAACCCTATATGTCCTAGCACTAGTCCTAGACTAAACGGACAAAGCTAACGGCTACATTGACGGACGATAGGTTCCAAGATTAATTCCTGGGTCCGTCAATACTTTTGGTAAACCCATATATTTTCTGCTACCTATCTGCTACAAAGCTTTAGGTAGCCATGGCTCTATCACCCTACCCAGCCTTTAGTGACTACAACAAGTGTGGGGGCTTGGAGAAGGGAGTCAGAGGCAGACTGCCTCTACTCTTTTTCTATCTAGTAAAGACCTAGAAAATACCCAAATATCAACACTCCCCTTATTTTCTAGTCTACTTCCTTTCAACTCTTACAAACAATATAAACAAGACACTCCCTCCCCTTTTTCCTTTTTCTCTTCTTTTTCCTTTTATATAACTTAAGAAAAATGCTCTTGTATTTAAAACAATGCATTAGATGAAATGAAATAATAATTACATCACACATTTCATTTAGCATCCCACTTATCATAAATCCAAGCCAAGATTTTATCCACCTCATCTCTTTTTTATCCACACTAAATCTAATTTCTCTCTTGCAATTCAAACAGTGAGCCCTATCTCCAATCTGCCATACACACCCAGATGCTAACCCTTTTACAGGCGCACCTTTATAAATGCCATCACTCCCTTTAGTGATGTCAAACCCATTACCCCCAAAAATTAAACTTTCCTCGCTCTCACTTTCTAAATTTATTCCCAATAAATATTTCTCCTCGCCTAAACCTTTCATTAGATATTCCTCTTCTCCCATATCCTTTAAAACCCCTTCTAGTTTCACTTCTCCCCTTTCCACAGAATCCGTTGAAGTGTCCCTTTCCGACCAGTTTTCTAATTCCGAAATACCTATAAAATTATCCTCATTATTTACATTTTTCCCGTTTTCACTTATGGATCCTAGATCTGACTTTCTCATTTCTAAGTCATACACTTTACACTCCTCGACATCCTCAAGTACCTCCTCTCTTTTTACTTACCTTATACCTCCAAAAGCAGACTGTTGCCTTCGTGGAATTTCTGTGTACTTTTCTCTCTTCTCCATTCTACCAATGTGAAGAAGCTCCAAGATTTCTTCATCCTCTTTCTTCTCTTCCCCTTCTTCCTCCCCAATCACACCCCAACTTCTAAGTTCTTCCAAACGAGGACACTGCTCCATATGGTGACCTAGTTCTCTTCAAAAGAAGCAAACCTTTTTTTCCAAAGCTCCCCTTTCTTTTCTTCTCTCTCTCTTTCCACCGAAAATTCGATAAGGTTTACCTTTGTCTTTCTTCCTCGCATCACGCTTCCGCTCGTCGCCGTCGTTCCTCACATCACGCTTCCGCCAATAACCACCAGTTGTAAATGCAGTCACCCTGTCACTTCCCCTACGAAGCTCCAAGGTGCTTTCCCTCACAAGTATTATCCCCATGGTGATGCTCCAAGTCCACGAGGAGACATCCATTCCCAGCATACGGTAAATGATGTCTTCGTACTCATCTGGGAGTTTCATGATTAGTGTATTAATCTTTCTCTCCTCAGATTCTACATATCCCGCACTAGCAAGCTCAACATATAACGCAGCAATATCATTGCAAAACTCTATCATGCTACCGCCTTTATAAACATAGGCCTCTATCTCTTGTCTTACTAATTGCTGCCTCTGTATAGTCTCACTCTTATAAATCTCAATTAGTGTTTCCCAAATTTCTGAAGACTTGGTTAGATTTAAAAGAGTGATAGCTATAGACTTAGACACATATCTAAGTATGAGATGTTTTGCTATAGTGTTTTTATATTCCCATATTTTTCTGTCATTTTCTTCAGTTTTGATCCCTACGAGTGGTACCATAGCTGAGAGCCTTGCTCCCCTCACCATAGGTGTCCCTTTATCCTTCTCCCCTAATTCCCCATTCACGGCAAGGTTTTTCCCTTCACCTTCCGTTGCATCTGAACTCCGGTTGATATTTTGGGCAGCCTCAGATGATTCTCCATAATGATCTCCTCCAAAATCTGGTGGCGGACACCTCACTTGTCCCGAAACAATTCTCCATAAGTGCTTCTCGAAAAGCAATCCCTCCATCGTGAACTCCCAATAAGTGAAATCTGTTCCATGAAACATAGGCACCCTAGATGGTGGGCCCATAACCTGAAATTTTATGGGCTCCATTGCCACACAGAATTCGCAGGTCCAAAGGAAGCTAATCTAGATAGTGCCGACTCCAAGTTTATATAAACCCAAATGATTGACCCCTTGACAATCAGAACCCCATTACAGCTTCACCCTAATGAAATAAGACTTTTTGTGTGCTCAGTTTCACCACAGAACACAAAGTTAAAATATGAGATTTAGACACATTCACCCACTTTGACTTTCCTTTAGAAATGCAGCCACCCTGTCAAGCAAACACTTTGACCGATTACTCTCTTGTGTAGTCTGGACTCCCTTGAGTCGGCAGCAAAAAGAATCACTGAATTTGGTCAACTGAGTTGATTGTTATGGCTGGCCAAAGTTTGCCATTTATACAAGGTGATCTCTAGGAGAGTCAACTACCTACCATAAATATTCTAAGTCCTAGTCCCTCTCTAAACCCCTTCTTCTTAAGTACGGCGCCAATCACAGGACTGTACCGTACATAAAAGTACAGGCGCCAGAGTACTTTCTGTACAACAACTGTACGGCAAGACCATACGAGTGACAAGTGTCACATCCAAACTTGTTATCTTGGGCTCTGGAGATTCCGCAATCCTCCAGCGCATTTCCACGTGTCATCCGGAGTGGCGGCATCAGAAAACGCAAAGGCGACCATTCCGGAATCTCAGCTACCACCACGGCCGTCGATTAAAATCCGGTATTCATTCTTACCCGTCGAAAATATGTGCGCGGTATTTATTTCACCGTCGAAACAAATGTGCGGTATTAGTTTCGCGTAAACGGTAATACTCTAAACTGTTTCTATGTACTAAAGATCTATTCGCGCCGTTAACTGATTTCGTCTACGCGTATATATTTATATAATTATCAAACCGTATATGTCCTAGCACTAGTCCTAGACTAAATGGACAAAGCTAACGGCTACATTGACGGACGGCAGGTTCCAAGATTAATTCTTGGGTCCGTCAATACTTTTGGTAAACCCATCTATTTTATGGTACTTGTCTGCTACAAATATTTAGGTAGCCATGGCTCTATCACCCTACCCAGCCTTTAGTGACTACAACAAGTGTGGGGGCTTTGGATAAGGGAGTCAGAGGCAAACTGCCTCTACTCTTTTTTTATCTAGTAAAGACATTGAAAATACCCAAATATCAACACACCTCCCACAGATTGAATACCTAGATGCCCCCCATACATCTGAATAAATTAGTTCTTCCACCCAACTACTTCTATGATCAGTTTGCGAAGGGAAAGGCAACTTATGAATTTTTCCCATTGCACAACCAGCTAATACATTTGATGCTGGTTTTTGACTAATTCTTACATCTTCCACCATTTTTTGATTTACCATCTTTTCTAATTTATCATAATTCACATGTCCTAAATGTTTATGCTATAAATCATAATCAGTGATTACACTTGAGTACATAACATCATTGTCATTATCATTTGCAAGACTCAACCGATACAAATTGTGTCCTCCAGCAAATCCTTCTGCATCTAATTTCCCATTCTTACTCACTATTTTCTTTCCATTTTCAAATATAGTTTTAAAACCTTTCTTTTCTACCACTAATGTAGAGGGAAAATGTCTTTTAAACACTAGAATATACAACACATCTTCTAATACCCTTTTCACAATTTTTCCTTTTATATTGAACATCAGTGACACCCTCCCTTTAGCTTTAGATTTAACAAAGGTATCATCACTGAAATAAATTTTGATATGAGAGGTAGATTAAATACTCGCAAACTAATGGCGACTGCAGCACATGTGTGCAAATGCACCAGGATCCATAATCCATTCGTCTTCCTCCACGCCTTCCGTTGCTTCTACCAGGGCAAAGTATTTCTTTTCGCTGTTATTGGGAAAGCTGCTCACGTCTTCCTCTTGAAGTACCTTGGAAAATGAAGTTGGTCTTCCACTTGACTAAGGTGGAACTCGGCTTTCGTCCTAGCCAGAGCGAAAATTTCGTGTAGCTTTCGCTCTCTTGTATGCATTACACAGCTTGAAAACATGACATTTTTCATCACAGTAATTACATGTCAAAGGTGACCTTCTAGGGCCACTACCTCAGCCACTGCCACTACCAATCTTAGAATCCGAAAACTGGTTAGCTAGTGCATGGACATACTTAGTACTACCTCATTGTGAAATCTAGTTAGCTTCTTCACTCAAAATAAGTTGAATTGCTAATGATATGTTCCATTGACGCTTTGGAACAACTTTAAGTCTATCCGTGGCTCCCTTATACTCATTAGGTAAAGTTTTTATCAATAACATAGCCTGCTAAGGTGGTGAAAAGTCCCCACATGCACTTTTACTCTGAAGGAACAACCTTTTTATAGCATGGCAATGATCTGATATACTACCTCCAAAATATCTAAATTCAAATATTTTTGTTGCTATATTAGTCTGAACAGTGACATCAAGCTAAACATACATAGCATGTACAATAAACCAGATTTGAGAAGCCTTTTTCATCTCATGGTAAGACATTACCAACTCCTATGTCATACACTGCTTCAAAACGTTGAGGAAGTGGAGATTCTACTTTCTCCAATCCGGTGGAGTCTCATCAGCAATCCCATCCACAATGGATGACAAGTCCGTCTCTTCAAAATAGGAGCTCATCATATCTTCCCAGTAAAGGTAGTCCGATTTATCAAAGATATGCAATTTGGGCGGTGGGCTTATAACCTGTTAAAGGTCATGGGCATTTAGACTCGGTTGTGATCCACTCCCACTAGGAGTCACACTTGCACCATCTGGGATATTCGTCCCTGGAGGAGTAGGTGGAGCACTAGGGCTAATAAGAGCACTTGCAGTAGGAGTTAAGCCTTTATCAGACATGTTAGTAGAACAAACCCAAAGAGGAATACCTATTAGACTAGATCAATACTGTAAGTTATGTAATTACAGGTGAAAGAGGTCTTTCAACTAAACAAACATGTACTACAAGAAAATCAAAGACAACAGAGCATAAGACACCTTAAACTGCACTTAGTGCTCTCATTTCCTTAATTCTGTGTAGAATGTACATTCTGTGTTGAATTGATCAATCCTAATTGAACTAAATACACAAAAGATCTAAAAAACATGTAAAACGTATGTACAGGGTTCACCTGAGAATCTATTGACAAAAATGTAAGTACTTGGACTAGTATTCTCAAGAAACAATATCAACACTCTAAATATTCGTGAGATATTTATCACGTCTACATTCATAGGCGGACGTACACACTAATTTACTCAAAGATAACTATTCGAGTAGATACTAAAAAATCCAC
This sequence comes from Zygnema cylindricum, assembly GCA_037447655.1. NCBI lineage: Eukaryota > Viridiplantae > Streptophyta > Zygnematophyceae > Zygnematales > Zygnemataceae > Zygnema > Zygnema cylindricum. The sequence goes on along the minus strand of JBBHKE010002649.1, from coordinate 16,486 downwards.
ACTTAAATATAGCTAATATTGAATAGTTGGTGGTCCAAAAATATTCTAAGTCCTAGACTCAAATTCCTAAGACTTACTAAAGCTTACTTTTTAATAGTTCATCCTCTGTGATTGTCTATTTGTCTGAGGATGATAAGAGGTACTCATTTTTAATTCAGTGCTTAGATTTTGTTGCAATTCTTTCCAAAATGCAGATGTAAATTTAGAATCCCTATCACTCATTACAAACACGTGGACTCCATGATATCTGACAACGTTTTCAAAATATAACTTTGAAATATCTACAACTGAATGAGTACTTTTGCAAATGATAAAGATTGCCATTATACTGAACCTATCGAATACGACCTTGATACTGTCATTTCTTCTAGATGAAACAGACAACTTGACAAAAAAATCCATACTGACAGATTCCCATAGTCTTTCGAGGATATCTAAAGGTTTAAAGAGACCTCCAGGTTTTCGGTTACTAGGTTTACTCTGTTGGCAAAGGACAGAACTTTCCACGTGTTTCGACACCTCTTTTGCCATCCCGGGCCAAAACAATCTACTCTGCAACCGACTAAGAGTTTCATCTCGACGTAGATGTCTTGAATGCTTGTGGGCTTCCTATAAAAGTTGTTTTCTTAAGTCTCCCATATCAAGAATGCATAATCTATCCTCTATTCGTAAATATCGTAAACCATCTTCTATTCTAAAGTTTTTGACATTCTTGATCGGCTCCCCACACAAACGTCTCCTTCTCCCGAAGTAAATCTGTCAAAGGTGCGGTGATCATACTAAAGTTCTTGATAAATTTACTATAACAAGTAGCTAATCTCAAAATGATATAACTTCTGTGACATTAGTGGGTTACTTCCAATTTTGGATTGCAGTAATTTTTTATAGATATGTTTTAACACCTTCCCCCTTACCTATATGTCCCACAAATAATTGTTCACTTTAAAAAAAACTGGATTTTGACAATTTTCCATATCGTTTTCTTTCCCTTAACCTTTCCAACACTTTCCTTAAATAAATTACATATTGTTCTTTAGATTCCCTATAAATTAGAATATTAACTATAAACACCTGAACAAACTCATCTATATAATCTAAAAAGATTTGGTTCATTAATCTTTCATAAGTAGGCGGTGCATTCGTCAAACCAATTGGCATCACTATCCATTCAAAATAACCTACTCTAGTTCTAAAAGCAGTTTTGTCAACATGTTCGGTTCTTATTGACACCTAATTAAAGCCACTACGTAGATCAATCAAAGAAAATAATTTAGCACCTTTTAAACAATCTATCAAATCAGAAATTGAAGGTAACGGATACTTATCTTTCACCGTAATCTTGTTTAGACTACGATAGTAGACACACATTCTCAACCTTCCGTCCTTTTTTTTGACGAAGAGAATTGGTGCTCCGTACGATGATTTGCTTGGTTGAATATGTCATTTCTCCAAAAGCTCATAGATCTATTTCTTTAACTCCTCGTGCTCCAAGAAACTGTGCTTACAAATTCTTGTGACAAAAGGATTATATCCCGGTTCAATGTTAATAACATGTTCCACATCTGGGGAAGGTGGCCTCCTTCTGTGTAAGTCACTTGGGAAAACATCTCTAAATTTAAAAATCAAATCTTTAATAGCAGCATCAGAATGTATTAATGTCGGTTACAATATTAGATTTTTATTTTTCAAAAGTTTTAGTGGTGTCTGATTTAGGAATAACATCAATGTTAGTGTTTTCTCCCCCCCCTTCATCACTAACTGCCTCAGTTACTAATAACAAGAAAGCATGATTTGTTTTATCTTTTAAATGCTTTTTAAATTGTTTAGCAATAATCAAACCTTCCACTCCCAATTTGGTTATGTTATTTATATGATTCCTATGCAACTTCTTCGAAGGTAATGTTTGCAAAACCTTCTAACCGTTTTCAGACTTCACTCTCAAGGTGTTAGTTTCCCAATTAATTTGAGGTTTATGTTAAGTTAACCCATGCTTTTCTAGTATTAGCTCCTCACTACCCAAATTCATTATTTCACACACAACTTTCATTTTATGACTCTGGATATCAACTCCTATTGTGTAAGTTTGTAAATCTGATGTGGATTATTACCATTTGCCACTTGAACATGCAAAGGTTTTTCCCTTATGACAGTAGGAATTTTATTTCCTTCTACAAAGTTATGTAAAACAAAATTATGTGAAGCGCATGAATCTACCATAACTCTCAATGGTTTCCCTTCTACTAAAAACTCGAATCTGATCAAACTGTGTCTGGTGTCATCGTTACTTAAGTGTCCTAACATATGTCTGTTGTTCAAAGATTTATATGAATGATTATTTAAACTATACAGTTTAGTTAGCATTATAATAAGTTCAGTTATCCTAGCTTTTCCATTCATTAGCTTGCCCTCAAGAGTTAACTCTTTAACCTCTGGATCTGGTCGACTCAAGTGAGGACTTTCATCTAGTCCTTTCCGTTTCCCAGCTCTTGGGCTTCCTGCTCAGCTAAGTATAATGCAATATTTTCCTGAAGACTTTCATTGACATCAATTGTTTTAAGAGATCCGTTATGTGTACAATGTTGAGCATAATGATTTGGACCTCCGCATTTAAAATAAGTGATTTTTTTTCGGTTTTGTGCACTCTCTACTACAATGTCTGTCCTCTCCACAGTTAAAACAGTTAATTGTTTTCAGTTGTGCACACTCATATGCATTATGACCTCTTTTCTAACATATAGTGCATGTGGGAATGCTAAGATTGGGTTTCTGAGCATTAATACTTGGTTTAGGACTCTTAATGTATCCCCCTCTATTGTTAAATTTGTTTCCTACATTAACACTTTGTCCATCTCTCTGATTTCTCCAAAGATATTCTGCCTATTCACCAGACTTGCATTCACACCCTCTTCCACAAATTCCTCCTCACCCTACTTTGATACTTCATTCAAATTACCCCTAAGTGATCGAGTTTCCCGATTATACCCCAACTGATTCTCTAATTTCAATGACTTATCATGTAATTCTTTCAAATAAAAATATTTTTTGATGTTTTAGTTCTGATTTCAGTCTAGGATTCAGATAGTTCAAGAAATGCAACTTAGCCATTTTATAAGTCAAACCTATGACATGAATGGTAGATGAGTCAAATTCCACAATATAATCTTCCACAGATCTAGTCTGCTAACAGTTCAGCCACTTTTCTTCCATTCTATATTTATAAGTGACAGACAACAAACGCGATTTGATCGCGGTCTTAAAAGATTCCCAATCAACATTATCTTAGGTTAGACCTTCTTTGAGTGTAATACCAAATCTGAGCATCACCTTTGAGACAACTAACAGCAAAAGAAGTCTAATCATCACGATCACAATTTCTAGATTCTAAATAATACTCTATATGAAAAATCGAAGCATCTAACTCATCAATCTTTTTACCATCAAAGGATGGTGCCTCACTAATAGACACCTTCAGGTCACTTATCTTCTTAGGTCTATCGTGATCATCCTCCCTAAAATTGGCATTTGTCTTACTACTCTCACCCTTTTGGTTGTTAACATCGTTTTTGGTGTGGATTAAATTAATTAGCTCATCCAATTTTTGATTTGAAACATTCCCGTTTTCTTTAACATCCTTCAATTCACTCTTCAATTCACAAATTGTTTCATCCACAACCGTAGCATGATTATTAAATCTTTTGACCAATTTCAGAGTACGGTTCTTCAAAATATCTAAAGCATTTTCCATTTCACGTTTCATGCAGAATTTGCCATTATCACACAATGCAATCAAGCAAAAGGAAAAATAGAATATATTTATCCAAAAGAGTTTGCAGCAGATTTGAAGTCTCAGATTTCTCCAATGCAAGATTTTGTTTCCTTAACAAATCGTTTAAAATGTATCAAAATCTGAGAAATCAAATAAACATTAAAGTAAGTGAAAATTCAATTTTCCCCAAACATTGAAATAGAAAGGTAAAAAGTTTCCCACAAATTTTGCAACAACAAAATTGAAAGCTCTCAAACGTAAAATTCAACCACAAATTTTGCAACAGCAAAATTGAAAGCAATCAAAGGTAACAATCTAGGGTTTGAAAAGTTTGGAGTCATTTATGGACTCCCTTTGCTCTTGAAGAAGTAAAGTACTCCACTTTCCTTCTCCTCCATTACCATATTTCCTATTTCCCACTACATCAGGATCTTTTACTCTCTACTCCTCACATTCTCACCCTTCATTGCTTCAAGCCCTCCCTCTACACAAGATTCATCGCTACGAGAAAGCAAGTTTGTTTGGCCTCTAGGTAATTTGAGTGAGCTTCAGCGGTGGCTACATTACCCACCCCGCCTAAGTTCTTAGGACCTAAGCACGCTCAACATCTAACTTGCGGCCGCTGGCAGTGTAGTCACTTAGTTTCCCTCCAATCCCTTACCACTACACATTGTGGTTCCACCAACACACGTCACAGCACCTTCACCGGTCACGGCAGTCGATTTTCGGGTGAGCAAGCTTCTCCTTGGTTTCTAACCAATCTTTGATACCATATGTAACACGATTTCCTACCTCTCAGAAAATCCCATTACTACAACCAATTTCAACCACACATTCCACACATTGGAAAATTTCACATTCACATTGGAAAGCACTCTCATAAGAATAAACTTTAAATTTGAAGAAGCTTCTGTCCACATAACATTAGGTTGGTCTCTTGCGCTCGTGGCTCAACCCTTCTTTTAAAGTGTTTTCCACCACTCTCCACTCTTAATAATTCTATCTCTTAACTACTAAAACGCTACTTAATTAATAAGAGATTTCAATGCAAAAATGCCATTGCTCCAAATTGGTTTTAATCACCCAGGACCAAGATCAGTCGGATTTTCCACACAGTTTTCCAAAGGAAAAGATGTTTACTCTTCTCTTACACTTCCCTATTTATCCATCATCGCCTTAGACTAGCCAGGCTAGAGTCAACGCTCCATTGAACAAGTTTTACGTGGGCGAATCATTGATCAATGCTCCGTTGAACAGGTTTTACCTAGGCCAATCATTGATCAGCTAGGACTAATACTGACCAATGCAAAAACGTGCGAAATCTCTTACTAACTACGTAGGATTTGCTAACCAATCAAACGCTACATTTCACTACGTAACATTTACGTGCAAAAGTGCGCGCCAAACAAAACGCAACTTCGCACGAACGTGCGTCACAAAATTTACACGCGAAACTACTTACGAAATTCCATAAAGTGAAAGTGACGTTTCGTAATAAAACTGTACGAAACGAACCATCGTGCGTACCAAACAAAATATTGATTCATTTTGTACTTTTTAAACGTGCGCCTGAAATTCCAGGGCTAGTTTGACCCTTAACCCGTTAGAATGAACACCCACTCGTTATTTTGACCTCGTGGTGTCGCCTAAATACACCAATCGTTATATCTTTTAAAATACAACTCCAAATCGTGCGATTCTTTCGCGGACCTCTAACAAATTTAAAACCCTATATTCGTAACACTTAAATACCCATTTACGAAAAAGTTCGATCCATTATTAGTGTTACACATAGACTAAAAACGTGCATTGGGATTTGTTTTTGTACTCTAAGCACAAAAATTGTAAAAAACTCTTGACACGTGCTAAAGCGTCTGCCTTATTCGCTCACCTCGTGGAACTTTCTTTTTAAATTACCTCACGAGGTGATTTTATGTAAAGCTTGAATATGAGATGGAAGGACTCGAAAGTGGGTCGAAATGCGCTAAACGACAAATTCTATCGCTCTAGACGACAAACTGCATTACATATAAAGTTTCAAGGTAACGCAGCTTGTACGGTGGTACTTTCAATTTATTGGTACGGCCGCGGATTTTCTCGTTTTTTTCTAAGTTATGGGGGAAAACGACATAAAATAACTGTCACTTTAGCACATGCGAAAGTACCTTTAGATTTAGAATTTGTGACGTCGACGCTGTTGTAATTTGAGCGTGACGTCAAAATGTCACAAACCTTTAACATCTACAATGTCACAAGTAGCTAGACGTCTACAACCGTCGTTTGTCGCGAGTTTTGTAGTCGTCTACAACCGTCACAAATTACACCGACGTTTACATCCGTCATCATCTAAAGTAACGATTTCATTTCTATACATAGGAATGCTCTAAAAGTAGTACGAAGAAACTTCGCTAAAACCAAAGTTATTGGACTAAAGTTTTAGTTACATCGGATAATGCCCTAAGGGCTAAACTCTATTGGCACTTAAAACGCTTGTTATATGTAATATAACGTACAATTTGAAAATAAGCGGTGACCCGCAAAAAACACCGTGAATAGATCAATGATTAACACAGCCGCAGAAAAATCTTGTGGGCATGTTAACTCATCACGAGTGTTATTTTACGGCAAAAAAAAATGTTAAAATACACTGAAACTGCATTTTAAAGTATACAAAACCCTTACACACACAATATTGTAGCGTAACGTATCTCGCTACGAATAGTCTATTGTGAAAATGAGCAGGAAGGATCAGAGCCAATGATACACAATTACACAGTTAAAATTTTGGCGCTACTTTTTTTTTCCAATCGCGCATTAAATAATATAGAGAAAAAATGCTACACCACGCAACATGTTGATTTGAGGCAGCTGGTGCCACTGAAGAAGATGAAGAAGCACCAGCAGTTGCCATGATAATCAATTGTGTAAAGAGGAAACTCTCACGAAATCCCACAAACAACCAACTTCACAATGAAGCCCAAAGCAAACCAGACACACCCTAGGTCTGCAAATTTGCCACAATATAAAATATACACCAGAAAAACCACATGCAGAATTTCACAAAGTTCTGCCAAAAGATCACAATGATCTTATAATTCAAACACACCCAAAAACTGCTTCGCAGTTTTTCCTACACAACAATCCTACTTTTCTTAAAGTAATCTAAGTCCTATATATACAAGTGAGCCTACGGCTGATCACACCGTACTACAACTAGCGTGGTCAATTGGTACACTACTCTTCATTAACAAAATCCCACCGTCGAATGCACATAATTATTTCCACCAATCAGACAGCGGCTAGAAATGAAATAGTACGCGGTCAAAGTTCGTCCGCTGAAATGACGGTATAGTCAATACTTCTCTTCCAAAAATGACGGCGGACTTCGTCCGCTTTCCACGTATTCTTTCATCACCGAAGATAAACCTCCACGTATAAATTTGGTCCTCAAATGTAACTGTACCTTTTCTTCTAGAACAACCAAACTTGACTTTCTCACGGACCGACACGTGTGCCTAAAGTGCACCAAATCTGTGTACTCCCTTTCGAGTTACACACTCACTAAATCATGTCCCCGTCAATTTATCTTCACACAAACTGACTCATATTCAGAACACCTTTCTTGCGCAGACTGCTATAGCTGCTATGACTGCTATGACTGCTATGACTGCTATGGTCAGCGCAGCTGTGATATTAGAGCAGCGCAGCTGCGATGTCAGATCAGAGCACCATAGCAGCATAGCAACAAGTGTAGAGTGCTCAAGGTTTCTAGTTGCGATGTCAGACTTAGCGCAGCATGGCAACATAGCAGCAAGATATAGAGAGAACTTAAGGTTTCCAAAACAACACTCCCCTAAACCTTTAGACTCTCTCAGCCACTGAGTCCACATTCCTCTCTACAAAATTTCAACTTAGGTGCAGGTAAAGACTTAGTCATCATATCTGCTACCATCTTCTCATCCGGAAGATAACTTAGCTTTAAAATTCTATTCATCACCTTCTCTCTTACAAAATGCAGCTTGATGTCAATGTGCTTGCTTTTGAAGTGATGACTCGGGTTGGATGCAATCGCAATAGCTTCTTGGTTGTCACACCACACTATTTGAGGTCCGGATTGCATAAAATGAAGTTCTTCGAGGAGCGACTTCACCCATAGTAACTCCTTGACAGCAAAGCTTGCTGCCATATATTCAGCCTCCATTGTAGACTGAGCTGTTACCTTTTGAAGCTTGCTGCTCCAGCAGCATGTTCCAGTTCTAATCTTCAAAATGAATCCAGTGGTGGAACGGCGGCTTGGCATGTCTCCATAGCTAGCATCGCTCCATGTCTGAATTTTGACTTCATCTCCACCGAGAGCAAGTCTAAGATTCCGTGTTCCTACAAGGTACCGAAGAACCCTCTTTGCGGCCTTCCCAATCTATTTTTCTTGGATTCTGCAAACTTCGACTCAAAGCGCCAACTGCTGCCGCAATATCCGGCCTTGTGCAGTTCATGAAGTAAATTAGGCTACCAACAACCTGTCGGTATGGAATGGTGGCCATAAAATCTGCCTCCCCTGACTCCAAGGTATCGTCAAAAATGATTCCTCCATCGGTCTCCATGCCTTCCATTTTTTTGCTTAAATTCTATGGGAGTGACACTTCCGTTTGCCTCAGCCATGCCAAACTTTTCAAGCACATTTCCTATCGCTTCACGTTGCGTTAGATGGATTGTTCTCCTATCTCTATCCCTTTCTACTTGAATTCCAAGAATATACTTTGCCTCACCTAAGTCCTTCATCTCAAATCTTGAATTTAAGGCTGTCTTTATTTTGTTAATTTCATTTAATGACTTGCTTAACAACAGCAAATCATCTACATATACCGCAATGTACATAATCCCATCTTTCCCTTCCATAACATAGACTGAGTGATCTGAGCTAATCCTGACGAATCCTAGACTGGTAAGAAACTCATCTAGTTTTAGGTTCCACTGACGTGGAGCCTGCTTCAAACCATTCAAAAATTTCAACAGTTTACAGACCAGATTTTCTTTTCCAGTCTCTTCATACCTTTCAGGCTGCTTCATATAAATTACTTCCTCTAAATCTCCATGCAAGAAAGCTGTCTTAACATCCATTTGATGTAGTTCCATATTCTCAATGGCCGCTAAGGATAACAAAATTCTAACAGTTGGAAATCGGACAACCGGAGAAAAAGTCTCTTCATAGTCAATTCCCTCCTTCTGAGTATAGCCTTTAGCAACAAGCCTAGCCTTATATCTTTCAATAGAGTTATCTGGATTCAGCTTTACTTTAAAGACCCACTTACAGCCGATGGCTTTTCGGTCTGGTGGAAGCTCCACAAGCTCCCAAGTTTGAGCCTCCATTATCGATCGCATTTCATCGTTAGCCGCAGCGATCCATTGATCTTTTTCCGGAGCTGAAAAGGCTTCTTGTATTGTGACCGGTTCCATCATGCTGGTAGATAATAGAGCAGTTTAGCAGCTTCGCAATTTCGCAGCGTCGCAGCTTTGCAGCTTCGCAGCGTCGCAGTTTTGCAGCTTCGCAGCGTTGCAGCTTTGCAGCTTCGCAGCGTCGCAACTTTGCTGCTTCGCAGCATCGCAGCTTCGCAGTTTCGCAGCGTCGCAGTTTTCAGTCAGATCCACTGATCCGACAGAAAATAGCGCAGCTTCGCAGTGTCGCAACCTGCAGCTTTGCCTTTTTCCCCCCGGAAAATCTGAGGCTGGAATTGTTGGATCCGTAGGTTGCCGCCGAGGAGGAGGTGGTGGAGGAGGAAGATGATTCTCCACAAGGGGACCAGCCGGAGGGTCCAAAGTGGGACTAGAAGAAGCGAGAGGAACACTTTCAAAAATAACATATTCTTTGTTTTTGGAATCTTTTTCAAAATCTGTCATACCAAAAACATCTACCGATCTGCTCTCTTCTTTAACCTGAATATTTCTAGCAGTCTGAAGAGTATTCCTATCCTTATTAAATACTCTATAGCCCACGGATTCATCATCATAACCCATAAAAATTCCTGGAATCGATTTTGGACTAAGCTTAGAAATAGGGAGATTATCCAAAATAAAACATTTACTCCCAAAAACTCGGAAGTGACTAACATTCGGTTTTTTTCCGGTCCACACTTCATATGGTGTTTTCCCTTTTACTGCTCTAGTCTCTATTCTATTTCTAATATATGACGCACACGAGAAAGCTTCACCCCAAAATTTGAAATCTATTCCTTTATCTAGTAACATAGATTTTGCACTTTCTGTTAGAGTTCGGTTGAGTCTTTCGGATACTCCATTCTGTTCCAGAGTATAAGGAACTGTAAATTGCCGAGAAATGCCATTGTCTTTTAAGTATTCAGAAAATGCATGAGAAATATATTCCCCTCCGTTGTCGGACCGAAGGGAAAGGATCGGTTTCCCATGAAGTTTTTCGGCCCATACCCGAAAATGCTTGAAGTGAGTGAGCACTTCACTCTTTTCTTTCATAAAGTAAACCTTGCTATATCTTGAGAAGTCATCCGTAAAAGTGACCAAAAACCGGTTGCCACTGAGTGAAGGAACTTTTGATGGCCCCCACACATCCGAATGAATAATTTGCAGCAAATCCGTTGCCCGGTTATCCGCTGTCTGAGGTAGTGGCAGCTTATGAAGTTTTCCCAAAGCACATCCATCACATACATGGGAATCTGTTTCTCCTAATTTAACACCATCTATCATATTTTGCTTTACCATTTTATCAAGCCTTTCATGATGAACATGACCGAGCCTCTTATGCCACAAAACATTTTCCGGAAGGACACTAGAGTATGCAAAGTCAATTTCATTAGCCAAGTCCATCCGGTACAACAAGTTTGGGCCTCTAGTTCCTACCAGAGCTACCTTCCCATCTTTACTTACTACCTTTTTCCCATTCTTTTGTAAAATTTCAAAACCTTTCATTTCTGCTACCGAAGTGGAAAACAAATTTTTTGTAAACTTTGGGATATAGAGAACATCATGCAAGGTTCTCTTTACAATCTGACCATTGATGTCACATGCTAACTCCACGCTTCCCTTTGCCGTAGCTTCCACACCGCTGTCATCCGCGTAATAAATGCGACGAGTGGGAATTGGAGTAAGCGTTTTTAAGTAAGCCCGGTTGCCGCACATGTGGGAGGAGCATCCGGAGTCCATAATCCATCCGTTCTCTCGAGGTCCCTCCATGAGATCTTTTGCAAGAGCAAAGAACTCGACATCATCCGATTGCGGAAATCTGACCACATCTTTCTTTTCTTCCGGTGGTTCATCTTGTGACGTCTCATCAAATGCAAGGAATGCCGCATTTTTAATCGGCAGTTTTGATGTCGGAAATTTTGATGATGAATCCTCCGATCGCACCCTCCATCCCGCACGATAAATTCCTGTTTCACACGCTTTTATAAATGCCGGACACAGCCGGAAAACATGACCTTGACCAAAGCAATAGACACACCTATCATATTGCCTATAATTCGGATTGGGGGTAAAGTTTCTGTTTCCAGAAAAACCAACCGGCTTATATGTCTGTGCATTGTAAGCAACCACTGATTGACCACCATTTAATGCTATCTGAGTTGCCTCTTCGTTTAGGATATAAGCCTGAGCGACTGCTATATTCCATTTACTCTTCTCTAACCGTCTTAGCTGCTCCGCTGCTCCTCTATATTCAGTAGGAAGCCCTCTCATTAGAATCATAGCTTGATGATAAGGAGGAAAACTCCCCCCGGAACATGCATTCTCCGATAATAGAAGTTTCAAGCCATTACAATATGAGTTCATGTCACCCCCAGTATACTTATAGTCCCAGATTTTTCCAGCAGTAACAACCTCATTCTGCTCACTGGCTAAGACATAAGATTCACTCAAGGCCTTCCATATTTCAGATGCCGTAGAAATATTGATATATGTCATGTTAAGATCTTCTGACAAAATTAACTTCAACACATGCAATGCATCTTCATTTTTCTTTCCAAACTCCGGATCCGTATCTGGAAGAATACCCGAAATCATATCATATAATTTCACTTGTTTCAAATAAGACTTAGTCAAATCCGCCCAATAAAGATACTTTTGCCCATTAAACACCGGGATCCGTGAGGGAGGGCCCGTGACCTGTTGATTTGAGGCAGCCGGTGCCACTGAAGAAGATGAAGAAGCACCAGCAGTTGCCATGATAATCAATTGTGTAAAGAGGAAACTCTCACGAAATCCCACAAATAACCAACTTCACAATGAAGCCCAAAGCAAACCAGACACATCGTATGTCTGCAAATTTGCCACAATATAAAATATACACCAGAGAAACCACATGCAGAATTTCACAAAGTTCTGCCAAAAGATCACAATGATCTTATAATTCAAACACACCCAAAAACTGCTTCGCAGTTTTTCCTACACAACAATCCTACTTTTCTTAAAGTAATCTAAGTCCTATATATACAAGTGAGCCTACGGCTGATCACACCGTACTAAAACTAGCGTGGTCAATTGGTACACTACTCTTCATTAACAAAATCCCACCGTCGAATGCACATAATTATTTCCACCAATCAGACAGCGGCTAGAAATGAAATAGTACGCGTTTAAAGTTCGTCCGCTGAAATGACGGTATAGTCAATACTTCTCTTCCAAAAATGACGGCGGACTTCGTCCGCTTTCCACGTATTCTTTCATCACCGAAGATAAACCTCCACGTATAAATTTGGTCCTCAAATGTAACTGTACCTTTTCTTCTAGAACAACCAAACTTGACTTTCTCACGGACCGACACGTGTGCCTAAAGTGCACCGAATCTGTGTACTCCCTTTCGAGTTACATACTCACTAAATCATGTCCCCGTCAATTTATCTTCACACAAACTGACTCATATTCATAACACCTTTCTTGCGCAGACTGCTATAGCTGCTATGACTGCTATGACTGCTATGACTGCTATGATCTGTCAGCGCAGCTGTGATATTAGAGCAGCGCAGCTGCGATGTCAGATCAGAGCACCATAGCAGCATAGCAACAAGTGTAGAGTGCTCAAGGTTTCTAGCTGCGATGTCAGACTTAGCGCAGCATGGCAACATAGCAGCAAGATATAGACAGAACTTAAGGTTTCCAAAACAACACACTAACTGCTGTGCATTACTAAACCGTTATGCACTGCATTGATCTGGTGCTGTACGTTGCAAAAAGATTTTTTTCCTTTCAGTCAAAACATTGGAGAATAGTGTGTTACTATACACCGCCAATCGCTATTAGCATAATGTATACAAATTCCGTCCCGCTTTTTTTTTTTCAAATTCTCAAATAGCATAACTTATTCTATTTTATTCTTTACGCCATTAGGGGTTTTTTTCTAAGTACCATAAAAAAACGAAAGTACGTTGTCTTTTAAATAGTGTGGTGTACGGTCAGTGTCAAACCGTACAAAATCGTACCTTTCTAAGTGAAAAGTATAATTAATGAGTTTTAATAACTGCGGACGCATGAGAATATGCGCTCTAAAAATGAGATGAAATCGGGGTGTCAAATATCAAGTTTGCACATATTCGTCCAACAACCACGTTTCGACTGTGTGAATGTACGATTTGTGTACGATTTGTCAGATTTTGTACAAGTACTTATATTAGTGTAAGCATGTTTGCGACCGACATATAATTTTTTCAAATACCCAAATTAGCATTAGTAAACAGTTAGAATGTATGTTTTTTTTGAAAATTTTCAAATTCTTAATTAGTGTAAATCATTGTAATTATTCCTATACGCTAAAGAAACATGTACGCTAATAGCGATTGGCGGTGTACTCTACACCGCGAATTGTTATTAGAGTATATAACTCTAATTTGGGTTCCTGAAATTTTGGTTTTTTTTTAAATAGTATACATGATTTTTATTTTTCCTTTACGTTAATTAAGGTACAGTACAAAATAGCGTAAAGAACGAAAGTACAATAAGATCTAAATAGTGTGGTGTACGGTTGATGTCAGACCGTACATAAATGTACCTTTTCAAGGAAAAATTTACAAGAAACGAATTAAATCAGACGCGCACGCATAGGAACGTGCGCTAAAAAAACGGGATTCAATTTGGTCGAATAATTGTCGTAAACTAGTCTGACATGTACAGATATTTAAATTTCGCGACGGCGTACGATTTCTAATATATTGTGCGGATACATATATTAATGTATACAATTGTACGGTGATTACTCCTTTTTTTGCAACTCCCAAATTAGCATTAACGCCAAAATTAGAATACACTTTTTTGAAAATTTTCAAACTTTTAATTAGCATTAATAACGATATTTTTTTCTCAACACTAATTAAACTTTGACACTAATAACGATTCGCGGTGTAGTGTAGTACAAAACACCGTGAATCGTTATTAGCTTTATATACGTCATATCGGCACCCAAAATTTTGACATTGATACCTTAAATATAACTAATTACACTATTTAAAGACGTGGACCATAATCTGCCACGTCTTTTGGCACTAAACTAGAATGAATGACGCTATTTATTTCTTTACACTAATAATTTCTATATGCTAATAACGATTGAAGGTGTTCACTACTGTACTTTCACAGCAGCTTCGCAATAATTTTCATGACCTGATTGTGCCAATTTTATACGGCATTTTGTACGTAAAGTTTTAAACGTTGACAATAAAACTTTGGTGATAGATGTCCTATGTGCATAAAACACACGGAGTAAACTAACAAATACTACGTAGTGTGCGCATAAAATAACTTCAAACTTTTAAAATTCGTAGGTAAAATTTTACCTTTTTTTGGACTTTCAAATTTCAAAATTTTTCAATATTCAATACTTTAAAAAACTGAAAAGTGCAACGAACTAGCGGCGAGCGCCGGAATTTACAACGTCTCCAACAGCGGCGTCCTTCTAAGGACGGAGTGGAGGAGATGAAAATACGCACGCGCAAATGACGCAAAACGGCTTAAGGAAGCCGCCGTTGGAGATGCCATAAATTCCGCGGCTCGCCGTTGAGATAAAAATACGCGTGCGAGACGACATAAATTCCGCGGCTCGCCGCTGAGATAAAAATACGCGTGCAAGACGCCCTAAATTCCGCGGCTCGTTGTTGAGATAAAAATACGCGTGCAAGACGCCATAAATTCCGCAGCTCGTCGCTGAGATAAAAATACGCGTGCGAGACGCCATAAATTCCGCTGCTCGCCGCTCAGATAAAAATACGCGCACGCAAATAAAGCGAAAATGCAAAACTCAAAAGTGCAACGAACAAGCGACGAGCGGCGGAATCTACGACGTCGCCAACGGTGGCTTCCTTTTGAAGACAGAGTGGAGGACACAAAAAATACGCGCGCGCAAATGAAGAAACTTTTTTTTTAATGTCCGTACAATTTTTCCTACAGTGTGAGACGTACGAAATTTACGAAAGCTATGAAACAAACGAATACTATGTAGGTTTTGTAAAAAAGTCCAAATCCGTACGAATAGGACATCTATGCTTTGGCGGTGATATGACGAAGTCAACGTTCCCTCTACCCGTGGTCTGATCGAGGCGTCCTGTTGCCCCAAATTCATATACAACACTACAGAGTACGAAGTTACGAACCGTCAATTACGTATTTTGTGATGTTGTGTATCGGTAAGGATTTGCCAATAACCGATATGGGCATTTTTTCATATTGCCGATAATCGATATATTGGCACGGTATATCGACATCGGTGTTATCGTCGATAACCAACCGATAATATCGGTTGTTTATCAGCGATAACACCAATATCGATAACTATCGGCGATAACTGTACGGACCGTACAGATAAATGTACAGTCAGTGCACTCAACTGTACGTGTTATTCCCCGGACGCGCCGCGGACCCCCTCTCCCCAGATTTCGGTAAAAATTGCGATAGTTCCTTGATTATTTCTAATTTAAGGGGGTTGTACGTGGGTTTCACTCTCCCATACCCTTCCAGAATGTCCTTTTGACTGTTTTTTTTTTTTTTTCAGAAGATGGTGGCAATTAATTGCGGTGTTTGACAGCTTTGTTCATCTGCTTTCGTATGTTCGTTTGGTTTTTGAAAAAGTTTGATTTACAAATTTACAATGTAATTTATTTTTTTCGTTTCGGTACTATAGTTTTAGAACTATAAAGTATTGTTGTAAATTTGTCATGTTTATGTGCTGGGCTGTCCGTAATAAATTTCAGTTAAACCGATACGGAACAGATTATTAACACGCTATATAAATCAATAATATAATACAGTATGTTATAAAGTACTATTATATGCATACTATATATTTTTTTAGTTATCGCCGATATGGAATTTGTTGGTCTCGGAACGATATATCGGGACTTGACCGTTCGATAACCGATAACTATCGGTATCGATGTTATCGCGATAATTTTTTTTACCGATACACAACACTACACCGCGAATCGTAATTATAGTAAATTACTCTAATTCGGTCGCTCGAAATTTCGACTCTATCACATGAAATAGAGTAAATGATTCTAATTTTTTCATTATTCTATTTACGGTAAAGTTTAATTAGCATTTTTAATTCTAATATAGGTTCGTTTTAAATAGTGTGTAGTGCGGACGACCTCCGACCGTGCAAAATTGTACTTTATTAAGTAAAAAAGTACAAATAATGATTTAATACAGGCCGTTATCATGTAACTGCGTTTTAACAAACCGCGTAGTGCAAACGTCATAGTGACGATAAAC
>JBBHKE010002648.1:54378-69526 GCA_037447655.1 Zygnema cylindricum | reverse complement strand
TGTGGGAAACTTCCCGACGGACAGAATATCCTCCCTCGGAAGCGATAGTAGCAATGGTGTCTCGAATCGTGTCGTGCGCCTGAATCAACTCGCCTCCGTGGGAGCAACGAAGCAAATGAATGCCGTCAGGATCCAGAATGTAGTCACAAGAGCAAACAAGAGAGCCAAGCAAAGGTGGGTGAGGGAGGCCAAGCCGAAACCTAAGGGCCGTGGTGAATTGAGCCGGTGTGAATCGGAGGGTAGATAAGATAGGGATAGCCAATAGCCAAGCTCTAGAACCAGGTCCGCCACAAAAAAGAAAGCGTGCACGCGAAGTATCACAAGGAAGCGCCTCGAGAAGCTCAGACTTAATAGCGGCGACAACCTTATCAGAAATGGATTCCTGAACACGTGCAACTAATGTCGAAACAAGGGTGGAAAGAACTGGCATATCCGCGATAGCAGTAGGAGTAAGAGAACGAGATGCATCGAGAAGGGACCGCTGGAAGGCGAGCACACCGTCCGAAACTCAAAGTACAACAGTAGCAAGAATAGGAGTGTCCCCAGCCAAAAAACGAGAGACGATAGTGGAGGCAACAAGACACCAACTTCCTAAATAGGCAGCTGGAGCAACACGGGCTGTCCACAGTAAACCCAAACCACCTGCAGAGACTGGAAGACTGGCCTGAATACGGGCTGCAGGCCCAGACTCACGATCAAAAGCCCCACGACCTAACAAAGTATGTAGGACGTCCATGAGCCGATCGTCAAATGCAGAAAGGGACAACACAAAAGTAGGAGTGGGAGGGGAAGTACGAGTAAGGTAGGAGGG
The DNA here is from genome assembly GCA_037447655.1 of Zygnema cylindricum. Taxonomy (NCBI): domain Eukaryota; kingdom Viridiplantae; phylum Streptophyta; class Zygnematophyceae; order Zygnematales; family Zygnemataceae; genus Zygnema; species Zygnema cylindricum. The sequence goes on along the minus strand of JBBHKE010002648.1, from coordinate 68,715 downwards.
CCGATGGGGGAAACACCGGGTTAAAAGTGCAAAAGCCACTTGGGGATCGGAAAGGTTAGAAAGGTCATCCACATGGGACAAATCTGTCTGAAGAGCAGATTCAAGAAATTGCTTGATGTATAGATCAGAACCGAGAGGGCAACCTAACACACGAATGCCTTCTGATGGAGGAGGAGTTTGTAAACCAGGAGGTGGAATGAAAGAAGGAGGAAAAGCAATGGGGGACCACACAACACACTTAGTGGGTTGGACAAAAAGATTGAGTCCGGCAAAACGATCCTTGAAAAAAGAATAGGTCGGTATAACTTGGTCCCAAGGACCGATAATGTGTGTGTCGTCCGCAATTGAAGGGAAGAGGCAAGATGGAAAAGCGGTCGCGAAAGCTCGAAGGGCTCGGTAATGAGCAAGGGCAAACAAAGGGCCTCCAAGTGGATCGCCCTGACGAGTGCAGGTTGTGGAAGAAAGTGGGACCAAATCACCGTCAATGGAAAAGGAGAGGCTGCTGCTCAAAGAATAAAAGGCCCTCACAAAAGGAAATATCTAAACAATTTGGAGAAGGTGCAGCCATAAGCTCGGAAAAATTGCCATTACGATCCACTGTATTGAAAGCATTAGAAACATCAACTTGAAGGACTAAATAATCCAGATGGGCATCCAACAACGCACGGATCTCGTGGACCACAACTTCACAACCTCCCCGGGTAGCCACTCCAAACTAATAAAGAAAGAAATAATCATGGAAAGCAGGCTGGAGCTGGATGCAGATGGCACGGGCCACCAATCGGTACAACACCTCGCCCACGGCAATAGGACGGATTCCCCCATTGGGTTTGGTGACAGCTACAAGGCGGGAGGCCGTAAGGAGATCACATGTACGAGAGGGACAGTACCACCGGCAATAAGAGAACAAACTCGAAAAAACACATCAAAACCTCGGGCACCTGATTCCGGAGGCAAAACGTCGCGAAATAACTCATAAACTGTGCCTGATGGACACCCTGCTGAAAGACGTGGAGAAGTCATAAGGGCTTTAATGAAAGCGTATCGATCTAGGATAAAACACTCTGATGGCTCAAAGGTGTGAATAGAGGGGGATTGAGGGGTGGGAGCCAGTGGATAGAGAGATCTCAATAGTCTTAGTAGACCGAGGAGCAGGATTAAACGGTTGGAGGGCGCGAACCGCTCGAGAGAGCTCACCAACTCGGCCCAAATGAACCTCACGACGATAAGAGGATGGTACATCTGAAGTCCTAGATCTACCACGTGGTGTGAAGGAAGCACTCGCAACTCGATCCTCGTGCTCGGCGTGAAGGGCCTTCCAATCACCTCGAAGGAATCGTCGACAGCGAGCCATAGTTTCTCGGGCCCCGCTACCATCTCCACGGCGTGGTTAGACTAGAACCCAAAGAGAAAACATGAAAAGGAGGTGCCAAGGTCCAACATCCATGGGATCGGAACAAATAAAGGTCAAAGGAAGGTGGAGGGCGTCTTGTACTATAATCCGCACACCCATGGGGATCCGCGTGTATAATCATGGACGGGGAGATCTCGAATCACACTCTCGAAGCACGTCTAATGAAACTCTGAGACCTTGATAAGTCCTCAAAGTGGACAACTTCCAAGAAGCCTCTAGGATAACCCTGACCCCTTTGTGTTTCAGCAAAAACAACTGCCACCGTGGTAGACAATAACTCTGACCAACTTCACCCGTGTAAAGACAAGACTCCCGTGAGTCGATAGCAAAAATAATCTCTGAATATGCTCTCCTGAGCACTAAGTTATGGAGGGTCAAAGCTGACCTTTTGTACAGAAGCTCTTTGGGAGAGAGGGTCCTGTCTCCTAATTTTTTCTAAGTCCTATCTCTCTCACATACTCTATCTACTGATGTACGAAGCCAATCAGATTACAGTTCCGTACACAAAAGTACAACTGCCGGTGTACTTTCTGTACGGACACTGTACGACATGGCCTAAATGTCGACACGTGGTATGTCCAGATTCGCTCCCTTAATCCTCGGAGATGCCGCGATCCAATGTCATTCCGCCATGTGTCATCCAATGTGGCGATGACCAAAAACCGCCGAAATCCTCTTCCGCAATCTCGGCGTTAATTTCGGCCGTCCGATTAAATTCACATTTAATCGTAGCCGTATTAAATACATGCGTGGTATTCGTTTCAGTAAAGAAATAAATGCGAGGTATTGGTTTCTTATCCGTACCGTAATCCGTACTGTTACATTACAGGATCTATGTATCCCGTAAACAGTTACAGTTAAATGTATTATCCTACCTGATAATGTTTAATTAAATATCAAACCATGCAATATATAACGCTAGTTAAAGACTTAACGGCTAAGGCTACCGGCTACCGGCTGTTTGCCGTCCGGTAGGTACCAGGATCAAATCCTGTGGCCGGCACATACCTTTTAGTAAATAAACCCCCAACTAATATATATTTCCCGTAAACCTCTGGATAGCCTAGGTAGCCATGGCTTTAGCTCCCTCTCCAATTTCTCAATGACTGCGACAAGTTTGAGAGTTGGAGAGAGAAGTTAGAGGTAGACTGCCTCGACTTCTTTCTATATTTCTATTTAGACCTAGAAAATACTTTAAATGGACCATTAATTTTTACACTCTGTACCTAAATGTCTGTACCTTCTGATCAGCCAGCTTCTGTTGCTGAATCGTACCACTCTTGTAAATGTTGACAAGAGCCTCCCACAACTTGTCAGCCCTACCTACATGAAGATGAGGTGTAGCCACTACACCGTGAATCGCTATTAGCGTACATGACGCTAATTGGGGTACCCTTTTTTTTGGGGCAAATTCTCAAATAGAATAAAGTACGCTAAATGTTTTTGCACGTTATTTGAGGTTCCCCGCTCAATGCGGTTCATAACTGTAATTTAGTGCCCTTTTAAATAGTGTGGTGTACGGACTGTCAGATCTGTACTATTCCGTATAATTTTAAATTTAAAAGTACAGAAAATATAATAATATATAATTGTGTAAATATTTTCCGGCATACGCAGATGTAAAAAAAACGCGACGGCGTACGATTTGAACAATTTCGTACATATACATGGTTTAGTGTGGACATATTACGTGCCGAAAATTTTTACCAAGCAGTTTACAAATTAGAGTACATGATAAATTAGTATCATGGTGTACCCGCAAAAACACAATTAACCGTAAAGTACGCTAATTGTTTCATTACGCTATATTTTTTATTACGCTAATAACGATTCACGGTGTACTTAAGTGAGACGCCCGAGAATAAAATGAGTTGCCACGATGTTGTTGAAATCCCAGGATTTCGATATCATTTCCCTCGGTTTTCTGAACATCTGCTACTAGAACCAATCTATTAGCCATCCGTGTGAGTTTCTCCTTCCCCTTCTCCTTCCCTGTGTCTAACACGATGCTTTCTACAACATCCTCTACCACATCTGCCTCCCATGATCTTCGTGTGAATCGAGATCCTCCAAACCTAGGTGGAACTCCCAATTTTGCAATTGGCTGACGCACACGACCGCTCATAATGTCCCATGGCCGTTTTTCAAAAAATGCACCCTTCATCATGGTTTCCCAGTATATGAACCCTGTTCCATTGAAAATGGGCACTCTAGAGGGTGGGCCCATAACCTGTAATTCTGTGACCTCCATTGGTCCACAGAATATCCAGCTTATATGAAGCTTCTAGGATAATATTTGGACTTTTGACTTCGTCAATGAATAAGTGTCACCCTCGCACGCAAAAACTCTGACCAACTACACCCTTGTGTAGCCTAGACTCCCCTGAGTCATCAGCAAAAAGAATCACTAAAATTTCTCACCTGAGCATTAAGTTATGGGTGACCATAGGTGGCGTATAAATACACATGCACTCTGGGAGAGAGGCGACAACTTAAATTTTTCTAAGTCCGAAGCTCCCTCTCTAAACCTACTACTAGTGTTCCGTAACTAATCAAATGACTATAAGGTATAAGAAGGTACATGTACCGCTGTACTTCTTGTACGGCAATAGTACGGCATGGCCGCTCTGCTGACGCTTGTCACTTCCTGAGCCGTAGTTGCTCCCCGTGTAATATACGCTCCACAATCATATCTCGCCACATGTCGTCTGCCGACATTGGCTAGCAAACCGCCGAAAGTTCACTCTGGAACTCTGGCTCCTCTGCGAGGCGTTGATCGCGAACGACAAGTTATTTTGTCCGTTGGATTTAAATGTCGTTTCTTGTGGTACACTATTTCTTGCGGTACTGTATGTTCCATGTTAATTTTGTTCCATAGGCCGCTAGATGGAATGTGTCGCCGCGTCACACTCCAAATCTTTATCAAATAGAATATGTTTTTTGTTTATCAAGGCCTACCGGATAAGGCGTACGGCTATTTCGTACGACTGTCACCTGGAGGTCTCAAGATCAAATCCTGATGATGACGGCCCATGTTTTGCAGAGGCTATATCTTCTGCCTGTCTTGTCCTTATCTGCCTGAGATAGCCATGGCTCCCTGCCACTTCTCAGTGACTATCACAAGTATGAGAACAATAGAATATCCATAGACTTGACAAGAGATAGAATAAAAAACACCCTTTTTCAACAGAGAAAGTATGAAGAGGAAAAGTGTGTATCTATGCCATATCGTGAGGCGGTTGGTAGCTTAATGTGTTTGAGCGTAAGTACACGTCCGGATATTGTGGCGGCAGTTTTTGTCGTCATTCGTTATTGCAACGCTCCAAAAAAAGAATCATTGGGAGGCACTAAAACGAATATTTCGCTATTTGGTTGGTATGATCGAGTACGGATTGGTGTAGAAGTCCAAAAGGGACTCCTTGCAGTGTATCGGTTATTGCAATGCAGATTGGGGAGGAGATTCTGACAGTAGAAAGTCCACGTCAAGGTACGCTTTCATTTTGGGCGGCGCGGCAGTTTCTTAGAGTTTCCAGCTCCAAGTTCCACGAAGTCTGAATATATGTCAGTGTGTCATACGGCATAGGCGCCTATGTGGATCAAGGAGATGCTCGGTGAGTTGGGCGTTTTGATTAGTTGTCTACAAATCTTCACTGACAGCATGAGTTCGATGGCGCTTGTGAAAAGGTCGATCTTCAAAAGCGAACAAAACATATCCAGATCCAGTGGCATTTTGTACGGGATCTGGTTTTAGCGAAGGAGATTGAATTTTTATACGTGTCGACTTTGGAGGAGGCCGCAGATATGTTAACTAAGGCGGCGGTCTATGATGTCCTTTTACGGGGTAGACCTAAACTAGGGTTATTTTCAGTTTAAGAGGGGGTTTCACAATGTGAGGGGGATTGTTAAGTTCATTGTGAAACGGCATCTCAGTTTTGTTGAGCACCGTAATATTATTTGTTTAGTTTGGTTATAGTTTGGTTTGGTTTGATTGTGCTTGTCTAGTACTTTAGTACGTAGTAATTTGTATGGCAGTTTGACGTTTCGTTTTAGTACCACGTACTTTATGTCGTTTCGGTGGTACTGTAGATTGATTGGTTCATCTGCGTACTTTTGTCGACGGCAGTTTAGGTAGTACTTCTTTGTTTCGTGTGAAGGGGTATTTAAGACTAGGTCGTTTGGGACAAGATCATCTTTGTAAGAGGGGAAAAACTCCGTTGAAATATTTTTTGTCTTTTGCCGGAGTGCTTTCTTCTTACTGTCTTTGCTTCCGCATACTATTCTGGCTTTCTTTCTATCATCGTGTGATTTGATCCTTACAACGGGCACAGAGAAAAATAGCGAGGACTCTCCTTCGTCCTCAAACTTTCCCACTCTTGTGGCGCGTGCGTGGGAAATTTTTCATTCGCTGTTTGGGCAGTTTTTTAAATAAAACACCCCCTCGGGATGATTTTGGATGAAGTTTTTTGATGGGGTGGATTCTCTTGCCCGGGGGTCGAAAAGAGGAAAACGCCAAAATGCGTTCACATGACGAAAAACATGCAGTACATTCTAAGTATTGAATTGATGTTCACTGTACCGTGGTAAAAATGTTTTTTTCGTACGGCTAAAGTTTTTCTCAAAGTTCACTGAATTATAGGGCAAAACGACAATGAAAAGTCGATTTTTTAATACATGGGGATGTACCCTAGAATACTACGACTGCCATCGTTATTTCTTATTAGGGTGCGTCTCCATGTACTTGAAACTTAGCGAGTTTACGTTGTTTTTTAGCTCAAATCCGACGGACCCGGATTTCAAGTGTCCCTGTGTGTAACATCGAAATTGTTACTAAAGGGTGTGACGATTGTATACGTTGACAATGTCCGTGACGGCTGTCAACATCTACAATATGTGATAACGCACGTTATTTTTTGTAACTCCTTTTGACGTCGCATGACTTTTCGTGACATTGTAGATGTACCGCCTTCCAACCTGTGTTGTTTCACGTATAAAGAAGATGCACTTTGCCTTTGCATCTCCTGTCTCCTCAACGTGAAATGGCATCGGAATCTTGAGACCCCTGGCGAAATATAATCCGTACCCGGCCCAAACGGACAAAATGAAACAAATTGTGTTCTTTACCTCGTCGTACCTGAACACAAACGGACAAAACATAGTGAATCGTGCACTTTACGTCGTAGCTTGAATTCGTTTGAATTTTTTGGAAAATTTGTTACACGTGCGAATACGTGTAACTATTTGTTTTTCGAAAATTCTTTGTTTTAAAGCACATCGCCCATGTGTTTTAAAGAAAATTTTGAAGATGACGTTTTTTGGCGTGGCCGTGGGTTGAAGAACACAAGACGACAACTTGTAGTACATCCCAAATTTGATGATGACGCAAAATGTACTAACTTTTTTCTATTTTTTTGTACGGTTGAAACTTACGTTGTACACCGCCAATGGCTATTAGCGTAGAAGTTTTTTTAGCGTATACGAATAATTAGCGTGGTTTGCGCTAATTGGGATTTTGGAAATTTTCGAAGAAATCGTTTACTCTAATTAGGAATTAGGGTTTTTTTTAAATAGTATGGATAATTCTATTTGAGAATTAAAAAAAAAAAAGCGGGACGGAATTAGCGTTCACAACGCTAATAGCGATTGGCGGTGTAATGCGCTAAGTTTTAGAGGAAAACGACAAAAAAAAACTTATACTTTGGCACATGGAGACGTACCCTTAGATAGAGTCAACGACACTAATTCAGTCTCGACTTTTTTCGGCCAAAAATCATAGGAAAATGTCATTATCACTATTTAAGGAAATAAATTTTGTTTTGCCACGTCTCCATGCATTGAACGAGTATTACGTATTCTAAAGTTGTGGTTCCATCAAGAGGTTACTGTAATTGTACGAACGACATTATTGGCTGTAAAATTGAGACTTGTAGCCTTTGGGTTATATCTGTAAGATGACATGTCCTGTTTTGTAGTGTTGGGTATCGAGGACCTTTTGCCGATATTCGATATACATCGAATTTCAAGTACCCGATAATCGATATATCGAAAACCAAATCATCGCGATATATCGGCGATAACCACAAAAAAAATGATTTTTTTTTTCAACCCCCCCCCCCCCCCCCCCCCCCCCCCCCCGGGGGGGGGGGGGGGGGGGGGGGGGGGGGTAAATATCCGTACGATTTTCCGTACTATGACTGTACGGACACCCATTTTTTGCGATATATATCGCGATAATTTATGTTGGTCCCGGTACGATATATCGAGGAATCTGCTCGATCGATATTCAATATATCGAATATCGAAATTATCGCGATATGAATTTACCCGATACCCAACACTACTGTTTTGAGTTGTATGACGTAAGTTAAAGATCATATATTGTGAATCGGCAAAGATTTTACAAACCGACCAATTTCATTGGGGAATATGTACTTTCGTACTATATCATTATACGAAATATGTGTACTATGTCATTGTACCACCCCCCAAACTCCCTTTTATCGAAGCGATGAAAACGGCGAAGTTGAAGGGAAGACAAAAAGAGCGTGACGCTTTGTCAAAATCCACGTGGCATTTACGACGTGTTACATTATTTGTGGTAGCCCGTCTTCACACGAGTCAAAAATATCCACGTGTGGCGATTTTACAGGTTATGTGCTGCAATACTCACCTCTCTAAGGTGGTTACTCCATCACAGAGCCAGATGGAGAATCATGATCCGATCTTTTGTAATGACTAGTAAATCAACGCCCGTTACACGGGCATGGACCGTGTCCTGTTTTCTTAAAACGTCTATGTACAGCAGAGGTCACAAACGGTCAACCGAAACCGTGACCGACCGTTAACCGACCGCCCGCGCCGGATTCGGAACGGATTCGGTTGCCAAATTTTGGGGGTCGGGCGGTTACAGTCGCTTGATTCACCAGGAAAAAAAAAAACGGTCGGTTACGGACGGTCAACCAAAAAACCAAAAAAAATGAAAATTTTGTACTGTCCCTATAATCCAACATTCTTGTACTTTGTACTCTTTGGCATCGTGGAAGTACGTGACATCATGATTAGCGTCGCAAATCTGACACGGTACTGTAGTAAGCTATTTATTTCGAAAATCTTAGGGAACGCGACAAAGCGTCGCAAATCTGACACGGTAGTACAATATTCATTTCGCAAATCTTAGGCAACGCGACAAAGCGTCGCAAATCTGACACAGTAGTACACTATTCATTTCGCAAATCTTAGGGAACGCGACAAAGCGTCGCAAATCTGAGACGATAGTAACACTATTCATTTCGCAAATCTTAGGGAACGCGACAAATCGTAATTATTGGCTTATTCCGTCGTACATTAATTAATTTTGTACTTTTTCGGTTACGGGCGGGTAATCAAGATTCGTTATTTTATTTTTCGTAAACGACGGTCGGTTAACGATTAACAATTTTGGAGCGTGACAAAACTCGGTCGGGCGTCGGTTACTCAGATTTTGAAAAAAAAAAAAACGGTCGGTTTCGGGTATGAAATTTTTGACTTTTGCGACCTCTGATGTACAGTACTATTGTACTATTCAAGTCGCCCGTATGGATTTTTGTAGACGCCACCCAAATAAACACAACGATTGACGGAAAATCGAGCAAATGATTTACGACACGAAATCGTACTTGTTGAAAAGGATGGCTAGCTTCTGAACCGCCAGGTCAGGAACGAATGATTGACGGCTGAAGACTCTTTACTGCTCGTGGCGGCTTTCATCTTTATTCATTGACAGGATCGAGCAGCCAAGATCTGACGGTCAAGAATGTTTGCCGAGGGAGTACTTTGAAAGTTACCCGTTTGCTAACGTTAGCAGAGAGACAAAGCTACCCGTTTGCCGATGTAGGCCGAGGGACAACGTTACCCGTTTGCTGACATGGGCCGAGGGGCAACGTTACCTGTTTGCTGACGTCACCCGAGGGACATGCCGTTTACGGGTGTTGACGAATAGCAAGTCGGCCTATTTAAAGGTTTTCAAACGGACAACCAAAGGTCTATAATTTGTATAAAGATGTTTTTGAAAAAAAAAAAAGTTATTGTAGGCATTATACGGCAAAGTACTTGTTCACGGTGTATTGCTTTTAATTTACTCAAAGATTGAAGTTGATTTGCGCAATATATTTAAATTACATAAAATATAAACCAAAATCTAGTGTTGGGTATCGGGAAAAATCATATTGGGATAATTTCGATATTCGATATATCGAATATCGATCGGTGAGAGGCCTCGATATGGTACGGAGAATCATACGGAAAGTAGTACAGTAATTCGTACGGAAATGTGCAGAAAAACGGGAGGGGGGCTTTTGAAATTTTTGTGGCCCAGCGTCTTCGATATATTGCGGTAGAAAATATATCGAATTATCGGCAATATATCACAAAAATATCACAATATTTACCTTCTCATTATACCGATGAGACATCGTTAACCGGGTACCCAAAATTCGGTACATATCGTATATCAGCGCCCTCGATATCCAACACTACTAAAATCATTACGAACAATCCAATTTCATTTCAATTTCATTTCAGTTTTTCGTTGTTTTTCTTACAATGATTTGGGTGAAATTCACCTCCTATTTTTTAAACCACCCCACAACACAATTAATATTGTTTACCATTCAATTACTTAATACCAGTTTAAATTTTAGCTTTGACTTAGTGTTAAATTTTGGAGCTCAACAGCCGAGATAAAGCAAAACATATTTATTTACCTTTTAATCTTTGTTTATCACAAGCTTTTGAAACAAGATTGAAACAAAACTAATATCGATAAACCAACACTAATTGACACATTTCCGACCCATCTAACGATTCTTTATACATTTGATGATTTCAGTAAATCAACTAAAGCATTTACTAAAAACGCATAGATTCTCCACCGTATCTCATTAATTTCCCACATCCACAAATTTGACTTTCTCCCTTTAATAATCTTCTCCCCTATTATATATCTTCTCTCCTACAGTATCTTATCACTATGACTATTATCAACTCTCAAAACCTAATTTTACGTTCTAATTTTTCCGTTCTAATGTTTCGTTTCTAATCTTCCAGTCTAATTTTCCAATTTAATCTTTCGATCTAATCTTTCTTTTTTAACTAAATTGATTAAACTTTGGTTGAATTCGATTAAACTTTCTTTCAACAATGGTCCAAATGGTTATATGTTCGTTGGAAACCAGAGACCCAAATAGGAACATTATATATAAGAATTCCCGAGACAAATGACAAAATTACGGTCAAAAGAGGATAAACGTAAGCACGCCATTGGCTGGAATTTAAGCGGTACAAGTTATAAATTTCTACCATAAGAGACGAAACCGTACTCATACATCCCAGTAAACCTGATTGGAGACCTCCAACAATAAGGGAACTCGCCATAGTATCGATCTGAATTCAAAAAAAAAGACAAAAAAAAGCCCAATTACTTGGTAATCTCAATTATTGTAAACTAATCCCAATTTTCTCTACTTAATCCTCCCCCATTAAATCGACTTTCCCCAATTTTGACCCCAATTAAAAACTGATCAATCCCAATCTCTATGCAATAACCCCAAAGTTTCCAATCAAATTTCCCCAATTTCCATCCATATTCCGCAAATTTGAATCCAACTCCCCAAAATATATATTCAATGTTCTGAATTTCCCCAAAATTTGCAATCAAATTGCCACAAATTCAATACAATTCCCCCACCCAAATTTCAATCTAAATCAAATTTTCCCAATTTTTCCAACCTCAATTAGAGCTAATCAATCCCAATCCTTGTCCAATTACCCCAACATTTCCAATCAAATTTCCCCAACTTCCATCCAATTTCCACAAATTTCTATCCAGTATTTTCCCAAATTTCCAAATGCCCAATTTCATATCCAATTTCCCCAAATTTTCCCAAATTTCCCCAATTTTTCCAAATTTCCCAAAACTTTCCCAAATTTCTCTCCAAATGCTCACCGCAGCGTTAGTTGTAGAGAGACCCGCCTCCACCATAGAAGCTACTAAATTCACACCTAAAGTTCCCAAAGGAACCCACGAAATCCTTTGTTTTTTCCCTATCCCTCCTCCGTTATATTGACTGAAAAACCATCGAATCCAAGTCCCAAAAGGACCCGACAAAATGGCTAACCAAATTCTCCTTCTTTTTAAACACTTGGTATCGACCGCGGTTCCCGCGGCCCCTCCAAAAAAAAGAATCGCGGAAGTCGAAAAAAGGATAATTAAACTTCTCCATTCACGGTCTTTATGGACCGGAGGGAAGGAGAGAGGAAACGGCTTCCCCATCTTTTCGTACGATTCTTTATATCGGTCGAAAAGAATTAAAAATCCTTTCGCGGTATCGACTCCGATTAGTAACGACATGTAACAGAGTTCCAAACCTGAAAAAAGGGAGAGTGGGAGAGAAACAAGAACGTTTCGGTTTTAAGAAATGGTAAAAGTTTTTACGTTTTGGAAGTTTACCGTTTTTTCAGCTGGTAGGTGAAAGATTTGTTTTATGGAAAGAGAGGGAGAAAGGACGTGGAAGGAGAAGGGACAGATTTTGATGAGGTTTACAGTGCAAAAGAAAAAGAAAAAAAATTATCAAGAAATTGAAGTCAAAATATGATTAGTACTCAAGACAATTTCTATAAGATAGGATGTTCATACACTTCAAAAGAACAACGATCCAGAAAATAGAAAAACTAGCGAAGTTTTAAAAACAACAAACTTAAAAAAAAGCAGCAAACACAAAAGTGTTATTTCCTTTGGTAACACAGAGAAAAAAAATCCAAAGAATATGATTCTTAATTCATAACCACAATATACAAAATAGTAAGCACCAAGTAACTGACAAATGTTGGAAAAGGATGGAGTAAATATACATAAATAGTAAATATTTAATTTCAGTACCACAATTGTTTGTGAAATCAAACAAACTTACCTCGAGTTGAATTAACATATGTCAAGGAGTCAAACAAAGTCAACTCAATTGAACCCAAAGTCAACCCAATAACACCAGATTTGAGTTGACTCAAACTTAGGTCAAACAATACCAACCTAAGTCAACTTATTCATCTGTCAGTAGCAAAATACCACCCCTCTTTCCCCGTCCCTCGATGATCATCAAATCCCAAACCCCCAAAATCCCAAAATTTCAATTTTAAAATCCCAAAATCTCCACACAAACTATATCCTCCCATTCCAAAAGAGGTCATAATACATCAAATCAAACCAAATCAACTCAACTCAACTCAAGTTAACTCAAGTCAAGTCAAGTTAAGTCAAATCAACTCAACACAAGTTAATTCAAGGCAAGTCAACGTGTCATTTGAGGTCAATTCAAGACAGCGCAAACTCGTGCTAATCAATTTCAAATCAAACAAAAACAAATTCAAATCAAATTCATATTAAAACCAAATTCAAATCAAATCAAATCAAATAAAAAAAAAACCAAATCAAATCAACATAAACAAACCCAACCCAACCCAACTCAAGGAAACACAAGCTAATTGAAGAAAAACCAAAACAAACAAAACCAACTCAAGTCAACTCAAATGAAATCAAATCGAACAAAATGAAACAAAATGGCATCAAGTTAATCAAATCAAACCAAACCCAACAAACTCAACTCGAGTCGACTCCGTCCAACCAAACCCAAAACTAACTAACTAGCTTCATATCAACCAAACATCCCTCCCTCCCTCCATCCATCCATCCTTCTCCCTCTCCCTCCCTCCCCCTCCCTCCCTCCCTCTCCCTCTCTCTCCCCCTCTCTCTCTCCCTCCTCACCTACGACATATCCGGATATCGCCCGGAGCCACAATCCTTGACCCAATATCGCCAACATTCTTTGGTTCCACGAGGCAAAAGTGGTAATACTCCCACAAAGGCCGGTGGAGAGGCCCACAGAGAGAGGGAGGGAGAAGGAGGAGATTCGATCTTTGACTACAATGTGGGTCCATCCTGCGATAAAAGAACCCATCTAGGGAGAGAGAGGGAGAGGGGGAGGGAGGGAGGGGGAGAGGGGAAAGGGAGAGGGAGAGGGAAGAAAGACAGAGAAAAAAAGGGAGGAAGAAAGAGAAAGAGAGGGCAAGGGAGAGAGAGAGGGAAATAAAAAAAAATTATGGTGAGCCCATGTGAAGAAAAGAATTCGATTTAACTCAGAAAAGAGAGAGAAGGCGAGAGAGAGAGAGAGAGAGAGAGAGAGAGAGAGAGAGAGAGAGAGAGAGAGAGAGAGAGAGAGAGAGAGAGAGAGAGAGAAAGAAAAAGAAAACAATACTTAAAGTAAATTAGGAACAGAAAAAAAATAGTGTACCATATTGGCGGGAAGGTCCACAAAGAGAGCCGCATTATGGTCCGTAACGTGACCGATTTGCGGACCAAAAAGACTTTCCAAACCAGTCCTTATTAAAATCTGAGAGAAACAGGGAGGAAGGGGGGAGGAGGGAGGGAGGAAGGGAGGGAGAGCAACCAGAAATAATCAGAAGTAACAAATAAGAAAATAAGGGTAAATCATGAAAAAATTGATGGATAAAAAATAATAATAAAGAAAAGCAAAAAAAATCATGAAAACATTGACATACACATAAATAATAATTAAAAAAAGAAAAAAAATACACTACGAGAACGCTAAAAACAGCAGATGAAGAGAGTGAGTGAAAGAGAGAGAGAGGGAGAGAGGGAGACGCAGAGGGAAAGGGAGAGGGAGAGAGCAAGGGAGAGGGAGAGGGAAAGGGAGGAAGAAAGACAGGGAGAGGAAGAGCATGAAGAAGGAACGAAAAAAAACTTACTCCAAGAACGCTAAAAACGGCGAGATGACTTAAAATGGAAACCACGTCGAGGAAAGTTCCTAAACCGAAACTTTTTGGCTTCATCAGAGAGAGAGAGAGAGAGAGAGAGAGAGAGAGAGAGAAATCCTTGA
>JBBHKE010002648.1:0-52409 GCA_037447655.1 Zygnema cylindricum | reverse complement strand
CGTCTTTTAGGAATCAAAGAAAATCGAAAAAACAGACAAAAACAGCATAGACCTGAGTAAAACTTCGACGTCCACATAGACCTCACTTAAAAAACACAAATATAAGCTTAAAACCGTTAAAGACAGCTAAAAGACAGCTAAAACAACTAAAAAACAGCTAAAAAACAGCTAAAAGACAGCTCAAAGGCTAGAAAAAATTCCTATCTCCTCCCTTTATTTTTTACATTTTACGCTTTGTTAAACACCATACAAATAAATCAAAAAAAAAAATAGACAACTAAAAAAAAAAGAAAAAAAGAAGTGTAAAATACTAAATCCTAGTTATTTTATAGACCTTGCTTTTAAAACAGGGGCGAAAAAAAAATTAAAAATAAAACTAAATTAACCAGATATTTTATTGATCCTAAATAATAAAATGTGAAGAAAAAAAGAAAAAAAAAATCAACAGATAAAAAAAAAAACTAAATAAACATACCACAAATTGTTTCGCATTTTACATTTTTTATTTCCCTCCTCTATCCTTAAAAAAGATCGGAAACTCGACAGAAAATCGACAAAAAATCGACAAAAAATCAACAAAATCGACAGAAAATCGACAGAAATTGCCAAAATTCGAATATAAACACAAAAAATTCACTCCAGATACACCTGCAGCTTCAAAATGAGTCCAGATACGACAAAAACAGACAAAAAAGCTAAAAGAAACTAAGGATTTTCTGCGCCTCTCAACCGAAAACTAAAACCTAATTTTTTTTGGCTCCGGCAGTTAAAAACTAACCAGAGTTTAGCCAACCGCGGTTAATATCCTCGAAAAACATCGTTTCAGTTGATCCAACGGCTGAGATTGAATATCGACGCGGATTCAAGATCCTCCGCAATTTTCGGCTGTACTACATAAAAGTTTACGTACGGTTTGGAAATATTTTAAGTCCGCGTTTCAAAGTTTGCCACGTGTTACGTTACGTGACTCGTCCGTATAACCCTACAGAGCGGGTCAGCGTGGATGAACCTACCTTGGAAAAGAACTCTAATCATTACCCGCGGTTAAAAAAAATAGGTAAAAAATAGGAAAACAGGGTAAACCCTACTAAAAAAAAAAAGGTCAAAAACAAAGAAACGAGATCGAACCTTCCTGGGGTAAGGTTTTTACTTACCAAAATTTTAAAAATTTGGAATCTAGTGTAGTGACTCTCTTCCGAAAACGAGAAACGACAAAATACAATCCACCAACCTCAGATAATCCTTGCGATAATTGGCTGATAAACCTTTTCAGGAAACACCTCCTCTTGATAAACCGTCTTTTCAGAGCCAATCATAATCGAGAAGTGGCGCTGCTGGACACCGAAAGGCTGTTTTTGCGCCAGTCGTGTCGACGCTAATGGACTATCAAATATTGTCGACTGCCTACGGAAGATACATCGTAGCCGTCCGATCGTGGCCTTGCCTCACGATGTGTGGTTGGATTCGAATCTTTCTGGAAGAAACCGTATCCTTATGTAAATTCATCATTTATTACGAGGGGTTCTGCTCCATTCGGATCGTGTACAGGTCAGAAAGTACAGTACTGTAGCATTAAGGATGTAACATCGGCCGTTAATTCTGATTTTGTTTTAATCGACGGCTGTATAACGCAAATGAGCGACTATTCCGGCGTCGGAAAGCTCTATTGATACTGCACCATCGGCCATCTTATTGGCCGTCAGATTCTCACGGGGTTTTAAATGAACGGTGGATGTTTGCATTCTTACATGACATCAAAAATTATAAAATCAAGTGATAGTACCGATGTCACATATCAGGCGGAAGGTGACAAAAAATCTGGAGGGAGTCTAGGTCCAGCAGGTGCAGGTTTTTTCCTGGCTAGGCAGAGAGCCAGAGACCTATAATCCAATGATAGCGAGTCTACAGAAATTGACAAATGAAAAAAAAAAAGTACAGCCGACTGCTCTTATGCTTTTCTCCCATTGGCGCGGGAAATAAAATTAGTTCCGCCCTCCCATTTGTTGTACGGACGATATTTGTCGAGAGTCTCGCACGTCCAACGCACGGTTGTGCGCATTAAATCGAATATTCCGCGTGCCGTACTTTATCTCTCGAAAATCGATAAGATATTAATTGAGGAATACTAATTTTGTTTTAGAGCGAGATTTGTACAAATGCAAGGTTGTGGAGGTTTGGAAAGAAACAAGACAGGAGAGATGATGTTTTCTGTCTTTTAGGATGATAACAACCTTTAAAAAAGGACAAGATATGTTCGCTATTACTTCCCAAAACGACAGGGACTAATTTACTGTACTGTTTTTGTCTTTTGGGGTCATAGTCAAGGAAAAAATAAAACAATAGTAGCCTGCGGATTATGCGGTTAAAAAAATCACAAACCTATACAAAAAAAATAGGTTAAATTCGCAATTCAGGGTGAAGTTCCACCATAATTTTTTGAAATTGTACGGCCAACAGTACGAACTGATATATTCTATATATTTATGACGCGCGTGCTTTTTCGAGTGACGAAAGAGCGTTGCCAGAAATAGCGTGACGAAAGAGCGCTACGAGATTACTACACCGCGAATCGTTATTAGTGTCAAAGTCACTAATTTGGGTTCTTAAAATTTTGATTTTTTTTTTCAAATAGGATACATGATTTTAATTTTTCCTTGACGTTAATTAAGGCCCCGTACAGAATAAAGTAAAGCCCGAGAGTAAAATAAAATATAAATAGTGTGGTGTACGGTCGATGCAAATCGTACATAATTGTACCTTTTCAAGTGAAAATTTACAAAAAATGAATTAAATCAGATGCGCACGCATAGGAACGTGCGCTCAAAAATTCGGGATTAGTCAGACACGTAAATTAGAATAGCATGTACAGATATTTTAAATTCGCGACGGCGTACGATTTCTAATATTTTGTACAGATACATATATTAATGTATATAATTGTACGGCAAATATTCCATCTTTGCTGTTCCCAAATAAGCATAAACGCCGAAATTAGAATACACCTTTTTTTTTTTTTAAATCAAATTCTTAATTAGCATCAATTACGGTAAATTTTCCTCAACACTATTAAAACTTTGACACTAATAACGATTCGAGGTGTAGTGTTGCGTATCGGTAAAAAAATTATCGCGATAACACCGATACCGATAGTTATCGGTTATCGAATGGTTAGAGTTACCGATATATTTGTACTTTCTGTACTTTCTGTCCAGAGTACACGTGGCAGGTTTCTAGTGGATCTCAAGGAATAAAGGGACAAGGCTATGGCGTCGAATGTGAAAGGTACATCGTTTTAATTGGAGCCGTACTAAAGACGTACATATCTTATGCCAGCTACTGTACTTTCGGCTTGTACAAATGATCTGATTGGTAGGCACCAGTAAATAGGGGTTGTGCATAGGGCGCGTCGGGGGAATAACACGTACAGTTGAGTGAACTGGCCGTACGTTTATTTGTATGGTTTGTACATATATCTCCATCCCGATATATCGATTATCGGCTACCCGAAAAAATACCCATATCGGTTATCGGCAAATCCTTACCGATACACAACACTAGAGATTACTTTTGTTTTTTCGGTCGGATTTTGGAAGGTACACTGTGAATCGCTTACAATGTTAATAAATTATTAGTGTAAAGGAACAAATAGTGTTAACTCAAATTTACACATAAAACTAATAAAGATACACATACCCATAGTGTAGCCCCTCAACCTGTGTTCACATAGTTGTCGTTTGAACATGTGAGAACAAGTTCGCGTAATTTTGCCCGGCTATATTACTAGGAATCAATTTTGAGAGCACTTCCCGGTGTCAACGCCACTCACTTTCCAGTCTAGATGTCGTTGTCTGACACTTTTTTTGTACTTTGTACCAAAAAAAGACTACACGCGAATCGTTATTAGTGTCAAAGTTTAAGTAGTGTTGAAGAAAATGTACTGTAATTGATGCTAATTAAGAGTTTGATTTTTTTTTAAAAGGTGTATTCTAATTTTGGCGTGTGTGCTAATTTGGGAACAGCAAATATGGAATATTCTCCATACGATTTTACACGTTAATATATGTATCTGTACTAAATATTAGAAATCGTATGCCGTCGCGAATTTAAAATATTTGTAAATGCTATACTAATTTACGTGTCTGACTAATCCCGAATTTTTGAGCGCACGTTCCTATGCGTGCGCATCTGATTTAATTCATTTTTTGTAAATTTTCACTTGAAAAGGTATAATTATGTACGGTCCGACATTGACCGTATACCACTCTATTTATATTTTATTTTACTTTCGGGCTTTACGCTATTTTGTACGGGACCTTAATTAACGTCAAGGAAAAATTAAAATTATGTATCCTATTTGATAAAAAAATCAAAATTTTAAGAACCCAATTTAGTGACTTTGACACTAGTAACGATTCGCGATGTAGTTTTATTAGAAATTAGCACATTTTGTACACTGCACCTTTAATCGTTATTGGACTTATGTACTCTATATCGACGCCCCATAATTTTGACATTGATACCTTAAATATAATAAATTATACTATTTAATGACGGGGACCATAATCTGCCACGTCTCTGGTACTAAATTAGCATCAATGAAACTAATTAATTTTTTACACTAATAATTTATTTAGTCTAATACCGATTCACGGTGTACATTTTTTTAAAAAAAGGCCAAATTAGAGTTAATGACGCTAATTAAACCGTACTTATACTGAGGTAAAGAAACAATTAATATTAGTAATTATATTTAAGGTTTAAGGGTCAAACTCTAGGGGCGCATATATAGTGGTATTAACACTACAAGCGATTCACGGTGTATATATCATGGGCAAATTTTGAGAATTTCGGTGGTAGTCCATCATGACACATATCTTAATCATTCAACGTGTGGCAACTCTTCCATTTTCGTAACTAGTGAACCGCCTCCCACCTCCTCGAGGTGGGTTGCCAGCTAAAAAAAAAAAAAAGTGAATGCCTCGCGAATGAATATCCAATGGTCATTGTTACCTCCCATAACTAGTTGAGTAGTGGCAAGATTCTTTGTAATGTTGTTCTCGGGTATAAACAAAATAAGTGGTAGGATGAAGTATGACGAGATCCGGATTATTTTAAACAACCTCACACTTCGGCTGATGGAACTTCACCCTCGTCCGGTAAAATTGTTTTCCATTTTGCAAAGGCTAAAATACACATCACAATGGTTAAATGCGCACGATTTAGAATCAAAATTGAAAATATTAAGTGGCATGTTTAATGAACGACCAATCGAATACGCTTAATCAAATAAAATGGATGGACAAGATTGAACCGTTTTAATTGGAGTGACATGTGCAAACAATAAAAATAAGGATAAAGAAAACAATAACAAAAACCAAACATCTTTGGGGTATATTTTTTATTGTTCGCAGTCAAGTTTGCACGACGTAATAACGACGTCATAATATCACAAGGTTTACGTAAACATATAAGTGTGTGCATTTCTAATAGCTGTATCATACATATACTCTATTAGTTTGATAAAATTCGTATTTTTATACACTACATCCTCTATTAAATAACTAAAGCCGGCAACCGCGTATCATAATCGATAGCATGTGCAAAATGCAATGTTACAAAAATCATTCTACACGTTAAACAAATAAATTAAGCTTATTTCGTATTTTACCATGTAAAGCAACAATTTAGTTAAAAAATTACTTTAGTGGTCGAATTGTAGGTCAACGGAACCAAAATTGAGAATATTAGTCAGGTCGCTTCTTTTTGGTCAGTGTTTTTCATGTAACGTTGGGTAAAGCAAATAATTAAAATAAAAACGAATCGGAGACGCTCGTTTTTTATGGATAAGACTACACTCTTATAAAAATAATGATTAGTCTACATAGAAACTATAGTTGTTAAGAATTAAAAAGTAAAAAAAATAGTTTATAACTATAAAAGTGAAAAAATACAACTAATTTTACATAAATACCGATGTCCAAAACGTAAGATTGGCGTTAGCATTTAAGTGTGTACATTATACTCTATATTAAACACACACTTTACTGCACTATGTATCGTTATTAATGTTGATGTTTTATCTCCACTCGAGACATTTTTTTCTCCGCGCACACATGTTCAACTTTTAGTGGGAGAACGCTAATCGAAAGGTGAGAACCTTACAATCTTGTACGTTGTGGTGTAGGTAGTTTTTTAAGGTGTCGATAAAGACCATAGGCATGCCTTGTAAAGGTGAAAGTATGGTTTTTTGGTTGGTTAAAAAATTATTTTCAAAAAGCTTGCTAACTAACTTTGGGTTTTGGCTTTAGGAGAAGGCAATTATGGCTTTTATACTTTTATCATCAATACCCTCAATGTTGCTTTCTCATTGATGTTAGATTTGGGAGTTAATACCGAATGTAATGATCTTATGCTATTATAGTTTGCTTCAATAGTTGCATGTTTTGCTATAAGTGTGCGAAAGATATAAGTCCCATGCGTAGGTTTGCAATTCGCTGGATGTAGGGGTCATGGAGGTCAAGGGTTGAGAATTAGCCTAATAAACTTGTAATTTTCTTAAAGAGTCAGGGTTAAACTTCATAGGTTATATAGAAGGAAACGACACAGGAGTGGGAGTAATTGATGTTAAATTCACTGATGGCTTTACTGTAATATTTATCTTATAGTGATGGAAGGTTCCTCTAAAGCCACATTAACTCTTTTTCAATCTCAACAACAATCTGATGAATGTGCAAAGACAAAAGATTTTTTTAAGTTGGAAAAAAACAATTAAAACTATGGCATTACAGGGTATAGTCTTACAAGTCTAGTAATTCAATATAGTTTGATCAATAAAACCAAACTTTCCTGCCACTTTTTTTTCACTTTAAATATATGCTCCATATTACGAGACTTGGTATTTTCCCTTGTTATATAGATTTACAAAGCCATGGGTCTCTTCCGCATACACCAAATAGGTTTTTTCTTGGGTAGTTCATACGGTGGTAGACCCAGCGCCGCCCATAAGAATTCTGCGTGTACGTAAGATTGTGCACGAGCACGTATGTGTGTGCGTACGCGCCCTTGGAAGAAAGTGATGTTCAAACACGTGCGAAGTGTGCGCGGGTTCGTGCTGAATGCGTGATATTACGTGGCACGCGTCTTACGCCTGCGTGGCCAAGTATTCTCGTTATCGACGCATGGTATTCTGATGGCGCGTGGCTGATTAGAATTGTACATCACAGTACTGTACTGTACAGCTGTACCATTGCAATGACAGCTGGTTCAGACCATCGGTTTCGAGGGAACAGATTCTTGTAGATAATCCGTACGCCTAATCCGAAGGACCTGCGCGATGTGCTCGGTCGGTGGGACCGCCGGCCGCCGCTCGATCTGGGACGAAGCTTGGCTTACTAGGCGACCCCCGTAGAAATCTTGTCATATTTCCACCTACGGTCCATACCAAGGGCTGCGACAGTGCGACTTGCTTCTGCTCCTCCCATTGGAGGATATGCGAGGAGTCATAGGTCGCGGTAATTGAGTGTGCGTACGTCAAATCACATCATTGGTGAAACTACGGTTCAGTACAGTCCACCGTGTATCGCTACGGTACAGTACATCGTGAATCTTTATTTGCCTAATGCAGAGGTCGCAAAAGTCAGAATTTTACATAACCGAAACCGAACGTTTTTTTTCTTTTCAAAATCTGAGTAAACGACGCCCGACCGGGTTATGTCACTCTCCAAAATTGTTAACCGTTAACCGACCGGCGTTACGAAAACAAAAGTTAACCGAAACTCGAATTTTCGCGACTAACCGTACCCGCCCGTAACCGAAAAAGTACAAAAGTAAAACGCTCGCTGTTATTAGCGTTAAGCATTTATTGCACAGCGAATCGTCATTATCGTAAATAAATAATTAATGTTATCCATTCTAATTTATAATTTTTCGTTTTAAAAAAAAAAAGTTTTACTCTAGTTTATCAGTAGCTCTAATTCGGGTTTCTGTCCATAATAATTATCCGCTCTGAATATCTTTTAGGTACACATACAGAATCCGACAAATGTGTAATTTCACGTCAATATGACGTTTGCACTACGTGGTTCGTGAAAACTGAACTACATCACAACGACCTGTATTAAATCATTTTTTGTACTTTTTTCGTTAATACGGTACAATTTTGTACGGTCAGACACCGATCGTATGCCACATTACTTTAAACGACGCTATACTAGAGTTGTTAACGCTGTTGTAAAAAGTACCTTAAATAATTTAAAGAAAAATTTAGAGTTATTTATTATTTTTAAGATTTTTGGTTCAAAATTCGTGGTGAAGGAATTAGCGTTAATAATGATAATTACGATTCGCGGTGTAGTGTTAATGGAAAATTATGATTAATAATACTATTTAATGCAAGGAGACCTTGTAGGTTATAGTCCACGTATTTAAATAATGTTGTTAACTATATTGTGTTATTTTTGGCTATAAGTAGTAGCGACTTATTAACACTGATAACAATGAGTGGTGTAGTGGTACACCTCCCTTTGCAAAAAAACAACTCGTGTACCTTTTCTTTTTACTATTTTGACTTTTTGCAATCTCTCTTTACAAATATTTATTTTCCTTGACAGTCACCTCCCTCAAGAGATTTGTTCCTAATTTTGCGTGTAAATCTTATATTCTCGGTTGGATTTAACACACAAAAGATCACTAACAATTAAAGTCGCTAGTGAGCTCCTCTTTTTTGTTATCGTGTTCCCGACATCCGAAAAAAATGCATACGGACATGGAGCTAGCAGCCGGAATAGCTAAAATAGATCTAGCAACACCGGATAGAATAGGAAATCCTCCATCTTTCGCAGGTACATTTGATTTTTTTTCCACCATTAAGTATCTTAAAGTTCAATCTTTCGTCGTTGGTTAATTTTAAATCAAAATAACGTTTCATTTCGTCGTTAACGAGCGTTTTTTTGTCACTGGTAATAAGAACCTCATTTTCGTCACTGCTCTCGATATGTTTTTTTCTTCCAGAAAATTATCGACTTGAAGCTTCCGTGCATGAAGTTTATATTCTTTGTCAATAAAATGAGCGGTTAGTGATATGAATGAGGTTCTTTTTATCGTATCGGTCTAAATTCTTTGTCAATAAAATGAGCCGTTACTGACATAAATAAGGTTCTTTTTATTGTCTCGGTCCAGAGATCGGTCGTAAATGCGACAAAAATATTGTTATCAATATTTTCTTTAAGTTTTGGGATGATCAAACTACGAATATCTTTGGCAGAAGATATAATGTAGTGTTTTACGCTATTGACGGACGGGAGTAGCTAGTAGATGTCAATACTTTTGTTGGACAAAACACCAACATCAAATAATGCTTGACAAAATGCTTGAAAACTTGGGAACATAAAAAAAGAAAAAAAATTATCATACAATTACTAACCATGATCAATAAACAAGGTTTATACTAAAACAACATCATGACAAACCAAATAATAATAAAAAATAAAAATAAACGTACGAGTATAAATTATAGATGAAAAAATAGTGATGAAGCTCAAGAATATCAATTTATCAACAAAACAAGCTATAATGACACATACATTAAAGCCATCCTAAATGGAATTAAAAATAAATCATACCTGAACCGTCAACCATAAAAAATGGACGAAGGTCCTCACAATACATCAAAGCCACCATTTTCGCAAATTTTTTTTGGTCACTCGTTTTCGCCTCCGTTTTTGAAAGAAACTTACGAAGAAGTCCTCTAAAACTATGTTGGCCAAAGCTAAATATGTGTGAGTGTTAATTGTTGAAGTATCGTTTGTTGAATGTATTGATAAACTATGAAACATGTATTACAAGCCACAAAACCTCCCACCTTTACTATGTATTTGTTTGATGTTTTAGTTTCATAGATTTGTTTAAATTGTTTTTAACAACTTGAAATGGCCTTGCTTTCTTTCACTAGGTAATACTAAGCAATTTCACCATTTTTTGATTTTTGAAGTTCGTTTTGGATTATAGTATTAAAAGAAGCGGGAATGCTTTTCTCCATTTTGGTGTATGACTAGGTTTGTTTGAATTGTGGTCAAGTTTATATAACTTAAATAGCAATTAAATTTATCGATTTATTGTTTTAAACATGTGAGTAAACTAATAATTGGGATTTGTCGTGGAAAATTGACGTAATAATTTGATTTATGCCGATTTATTAACTAAAAAATACTACACCGTGAATCGCTATTAGCGTAATAAAAAAAACAGCGTAATGAAAAAAATAGCGTTATTTACGCTAATTGGGAATTTCAGTTTTTTCCAAAAAAATATTTATTATAATTTATCATTAACTTTAATTTTTAAACTGCTTTGTAATAATTGTCGGTGCATAATATCTTCACACTAAAATATGTGCATGTACAAAATTGATCAAATCGTACGCCGTCGCGTTTTTGTGACATTCGCATCATTTTTTCCAAAGCACATTTACATGCGCGCGCGTTAACGTAAATATTTATTTTGTACTTTTTTACTTGAAAAATTAGAAAATAATAAGGATCTGACAGTCTATATACCACACTATTTAGAAAGGCACTATATTACAGTTATCAACCCTATTAGGCGGGGTACCTCAAATAACGTTCAGAAACATTTAGAATGATTAATTCTATTTAGGAATTTGCCAAAAAAAATGGGGTACCTCAATTAGAGTCATGAATGCTAATACTGATTCATGTTGTACATGTCGAATGACATTGACATAATAATATGATATATTTGTGGAAACATATACGATGAATAAGTAAGCCAATAATTACGATCTGTCACGTGATATTGAAATAATGATTTGACATATTTTTGGAAACACCGCATAAAGTGCATAATTAACACTTTACAACAGAATACGATTTGCAGCCCTTATCTTTTAGTAAGATTCGCAAAATAAATAGTGTTAGTACCGTGTTAGATTTGCGACGCTAATCATGATATCACGTACTTCCACGATACCAAAAGTACAAATTACGATATTGTTGGAAAAACAAAGTACAAAATTTCATTTTTTTTCGTTTTTTGCTTTATTGACCGTAACCGTTTTTTTTTATGTGAATCAACCCCCCGAATCAGCCTGACCCCCCAAATTTGGGAACCGAATTCGTTTCGCAACCGGCGCAGGCGGTCGGTTATCGGTCGGTCACGGTTTCGGTTGACCGTTTGCGACCTCTGGCCTTATGTACTATATATCGGCACCCCTAAATTTTGACATTGATACCTGTTATAAAATTAATGAATATATTTTTTCTTTGACGTTATTCACGGTTCTTGTAAATTAGCGTTAACAATCATACGGAAGGTGTTTGTTCGTACAAAATCCTATTTCGTTATCAAAAATCTTATAGAAATGGTAGTTAACTTATGTTGGACGCATAAAAAACTACGCTTAGAATAAACGTGGAGTCCAGTTTTCGACAAATGCGTTTGCACACCCAAATTAGAATTATGGATTAGTTATAGTAAATAGACGCGACGCTGTACGGATTGTCAGATTTTGTACTTTTACCTATTATACTGTTTATATAATGACGACAGATGCAGTGCACCTAAATCAACGTTATAGAGAAATTAGAAGCAAACGTTTATAATTTTGTTTTGCAATACCCAAATTAGTATTCAAACACTAATTAATTATTGACACTAAAAATTTATAAACGCTAATAACGATTCACGGTGCTATGTCTTGCACTATAGTAAGTTTAATATTGTTTTCGCCACAAAAATCATATTTTCTCGTACACAATTTTCCGATTTTCAATATGAGACCGCCAATTAGAAGCTGAGAATCTTACTTTTCAATCGTAACAGTCAGATCAACAATCAGACAGTTGTGTACAGAGAAAAGATGTTTTAAGTGGCGAAAAAAACACTAACACTAATAGCGATACACGGTGTACATGTTTTGGCTGTATAAAAAGTTGAAAACTCTTAAATAGATAGTGCAAATGGGGTAATTAGTGACTGGCTAGTGGAAACAAGTGTTACCTTTTTTCCAGTGCTAACTCCTCGTAGGGGAATATTATAGAAATTAATGATCCATTTAAAGTATTTTCGAGGTCTAAATAGAAATATAGAAAGAAGCCGAGGCAGTCTACCTCTAACTTCTCTCTCCAACTCTCAAACTTGTCGCAGTCACTGAGAAATTGGAGAGGGAGCTAGAGCCATGGCTACCTAGGCTAACCAGAAGTTTACGGGATTTTATATTAGTTAGGGGTTTTATTGCTAAAAAGATAGTGCCGGCTACAGGATTTGATCCTTGTACCTACCGGCCGGCAGGCAGACGGTAGACGGTAGCCTTAGCCGTTAAGTCTTCATCGGATGTTACGCAATATAGGGTATGATATTTATTTAAATGTTATTAAGTAGGAAAATTCATTTAACTATAACTGATTACGGGAGACATAGATCCATAATTGTAAAAGTAAGGATAGCGGTACTGATAAGAAACCAATACCGCGCATTTGTTTCTTTATAGAAAAGAATATCGCACATGCATTTATTACGGCTACGATTAAATATGAATTTAATCGGACGACCAAAATTAACACCGAGATTGCGGAAGAGGATTTTGGCGGTTTATGGACATCGCCACATCGGACGACACGTGGCGAAATAACATTGGATCGCGGCATCTCCGAGGATTACAGGAACGAATCCGGACATACCAAGTGTCGACATTTAGGCCATGTCGTACGATGTTCGTACAAAAAGTACACCGGCAGCTCTACTTTTGTGTACGGAGCTGCATTCTGATTGGCTCCGTACATCAGGAGATAGAGTCTGTGAGAGAGATAGGACTTAGAAAAATTAGGAGATAGGACCCTCTCTCCCAGAGAGCTTCTGTACAAAAGGTCAACTTTGACCCTCCATAACTTACTGCTCAGGGGAGCAAATTCAGAGATTCTTTTTGCTATCGACTCAGGGGAGTCTTGTCTTCACAGGGGTGAAGTTGGTCAGAGTTTTTGTCTGCCACGGTGGCAGTTATTTTTGCTGAAACACAAAGGGGTCAGGGTTATCCTAGAGGCTTCTTGGAAGTTGTCCACTTTGAGGACTTATGGAGGTCTCAGAGTTTCAAATATCGTTATTGTGTACATTCACGGGGTTCGTATACATATTTGTTCGAGCTAGCAATAAAATATTATTTAACTACGAGATATTTTATGTTTGTTTCCGCCACGTTGATGTAGATTGTATAAACTGCCATGATAGCCTAAATTATTAGTGGTTAATTGTAGCGTTTGATTGCATCTTTTTTTCCTCGTTCCCAAAGGAAAAAATAGATATATACTTGGAGGTAACAGAAATACAAAAACTTGTGGGAATAATTTTGGGATTGTTATTATAAGCGTTTAGTTTACATCGACGACAAAGCTACTATACACAATAATATTGTGGCATGCCTAACATTGGTGTACATATTTGCTTCGTGTCTAGGTATTGTTTTCATTTATCATGCACATTATTGAGGGCGTCACATTCTATCTTTTGACGTTAATAAATTTTAAACGATAAGGTTGACACCCGAACACTTCATTGTGTTGAGTTACTATCACCGACAAATTATGTTTTGTTAGTGCACATTGGAGTATCATAGGAGAAGATCATTATGACGGTGTATGCAGCAAAACCGTAAGAGTTTGAGGATATCCTATAGGAGACAAACATCACATGAAGATTAGGTGACCGCAGAATGTGATACCATACCAGTACTCCCGCATTTCATTTTAATAAATGTGAGATAAAATCGATAACGTGAGAGGGAGAGGGAGAGGTGACAATATCGTAAACTTTTGCAAAAGACCCATCAATTGAAGTGGATGTCCCAGACCTGTGCAATTTTTTTTTTGGTAATTGCGCGTGACGAGCAACGAAAAAAATAACGAGTACTCTCCCTCTCGTTAAAAAATTCCCACTCGTGTGGCGTGTGTGTAGAAGGCTTTTTATTCGTTGTGCTAATAATAATTTAACTAAAATCACATCACGAGGTAATTTTTGATTATATTTTTTGATGAATTCGATTCACATGCCAATGGGTCAAAAGTGAATATATAAGATGACAATATTGGAGTACATTCGAAATATCAAGATGATATTTATTCTAATATGGTAAAAAGAATAAGTTTATATGGTAAAATATTTTCTCGTTGGGCACACAATTTTTTTGCGTTGAAGTAGGTGTACGGTTTTATACAACAATGTTCTACTTGTACTATAGTTTTTATAATAAATTTCTTTAAGTGTTGGAACCTCTTCAGTTTACTGCGAATTGTACCAGAGTGCCAATTTGAAGAAATAGTTTCTTGCTTCGACTATAAATTTTGATATTATGCACCGATTAAGAATCATTAAATATTGATGTAACAACCTTACCTCCGTTGTAAAAAGTTGATATCCTACAAGTTCGATAAAAAATGAGTAACTATTTTAGATAACCGTCAGATAAACTTAACGCATATTACAAATAACACTCACGTTTCTGCAATTTTGAAACCTCCATAGGTCCTCAAAATGGGCAGCTCACATGAAGCCCCTAGGATAACCCTGACCCCTTTGTGTTTCAACAAGAATAACTACCACCCTGGTTGACAAAAACCGAGACCACTTTCACCCAATGAAATCAAGACCCCCTTGAGTCGATAGCAAAAAAAATCTCTGAATTTGTTCCCCTGATCATTAAAGTTATAAAGGGTCAAAGTTGACCTTTTGTACACAAGCACTCTGGGAGAGAGGCGGCTACCTACCAAATTTTCTAAGTCCTAAATCCCTATCTAAACCCTCTACTACTAGAGTACGACACCAATCAGAATAGTGTGTTGTAAAAAAAGGTACTGGCGTCGTAGTACTTTTTGTACGGCCATCGTACGGCATGGCCGAAATGTCGACGTCAGCCATATCCGGATTCGTTCCCATATTCTTCGGAGATGCTACAAGGCGATGAGGTTGTGTTACGTGTCACTTGGCGTGGCGGTGACCGAAAACCGCCGAAACGCATATTCCGCGATCTCGGCACCTATCGTGGCTGTTCGATCAAAACCGACTTTCAATCTAGCCGTCAAAAATAAATGCGCGGTATTTTTTTCGCTGTCCAAACAAATGCTGTACTTATACTCTAATTGTGTCTATGTGCCACAATTTTATTCGCGCTGTTAAATGAATTTATCTTTGTGTACATCCTTAAATATTTAACGAACCCTATAAACCTTAACATTGGTCCTAGACTATAAAACAAAGCTAACGACTTCTGGTGACTTTGACGTAAGTGTAGAAATTAAAGGTTCTTTTAGTATTTTCTAGGTTTAAACTTGTAAAGATAAAATGCAGAAAAGAAGCAGAGGCAGTTTGCCTCTAACTCCTCTCTTAAACTCCCACACTTGTTGCACTCACAAAAATTTGGAGAGGGAGCTAGAGCCATGGATGCCTAGGCTGTTTAGAGAGAGACACACTGTAGTTTGGTAGGTTTACCAAAAAAGAACTTGACGGACCGAGGATTTAATCTTGGAACTTGTAGTCTGTCAAAGTTGCTAGTAGCCGTTAGCTTTATCTTATTAGTCTCACCTGTGCTGAAGTATATAGGGTTCGATTATTTTATAAATGTATACACGTAGACCAATTCATTTAATGGCGAGAATAAATTCTTAGGACATAGATACAGTTTAGTATAGTACGATTTACTATCTTTCGCGAAAGGAATACCGCGCATTTGTTTCGACGTCGAAACAAATATCCCGCATTTATTTTTAACGCCTAGAATTGGAAACCGATTTGATCGAACGACCACTTTAGGTGCCGAGATCACAAAATAGGCGTTTTGGCGATTTTCGGTCACTGCCATGTTAAGTGACACATGGCACGCCGTCATTGGATTGCGACATTTTCGGAGAATATGGTAACAAATTCGGAATATGACAAATGTCATCTTTTTGGCCATGCCGTACGATGACCGTATAGAAAGTACTCAAACACCTTTACCTTTTTGTACGACATATTATTTTGATTGGTGCTGAACTCTAGTAGTTGAGGGTTTAGAGAAGGATTTAGGACTTAGAAAATTTGGTTGGTAGCCGCCTCTCTCCCAGAGTGCTTCTGTACAAAAAGTCAACTTTGACCCCTCATAACTTATTGCTCAGGGGAGCAAATTCAGAGATTCTTTTTGCTATCGACTTAAAGGAGTTTTTTTATTTCATTAGGGTTAACGTGGTCAAAGTTTTTGTTTACCAAGGTGGTAGTTATTCTTTTCGAAACACAAAGGGGTCAAGGTTATCCTAGGGGCTTCATGTGAGCTGCCGATTTTGAGAACCTATGCAGGTCTCAGAATTGCATGTTATGGGCCCACCCTTTAGGGTGCCCATATTTAATGGAATTGGCTTCATATACTGGGAGAGTATGATGAGTATAGCTCAATGTGAGAAAAGGTTTGGGGAATAGTGAGTGGACGAGTGAGGTGTCCATCCAGTCTTGGCAGCCTTCCACGGTTTGGAGGAAGCAAAGTCACTTGAGATGCCGATCCATCTCCAACGGAGGAGACAAAAAAGGGGAGGTGGTGGACAAAGGAAAGGAGAAAGAGAGGATCACACCGATAGCAATCGATACATCATTCATGTCACCTATTTTGAGGAACTAAGAGAATGAAACTGATACCTAGGACTATACCAATATGGCGGCAAAAC
Organism: Zygnema cylindricum; assembly: GCA_037447655.1. Classification (NCBI taxonomy): domain Eukaryota; kingdom Viridiplantae; phylum Streptophyta; class Zygnematophyceae; order Zygnematales; family Zygnemataceae; genus Zygnema; species Zygnema cylindricum. Next base: position 35,712 of record JBBHKE010002648.1, on the reverse strand, counting down.
ACTTCATCCTCTGCCATTTCATTGAAGGGCTTGCAACTCTTCATTTGCAGTTAAAGAGGGCATCCAATCTTTGGGAGGTTCTCATAGTGATGTACCGAAGTGGAACGTTTTAGCAACAACAGTTGGCTGATCAAAAAACTAATGCATATGTATACAAAGGGGGGAAGATGTTGGATTTTTGTAATGAGCTCGAAACACTTTTCATGGAGCTAAAGAGTGCTGGACAGGTTGAAATTGAAAAGATGAAGGTTAACTGCTTGCTCATGAAGTTACCAGATGAGTTCGAGAATATAGTCAACAGTGTGCAAGACTTGCTAGACTCAAGGTGGATATCAAATTAAGTGTTAGGGATGATTCTCGTTTGGGAGAATACGATTGAGATCCGAAGGGGAGGAAAGAGTGGGCAAGCGTTGGCAGTTGGGACCGATTGAAAGAATAGGGATTCCAGAAAACTGGTCGGAAACTATAGAGGGGGGTGGTAGAAAAATCATACCGATGAGTTTGTACCGAGGGCTTTTAAGAGATGGTGTCATTTTTGTAAGAAACTAAGGCACTATATGGCGGAGTGCACCAAGCTAACCGAACTCTAGATAAATGAGGGGCAAATCGGTGGACCTCCAAGAACAAAGAAAAAGGCTTTTGTGATAGAGGTACATGAGGAGAAATCGGAGGACGACGACGATGAGCTCTTGTTGGAAAAGGAGTAGGAGGCGAAGACTGAAGCCGAAATTCCTCGAGAGCAGATGTGCTTTTGGAGGATTAAAAGGCAAAGGAGGCTGGATTGTGGATTCGGGTGCCTCAATGCACATGTGTAAGGACAAACATCTGTTCACTAAGATGAGAAAGATCCCTACCGTAAAGATAAAGTATGGGGATGGGAGAGTAGTCACCACTACTTTGGTAGGATTGGTAGATCTGAAAGTCTTAGTGGAGGGAAAGATATCCATAGTGATATTCTCTGTTGTGTTATTTATTTGAGAGTTAAACAAAATCTCATCTCAATGTATGTGTTAGATGATCTGGGTTATGAGACTAGCACTTGGAAGGAATTCTTTACTCCTAGCTTTGAGGAGGAAGTTTATTTCACTGCTGAAAAAGGTAGCCAAGGGATGTTTAGGCTGATTTTAAGCAATGAAAAGAAGAAACTTTACTATGCTAGTGTTTATGATAATATGTTGTGGCATAAGAAGCTTGGACATATGCATTTAGATAAGTTAAAAAAAATGAAAAAGATGAGAATAGTGGAAGGAATTCAGTTCGGAAAAGTGAAAACTTAAGTAACTGTAGGGGTTGTGCTCAAGGTAAAGCACACTAGTTACCTTTCCCAAAAGAAGCCACTTATAAAGGAGAAAAAGTTTTAGACTTGGTACACACTGTGAAACTCTGAGACCTCCATAAGTCCTCAGAGTGGACAGCTTCCAAGAAGCCTCTAGGATAATCCTGACCCCTTTGTGTTTAAGCAAAAATAACTGCCACCCTGGCAGACAAAAACTCTGACCAACTTCACCCCTGTGAAGACAAGACTCCCCTGAGTCGATAGGCAAAAAGAATCTCTGAATTTGCTCCCCTGAGCAGTAAGTTATGGAGGGTCAAAGTTGACCTTTTGTACAGAAGCTCTCTGGGAGAGGGGGTCCTATCTTCTAATTTTTCTAAGTCCTATCTCTCTCACAGACTCTATCTACTGATGTACGGAACCAATCAGAATTTAGTTCCGTACGCAAAAGTACAGCTGCCGGTGTACTTTATGTACGGACATTGTACGACATGGCCAAAATGTCGACACATGTCAAATCCGGATTCGGTGCCATAATCTCCGGAGTTTCCACAATCCAACAGAATTTTCCCACGCGTCATCCGATGTGGCGATGGCCACAAACCGCCGAAATCTTCCTCCGCGATCTCGGCGCTAATCCCGACCGTCCGATTAAATTCGGCTTTAATCGTAGCCGTAATAAATACATGCGCGGTATTTGTTTCTTTTACGAAACAAATGCGCGGTACTGATTTTTGTCCGTACCGTAAGTCGTACATTATATATTACTGGATCTATGTATCCCGTAATTAATTCTAGTTAAATGGTTTATCGCTTGTATACACATGTAAATAATTATCAAACTATATGCTAGGTAACACTACCGCTAGATGAAACGGCTAAGGCTACCGGCTACTTCGTGTCTGCCGGCCGGCAGGTACAAGGATCAAATCCTGCCGCCGGCACATACATTTTAATTAAATATATAAACCCTAATATAAAATTCCCGTAAACCTCAGGATAGCCAAGGTAGCCATGGCTCTAGCTTCCTCTCCAATTTCTCAGTGACTGCGACAAGTTTGAGAGTTGGAGAGAGAAGTTAGAGATAGACTGCCTCGACTTCTATATTTCTTTTCAGACCTAGAAAATACTAATAAAACCATTAGTTTCTACACTCCCCTTATTTTCTAGTCAATCTTTAATTTCAGACCACACTTCTCCTTGCAAAAAATTAGTTTAGGGGAAGGCACAGGTTTGGTCATCATATCTGCTACCATCTCACTATCTGGTCTGTACTCTAAACTGATTATTTTGTTTTCTACTTTCTCTCTAACAAAGCTGAGTCTGATGTCCATGTGTTTGGCTTTAAAATGGTGTTTAGGATTGGCAGAAATAGCGATTGCTGCCTGATTATCACAAAATATTTTCTGCACACCACTCTTAAGGTGACCAAGCTCACCAAGCAAAGACTTGACCCACATCAATTCTTTTACAGCAGAGCAAGAGGCCATATACTCAGCCTCCATGGTGGACTGAGCAATAACCTTTTGCTGTTTGCTACTCCAACAGCAAGCCCCATCACCCACATATAATACATATCCAGAAGTACATCTCCTCATCGGAGCATCACCATAACTGGCATCACTCCAAGTAGTGATGTGAGTATTCTCCCCACCCAAATGCAACCATAGATCTCTAGTTCCTACCAAGTATCTAAGGACTCTCTTAGCTGCCTCCCAATCCTTCTTAGTGGGAGCATTTAGACTTTTACTCAGCACTCCTACAGCTGCAGCTAAATCCGGCCGGGTACAATTCATAAAATAGATTAGACTTCCCACTACTTGCCTGTAAGGAATAGTCTGCATGAACTTCTGTTCTTCAGGAGATAATTCCTCGTCTAAGACTATGACTCCTTCTTCCTCACTCCCCTCACTTCCCTTCTTCAATTCCATTGGAGTTGTACAACTATTAGCTTTATCCATTTGAAATTTTTCAAGCATGTTCCCTATTGCTTCCTTTTGAGTCAATCTTATAATTTTTCTTTTTCGGTCTCTCTCTACTTGAATTCCCAAAATATATTTTGCTTCCCCCATATCCTTCATTTCAAATCTCCCCTTAAGATCGGTTTTCAGTTTATTAATTTTTTCCATTGATTTACTTAAAACAAGCAAATCATCAACATAAATTGCAATAAATATAAAACCTTCCTCATCTTCGAAAACATAGATTGAGTGATCTGAGCTGATCCGAATATATCCTAGACCGGTAAGAAACTCATCAAGCTTCTTATTCCACTGTCGGGGCGCCTGTTTCAAACCATAAAGAGATTTAATCAGCCGGCATACCTTACTCTTCTCTCCTTCTTCCACAAACCCTTCGGGTTGTCGCATGAAGATCTCCTCTTCTAATTCTCCATGCAAAAAGGCTGTTTTGATGTCCATCTGGTGCACTTCCATGTCTTCCGCCGCTGCTAAACTGAGAAGTATGCGGACGGAGGGAAATCTGACCACCGGGGCAAAGGTTTCCTCGTAGTCAATTCCTTCCTTTTGTGTAAATCCCTTTGCCACTAATCTGGCCTTGTAGCGCTCGATTGTGTTATCTGGGTTCAGTTTTCGTTTGAAAACCCACTTACAACCGATTGGTTTTCGGTTAGGGGGACAGTCCACCAGCTCCCAAGTATCGGCTGCCATGATTGAAGCCATCTCCTCATTGATGGCTGTCTTCCACCGGTTTCTTTCTGGACAAGTCATCGCCTCTCGATAAGTTTGAGGTTCATCTTGATGAGATAGTTTAGTTACCTTGTTATTAACCTGTTTTTCTTGCAGTCTTTTGCTACTTCTCCTCCCTCCCTCAAAATCTGAGGCCGGAATAGATGGTTCTCGTGGATTCTTTCGAACAAACTCGGCTTCTCCCCTATCCCTTGATTCCGAATCAATTTCCACCACGTCTTCCGCTTCGAGTAGAGTTGTCACTGGAGTTTCCACAGCCGAGTCCTTTTCGGTCTGATTTGTTCCTGCAAGAATGTAATCGTCTCTAAAACCTGGATAGTTAGGAAGCTCAAAGTCATCAGAATTTTCTGACTCAAATCTGATTTTTACTGACTTTGTATATTTGAAGGGATCCACAGACTTTCCTTCATCCATAACTACTAGATGCTTTACTAAGATTATATCTTCTCTTTTTAGATCATAAACTCTATATCCTTTAACATCCTCATCATATCCTAATAAGTATCCCGGTTTTCCTTTAGGATCTAGCTTCCAATTGGACCGATCAGTATCTAGACTGAATACTTGACTGCCGAAAACCTTTAAATGAGATAAGTCTGGTTTCCGGCCTGTCCATCTCTCATAAGGTGTTTGATCTTTTATAGCTGAAGTAAGAACTCTATTTTTGAGGTAATTAGCACAGTTCATTGCTTCTGCCCAAAACCTTTTTCCTATCTTCTTATCCGACAACATACTTCTAGCACTATCACTTAGTGTTCTATTTAACCTTTCAGCTACCCCATTCTGTTCAGGATTTTCTGGCACTGTCTTTTGGTGTTGAACCCCATCTTCCCTCAAAAAATCCTCAAACTGGTTAGAAGTATACTCTCCACCATTGTCACTCCTTACTCTCTTGATTGGAGTTTCATGGAGTTTTTCGCTCCATGCTTTATATTGTCTAAAACAGTCCTCAGCCTCTGACTTGTTTTTCAAAAAATATACTCGGGAATACCGAGACCAATCATCAGTTATAGTCATCATAAATCTCTTCCCCCCCGGTGAGGGCACTCTAGCCGGTCCCCAAATATCTGTGTGTACTAGATCTAGAAGTTTTTCTCCCTTGTAGGTGGCTGTTTTTGGAAAGGGTAATCTGTGTGCTTTACCTTGAGCACACCCACTACAATCACTTATATCATCACTCTCACTGAACTGAATCCCTTCCACCACTCCCATCTTTTTCATCTCTCTTAACTTATCTAGATTCACATGCCCAAGCCTCTTATGCCACATTATAATATCATGAACACCAGCATAATAAAGTTTCTTCGTTTCATTACTTAAGATCAGCCTAAACATCCCATGGCTACCTTTCTCAGCAATAAAATAGACATCCTCCTCAAAACTAGCAGTAAAGACTCCTTTCCTAGTGCTAGTGAAAAAACCCTTATCATCTAATACTGATGTAGAGATAAGGTTTTTGTTCAGCTCCGGAATAAACAATACATCGGAGAATGTTAATATGGATGTCTTTCCTTCTACTAACACTTTCAGATCTACCGATCCTACAAGAGTAGTGGTGACTATCCTCCCATCCCCGTACTCTATCTCTACGGTGGGAATCTTTCTTATCTTAGTGAACAGGTGTCTATCCTTACACATGTGCATTGAGGCACCTGAATCTATAATCCAGCCTGCTTCACCTTTCAATCCACCGTAAGCACATTTTTGCCTTCGTGGAATTTCAACCTCAGTTTTCGCCTCCAACTCCTCATCCAAAAGGAGCTCATCGTCCTCGTCCTCGGATTCCGCCTCAAGTACCTGTGTGACAAGGGCCTTTTTCTTTCCTCTCGGGGTACCACCGGTCTGCCCCTCCTTTACCCGAAGCTCGGTTAGCTTGGTGCACTCTGCCATATAGTGCCCCGGTTTCTTACAAAAATGACATAAACCTTTGGGAGCCCTTGGTTCGAACTCGCCAACCTGTTTTTTCTGCTCCCTACCCCCATAGTTTCCGACTGGTTTCCGAGAATCCTTGTTCCTCCAATCGGTCGCTGTTGCCAAGGCTTGGCCACTCTTTCCTCCCTTTCGGATCTCAATCGTATTCTCTCAAACGGGAATCATCCCTACCACTGAGTTCCATATCCACCTTGAGTCCGGTAAGTCCTGCACACGGTTGACTATGTTCTCGAACTCATCAGGTAACTTCATTAGTAAACAGTTAACTTTTTCTTTTTCACTAAAAACTTTACCCGCACTCTCTAGCTCCATGAAGAGTGTAGCAAGCTCATTGCAAAAATCCAACATATTTCCCCCTTTGTATACATACTCCTTAACTTTCTGATCAGCCAACTGTTGTTGCTGAATCGTACCACTTCGGTACATCTCTATGAGAGCCATCCAAAGATCGGATGCCCTCTCTACGTGCAAATGAGGACATGCAAGTCCTTGAGTGAGATGGCGTAGGATGAAGTGTTTTGCCGCCATATTGTTGAAGTCCCAGGTTTCAGTATCATTCTCCTCGTTCCTCGGAATAGGTGACATGAATGCTAAACCAGTTGCTATTGGTGTGGTCGCCTCCTTCTCTTTTCCTTTGTCCACCACCTCTCCTTCCTTTGTTTCCTCCGTTGAAGGTGAATCCTCTTTCCTGGTGAATCTGCTTCCTTTAAACCCTGGAGGAATTCCAAGACTTGATGGACGCCCCAATCGTCCACTCACTATCCCCCAAAACCTTTTTTCGCATAGAGCTCCTATCATCATACTTTCCCAGTATATGAAGCCAGTTCCATTAAAGATTGGTACCCTAGAGGGTGGGCCCATAACCTGAAACTCTGAGACCTCCATAAGTCCTCAGAGTGGACAGCTTCCAAGAAGCCTCTAGGATAATCCTGACCCCTTTGTGTTTAAGCAAAAATAACTGCCACCCTGGCAGACAAAAACTCTGACCAACTTCACCCCTGTGAAGACAAGACTCCCCTGAGTCGATAGGCAAAAAGAATCTCTGAATTTGCTCCCCTGAGCAGTAAGTTATGGAGGGTCAAAGTTGACCTTTTGTACAAAAGCTCTCTGGGAGAGGGGGTCCTATCTTCTAATTTTTCTAAGTCCTATCTCTCTCACAAACTCTATCTACTGATGTACGGAACCAATCAGAATTGAGTTCCGTACGCAAAAGTACAGCTGCCGGTGTACTTTATGTACGGACATTGTACGACATGGCCAAAATGTCGACACATGTCAAATCCGGATTCGGTGCCATAATCTCCGGAGATTCCACAATCCAACGGAATTTCGCCACGCGTCATCCGATGTGGCGATGGCCACAAACCGCCGAAATCTTCCTCCGCGATCTCGGCGCTAATCCCGGCCGTCCGATTAAATTCGGCTTTAATCGTAGCCGTAATAAATACATGCGCGGTATTTGTTTCATTTACGAAACAAATGCGCGGTACTGATTTTTGTCCGTACCGTAAGTCGTACATTATATATTACTGGATCTATGTATCCCGTAATTCATTTTAGTTAAATGGTTTATCGCTTGTATACATATGTAAATAATTATCAAACTATATGCTAGGTAACACTACCGCTAGATGAAACGGCTAAGGCTACCGGCTACTTCGTGTCTGCCGGCCGGCAGGTACATGGATCAAATCCTGCCGCCGGCACATACCTTTTAATTAAATAAATAAACCCTAACATAAAATTCCCGTAAACCTCAGGATAGCCAAGGTAGCCATGGCTCTAGCTTCCTCTCCAATTTCTCAGTGACTGCGACAAGTTTGAGAGTTGGAGAGAGAAGTTAGAGATAGACTGCCTCGACTTCTATATTTCTTTTCAGACCTAGAAAATACTAATAAAACCATTAGTTTCTACACACTGATATTTGGGGACTGATCAAAGTGCTTTCACACGAGGGTAAGAGGTTTATAATGACTATCACTAACGATTGGTCTCGATATCAAGAGTGTATTTTTTGAAAAATAAATCAAAGGCCCCACAAATTTTAAAGGAATATAAAGCGTGGAGTGAGAAACCCCATGAAACCACAATTAAGAGAGTAAAGAGTGATAATAGGGGTGAGTATACTTTGAATCAGTTTGAGGATTATCTTAGAGAAGAATTATCTTAGAGAAGATGGAGTGCAGTTTCAAAAGACACTTTATGAAAATCCTGAGCAGAATGGTGTAGCCGAGAGGTAAAATAGGTCATTTAGTGATAGTGCCAAAAGAATGTTGTCGGATAAGAAGATAGGAAAGAGATTATGGGCGGAAGCAATAAAATGTGTAAACTATCTCAGAAATAGAGTTTTTACTTCGACTGTAGAAGGCCAAACACCTTATGAGAGATGGATAGGCAGAAAACTTGATGTTTCATACCTAAAGGTTTTCGGTAGTCAAGATTTCAGTCTAGACAGAAATAAGTGAAATTGGAAGTTAGATCCGAAAGGAAAACCAAGATATCTGCTAGGATTTGATGAAGATGTAAAAGGATAAAGAGTTTATGATCTCAAGAGAGAAGATATAATCATAATAAAATATCTAATGGTTATGGATAAAGGGGAATATATAGATCCATTAAAACATAGAAAGACAGTCAAAATCAGATTTGAGTCAGAAAATTTTGATGACTTTAAGCTTCCTAACTATCCAAGTTTCCAAGAAGATAATGATCTTGTAGGTACAAATCAGATCGAGGAGGATTTAGCCTAGGAACCCTTAGTGCCAACTCTAATAGAAGCGCAAGACGTGGTGGAAATATAACTAGAATCAAAGGATAGGGAAGAAGTTGAAACTGTTCGAAAGAATCCACGAGAGCCATCTATTCCGACATCAAAGTTTGAGGGTGGAAAGAGAAGCAGCAAAAGAATGCAAGACAAACAAGTTAACAACAAGGTACCCAAACTGTCTCCTCCTGATGAACCCCAGACTTAGGGTGAGGCGATGAACTGTCCTGCAAGGAACCGGTGAAAATTAGCCATTAATGAGGAGATGGTTTCAATTACGGTAGCCGATACATGGGAATTGGTGGACTATTCTTTTGACAAAAAGCCAATCGGGTGTAAGTGGGTATTTAAATTGAAACTCAACCCGGATAACACCATTAAGCGCTACAAGGCTCGGTTACTGGCGAAGGGATTTACCTTGAAAGAGGGAATTGACTACGAGGAGACATTCGTTGTTCTATGGCTACTACACCAGGTGAAGATGAAGATGAGGAAAGAGTAGTCATCACAGAATTAATACAGGCAAGAAGCTCTCATAGATGTTCAAAAAAACATACAACTTCAAAACAGAATCAAAGACAAAATAGGCAACCAAATGGCCTACAAATCCGATACAATGGTGATAATACAATGAGGAACACACGTGCAATTTTACACACAAATTTGCAAACACATCTGAGAGAAACTCTCTGTTAAAGATATCAAAATGCTAAAGCCTAATTTGATACAACAAGTTCATGTTTTTTGAAATGGTTAAGTCTTACTCTTATACCTAAAAGATCTAACCTTTTGAAAGCTAATAGCCACTCAAAATCCTAACCAAGGTAAAAAGGCATATTAACCATGTATCAATAATATCTACCTGAGCCTAGGAGGATACATGAATATGTCAAGGAATGCCATACAAAACTAATCAGAATTGAGTCCTCAATCAAACAAAACACGCCTATGTACAAAAAAGGGATATCTTACGTCACACTATATTGTACAAAACACGTCGAATAATCATAGATGTGGTCTCGGCTGACCAGCGTCTGTCGGCAACAAATCTGCGCCGTCCATCTTTAAGAAGTTTCATCCAAGATGAAACTTTGTGTGACGTATCGGTCTTCCGATGAATGTGAGTTGTAAAACCGAGTCTTGCGGAGTGTCTTATCTTAGTTTGCTGACACGTGTCCCGCTAATGTGATACACAGTGTACTCTTTCACTGCTCACTGTCACACTAATTTTGATACATATTGAACCATGTTTCCACAAAATAAACTAAGTACCCAGAAGGCACATCCCCTCACATAGGTGGCTTAGTGAGGACTAAAGCTTTCAAAACAACACTCCCCTAAAGCTTTAGACTCTACTAGCCACTTAGACCACATGCCTCTCTACATAATTTCAATATTGGTGCAGGCAAGGGTTTTGTCATCATATTTGCTAACATTTCTTCATTGAGTAGTAGTTAATCTTCAGAATTATAACCATCACCTTTTCCCTCACAAAGTGTAACTTAATATCAATATGCTTAATTTTAAAGTGATGAGTGGGATTAGAAGCAATAGCAATAGCAACTTGATTGTCACACCATAGGATTTGAGGACCAAATTGCATAAATTTTAGTTCTTCTAAGAGAGATTTTACCCAAAAAAGTTCCTTGACAGTTGAGCTAGCTACCATGTATTCAACTTCCATGGTTGACTGAGCAGTCACCCTTTGAAGCTTGCTGGTACAGCAGCAAGTACCATCACCGATCTTCAAAATGAATCCAGTGGTAGAGCACCATCTTTGTATATCACCATAACTCGCATAGCTCCAGGTGCTGATCTTTACTTTATATCATCCGAGAGAAAGTCAGAGATCCCTTGTTGTTGCAAGGTATCCGAGAACCTATTTTGCCGCCTCCCAATCTGATCATTTCGGGTTCTGAAGGCTTCGGCTCAAAGCTCCCACTACCGTTGCAATATTAGGACGCATGTAGTTCATGAGGTAGATAAGACTCCCAACAACTTGTCTGTAGGGAATTGTGGACATGAACTCAGACTCCCATGGTTTAATATCATCCTCGAGTAGCATTACAGCATCTGTTTCGTTTCCTTCCAATTTTTGCTTGAACTCCATAAGGGTGACACTCCTCTTTGCCTCTGGCATGCCAAATCTTTCTAGTACATTTCGAATAGCTTCTCTCTTAGTGAGATAAATCACCCTTTGATTCCTATCTGTCTCTACCTGAATGCGTAGGATATGCTTTGCCTCACCTAAGTCGTCCATTTGAAACCTGACATTCAGAGCCGCTTTTATCTTAAATATCTCATTCATAAATTTACTCTTAAGAAGTAGATCATCCACATATAGTTCTACATAGATCACACCATTTCTTCTTCTATGACATAAACAAAATGCTTTGAGCTGATCCTTGTGAAACCCAAACTGGTAAGAAACTCATCTAACTTTAGATTCCAGTATCGTGGAGCTTGTTTCCACCCATACAGTGATTTCAACAATTTACAGACTAGATTTTCATTTCTTTTTTTTGCATACCCTTGAGGCTGTTTCATATAAATTACTTCCTCTAAGTCTCCATGCAAGAAAGCAATTTTTACATCTATTTGATGCATCTCTATGTATTCAATTTTAGCTAAGGCCAGCAAGACTGTAACAATGGGAAACCTGACAACAGGAGAGAAAGTTTCCTCATAGTGTATTTCCTCCTTCTTACTTAAGCCCTTTGCAACCAACGGAGCTTTATACCTCTCAATTGTGCTGTCTGGGTTGAGCTTTACTTTGAAGACCCACTTGCAGCTAATGGCTTTCCGATCTGGTGAAAGCTCTATAAGCTCCCACGTTTGAGATTCCATAATTGACTTCATCTCGTCATTTGGAGTTGCAATCCATTTATCCTTTTCAGGAACAGAAAATGGTTCTTGAATTGTGAGAGGCTCTCGGTACTTCGAGAAAAAACATATAGAAATTGTTCTCCCCTGAAGCGAGAACTCTGTCTTTTTCCCCCCGGAAAATCTGATGCTCGAATTGTTAGATTTCAATTTCCAATTTGAGGTCAAGGAAGAGAAGTATTAACTTCCCGTGGTTGTGCCGTTGCTGGTTTAACTCTAGTATTCGGTACTCCATTAGGAGTAGTAGAAGCTGTAGAAGATTGGAAGAGGAATCTGATCCAAGATGACATATTCCTGCAATTTTTTTTTTCTCATTTTCATCCATACTTAATTCATCTATGGATTCACTCTCATCTTTCACTTGAATATTTATGGCAATCTGGATGGTATGTTTTTGAGGACAATAATCTCTATATCCTACAAATTTATCATCATATCCCATGAAAATTCTTGGTTTAGATTTTGGACTCAGTTTCAATTTGGTAAATTATCTAGAACAATTGGTAAATTATCGAGAACAAAATATTTTCTACCAAAAACTCTTAAGTGACTGAAATTTGGTTTTCTTCTAGTCCACACATCATAAGGTGTCCTTCTTTTGACATATATAGTTTATAGTCTATTCCTAAAATATGATGCAGTTTGATAAGCTTCAGCCCAAAATTTAGTGCTTATGAGAGATACCATTTTCTCTTAAATAAACAACAAACTCATTGGAAGTATATTCTCCTCCATTATCAAATCTTAAGGAGAGAATAGATATGCCCTGAAGCTTTTATGCCTAGATCTGAAAGTGTTGGAAGTGGGTGAAGACCTCATTTTTCTCATTCAAGAAATAGATCCCGCGGATTCTGGAGAAGTCGTCCGTGAATGTAAAAAAGTATTTGCTGTCTGCAAGAGATGGTATTTTGGAGGGTCCCCACACATTTGAATAAATAAGTTCCAAGAGGTTAGTTGCCCTAAAATTTGCGGCTTGAGGTAAAAGAAGTTTATGAAGCTTCCCCAAGGCAAAACCATCACAAATATTTGACTGCCGCTGACCGAGTTTAATTCCTTCTACGATATCACTCTTTAACATCTTTTCCAATGTGTCATTATGTACATGACCCAATCTTTTATGCCATAAACAATTCAGATAAGACACTAGGGTAAGCAAAAGCAGATGTATTCACCCGGTCCATCCGGTACAAGTTGTTTGGGCCTCTAGTTCTCATTACCGCTATCTTTCTATCTTTACTGACTATTTTCTTACCTTGTTTCTCAAGTATTTCAAAACCTCTACTTTTTTCAACTGAAGTAGAAAAAAAGTTCTTTGAACTGAGGTACATACATCACATCATAGAGAGTTTCTAAGAACTGCATGTCCATCTATCTCACACATAAGGATGACAGTTCCTTGAGCTTTTGCTTCAAGTGTGGCACCACAAACATAGTAGATATGCCAAGTTGGAATAGGTTTCACATCTGTGAAGGAAGCCTTGTTCTAGCACATATGAGAAGAAATTATGGATTCCATGATCTACCCATAGTCTTTGCCTCCCTCCATCAATTTTGAAAGAGCGAAGAAAATTTTTTGTCGTCAGTTTTTGGAAAACTGATAACATCGTGTGCATTTCCCTTATCAACCGACTCCGACTCCGACGTGTAAGCTGAAAATGCCTCAGGTTTTGAAGGAGGAGTCGGTGATGTAAAAGATGGCCTTTGTGGTGTGTAGACCCCTTTCAGCCTCCATCCATTTTTGAACACATCTGTCTCACAAGCTTTAAGAAACTTAGGACACTGTTTGTACAGAAGTTGTTGACTGTAACAATAGACACACTTGTTATATGATTGAAACCTTGGAAACCGTGAGATCTGTTTCCTTGATACCGAACATTAAACGTTACAGAAGACTTTCGTAGATTAAGAGCTATAACTGTTGACTCTTCCTCTAGGACTAATTTTATAGCTGTTGATAGATTCCAGGTTGACTTATCCACCTTTTCAAATTTGTCGAGGCTCCTTTATATTCTTCAAGAAGACCTCGCATAAGAATCATAGCTTGATGATAAGGAGAAAAATCCCCTCTGAACATGCATTTTGTGTTAACAAAAGTCTAAGTCCATTACAATATTCAACCATACTACCACCTGTATACCCATAGTCCTAAATATTTCCAGCTGTAATAATCTCATGTTGAGCATTAGCTTTCAAATATATAGTGTTTAGTGAATTCCAGATCTTTGATGCCTTTTTCATCTTAATATGTGACATAAGTAAATATTCTGAAATCATTAACTTTTAGAGATGCAAAGCCTGCTGATTTTTCCCACTATAAAATGCATCACTTTCAACTAGACTGCCATCACCTACATGAAACAGTTTAACCTCTGTAAAATAAGACTCAACCAAATCAGACCAATAAAGGTATTTCCTTGAGGGAGGGCATGTAACCTACTTTTCTGTGGCTACTACACCTATTGAAGATGAAGATGAGGATGGAGTAGTCATTAGAGAATTAATGCAAGCAAGAAGCTCTCACAGATTTTCAGAAAAACATAGAACTTTGGAACACAACCAAAGACAAAATAAGCAACCAAATTGCCTACAAATCAGACATAATGCTAATAATACAAAGAGGAACACAAGTGCAAATTTACACAAAAATCCGCAAGCATATATGAGAGAAAATCTCAGTCAAAGATATTAAAATGATATAACATAATTTGATACAACAAGTTCCTATCTTCTAAAATGGCTAAGTCCTACTCTTATAACTAAAAGAGAGAAAGAGACGATCACACCTACAGAAACCGGTTCAACATTCATGTCACCTTTTCCGAGTAACGAGGAGAATGATATTGATATTTGTGACTATAACAATATGGTGGCAAAACACTTCATCCTCCGCCATCTTACTCAAGGACTTGCATCTCCTCATTTAGAATTAGAAAGGGCATCCAATCTATGGGTGGCTCTCATAGAGCTGTACCAAAGTGGTACGATTCACCAACAACAGTGGTTGATCAGAAAATAGATGCATATGTATACAAAAGGGGGAAGATGTTGGATTTTTGTAATGAGCTCGGAATACTTTTCATGGAGCTAGAGAGTGTTAGATAGGTTGAATTTGAAAAGCAGAAGGTCAATTGCTTGCTAATAAATTTACCTGATGATTAGGAGAATAAATTTAACTGTGTGCAAGACTTGGTGACTCCAGGTGGATATCGAATTTTATGGTAGGGATGATTCTCGTTCGAGAGAACACGATAGAGATCTGGAGGGGAGGTAATAGTGGGCAAGCCTTGGCAGCCGAGACTGATTAGAGGAACAAGGATCCCAGAAAACCGGTTGGAAACTGCGAGGGGGGTGGCTAAAAAATCACTATGATGAGCTTGAACAGAGGGCTCCCAAGGGGCTGTGTCATTTTTGTAAGAAACCGGGGCACTATATGGCGGAGTGCTCTAAGCTAACTGAACTTTTGTTAAAGGAGGGGCAGATCGGTGGACCTTTAAAAGGAAAGAAAAAGGCTCTTGTGACGCAAGTACATGAGGAGGAATTTGAGGACGAGGATGATGATCTCTTGTTGGATGATGAGTTGGAGAGGAAGATCGAGGTCGAGATTACTCGTAAGCAGAAATGTGCTTTCGCAAGATTGAAAGGTGAAGGGGGCTAGATTGTGGATTCACTTACCTTCATGCACACGTTTAAGGACAAACGCATGTTCACAAAGATGAGAAAGATTCCCACTATAGAGATAGATAATGGGGAGGGGAGGGTAGTCAGTACTACTTTGGTAGGATTAGTAGATCTGAAAGTCTTAGTGGATGGAAAGACATCTATAGTTATATTCTCTACTGTGTTTTTTACTCTTTAGTTCAAAAAAAAACCTCATCTCAACATCTGTGTTAGATGTTAAGGGTTTTGAGACTACCACTAGGAAGGGAACCTTTACTGCTAGTTTTGAGGAGTAAGTTTATTTCACTACTGAATAGGGTAGCCAAGAAATATTTAGACTGGATTTAAGTAATGAAAATAAGAAACTTTTCTATGGTGATATTATGTTGTGGCATAAGAGGCTTCGACATGTGCATTTAGATAATTTGAAATAAATAAAAAAGATGGGTGTAATGGAAAGAATTCAGTTAGGAGAAAGTGAAAATCTAAGTGACTGTAGTGGATGTGCTCAAAGTAAGGCACACAGGATACCCTTTTTAAAATTAGCCACTTATTAAGGCGAAAAAGTCTTAGATTTGATACACATTGATATATATATGGACCGGCTACATTTCCCTCTCTTGGAGGTACCAGGTTTATGATGACTATCACTGATAATTGGTCTTTGTATTCAAGATTGTATTTTTTGAAAAATAAAATGGAGGCCGCACATATTTTTAAGGAATATAAAGCATGGAGTGAGAAACTCCATGAAACCCCTATTAAGAGAAAAATAAGTGATAATCGAGGAGATTATGCCTCGAATCAGTTTGAGGATTTTCTGAGAGAAGATGGATTGCAACACCAAAAGATAGTCCCTAAAAATCTTGAGCAGAATGGTGTAGCCGAAAGGTTATTAGGACACTAATTGATAGTGCTAAGAGTGTCTGTCGGATAAGAAGACAGGAAAGAGATTTTGGGCCGAAGGAATGAACCGTGCAAATTATCTCAAGAATAGAGTACTTACTTCGGCTGTAAACGCGAAACACCTTGTGAGAGATGAAACGGCCGAAAACCAGATATTTCTCACTTAAAGGTTTTCGATTGTCAAGTGTTCAGTCTAGATACAGATTGGTCAAACTTCAAGTTAGATCCAAAAGGAAAACCATGATATCTGTTAGGATATGATGAAGATGTACAAGGGTAAAGAGTCTATGATCTTAAAAGAGAAGATATAATTATGGTGAAGCATCAAGTGGTTATGGATAAATAAAAATCTATAGATCCATTTAAGAAGAAAAATTCAATTAAAATCAGATTTAGGTCAAAAAATTGTGATGACTTTGAGCTTTCAAATTATCCAGGTTTTTGAGAAAATGATAATTTTGTATGTACAAATCAGATTGTAAAAGAGCAACTAGTGGAACCTCTAGTGACAGCTCACCTAAAAACAGAAGACGTGGTGGAAACTGAACCGAAACCAAGGAAGAGGGGAGAAGCTAAAAAAATTAGAAGAAATTCACGAGAGCCATCTATAAGAGCGACATATTTTGAGGGAGGAGAGAGAAGCTTTAAAATGATGCAAGAAAAACAAGTCAATAACAAAGTAACCAAACTGTCTCATCCGGATAAACCACAAACCTATAAGGAGGCAATGAACTGTTCGGAGGGAAATCGATGGAAGACCGCCATCAACAAGGAAGAAATGGCCTCAATTATGGAGGTCGATACCTGGGAGTTGGTGGACTGTCCACCTGACTGAAAGGCTATTGGATGTAAGTGGGTTTTTAAACTAAAATTGAACCCGGATAACAACATTGAGCGATACAAGGCCCGGTTAGTGGCTTAAGGATTTACATAGAAAGAGGGAATAGACTACGAGGAAACCTTCGCCTCGGACGTTAGGTTTCCCTCACTCCAAATTCTTCTAAGCCAAGCGGGAGCAAAAAACATGGAGAAACATTTGATGGACATGAAGACAACATTCCTTTATAGAGAGCTAGAAAATGAGATCTTCATGCAACAACTCGAAGGTTTCGTGGAACAATGAGAAGAAAGCAAGGTATGTCCATTAATCAAATCTCTATATGGCCCGAAACAGGCTCCCCGGCAATGGAACAAGAAGTTTGCTGAGTTTCTTACAAGTCACGGATAAATAAAGATCAGCTCATATCATTCCATTTTCCTGTTTAGAGATGAGTAAGGTATTATTTTTATTGCAATTTATATTTATGATTTGCTTGTTGTAAGTAAATCTATCGACAAAATTAATAAACTAAAAAAAGATCTAAGAGGGAGATTTGAGATAAAGGATATGAGAGAGACAAGATATATTTTGGGATTCAGGTAGAGAGAGATAGAGATAGATAGATAATCAGACTCACTTAGAAGGAGGCCATTTTGAACATGTTGTAAAGATTTCAAATAGACAAAGCAAATAGTTGTAGAACTCGAATGGTTCTAAAGAAGGGAAGTGAGGGGAGTGTAGAAGAAAGAGTTCTAATCTAGGATGATGATTTAGGCCTTGAAGAGAAGAAGTTCATGTAGACCATTCTTTATAGCTAAGTAGTGGGCAACCTAATCTATTTTATCAATTGTACTCAGTTGGACATAGCTGCAGCTGTAGGAGTACTAATTAGGAGTATGAATGCTCCAACTAAGAAAGATTGGGAAGTAGATAAAAGAGTCCTTAGATATCTTATAGGAACAAGAGATTTATGGTTGCATTTGGGTGGGGACAATACTGATATCACCACTTAGAGTGATTCCAGCGATGGGGATGCTGCTATGGGGAGATGTAATTCTGGATATGTGTTGTATGTGGGTGATGGGGCTTGCTGTTGGAGTAGTAAACAACAAAAGGTTATTGCTTAGGCCACAATAGGGGCTGAGTATATGGCCTCTTGCACTGCTGTAAAAGAATTGATCTGGGCGAAGCCTGTGCTTGGTGAACTTGGTCATCTTAAGAGTGGTGTGCAGAAAATATTTTGAAATAACCAGGCAGCAATTGCCATTGCAGCTAATCCCAAACACCACTTCAAAGCCAAACACATGGATATTAGACTTAGTTTTGTTAGAGAGAAAGTAGAAAAAAAAATTATAAGTTTAGAATACAGACCAGATAGTGAAATGGTAGCTGATATGATGACCAAGCCTGTACCATCTCCTAAATTAACCTTTTTCAGAGAGAAGTTTGGACTTAAACTGAAAGGTGACCAAAAATTAACGGGAGTGTAGAAATTAAAGGTTTTGTTATGTATTTTCTAGGTTTGTGTTGAAAAGTGGTAATTAAATAGTTCACTTCTCTATTTTTAGTTAGACTTTAAAAAGAGAGAGAGGATTAAAGGCACGCCATGACTGCCGCCTTAGTTAGAAAGTGGCTAACTGAAGAAAAGGGCATTTTTTACCAATATGTCGCTTAAGCCAAGATATGATCCTGAGACCTTCGGATTTCGTATAGCCGAACGCCTTAACCATTAAGTCGTTAACGTGACGATACAAGCATTAGGTTTGATACAAACTTCAATTTTGACACGTCACCTGAAATCATACCAAATTGGCGAAGAGGCACACATGAAACAATTCATGTATTAACGCTAATCGGAACCGTGCAAATTAAATTGATCGAACGACCATCGTTGTAGCCGCCACCCGAAATGAGCTTTTGGCGGCCTTTGGAGATAGCATCACGTGATGCCACATGGCGCTATATTATTGGATGGTGGGGAAAATGGGAAGAGAAACCATGGCTCCCAATTTGACAAGCGTCACCTTGATGGTCATGTTGTACAATGGCGTACAATAAGTACATTGGCCACTATACCTTCTTGTACTATACAGTGTTCCTATTGGACTAGGGTTAGTAGTAGGTAGACGTGAGAAGGCAGACCAGGACTTAGTGAAATCTAAGTACCTCTCTCTAAGAGAGCTTGTAAATATAAAGGTTATCTTTGACCAACCATAACTTACCTCTCAGGGGAGAAAATTAAGCCATTCTTTTTGCTATCGACTCAAGGGAGTCTTGCCTTTACAGGGGTGAAGCTGGTCAAAGTTATTGTCTGCCAGGGTGGCATTCATTCTTGTTGAAAATACAAGGGGTCAAAGCAATCTTAGAGGCATTGTGTGAGCTGCCCACTTTGAGGGCCTATGGAGGTCTCAAAGAGTCCAGATGATCTTCGAAACCAAGCTCCTCCAAAACCAAGTTGAGATCGGATATTAAATAGAGGACATTTTCCCAAAGATAGGATACCCCAAAGATGCTTCTCATACAAGGCACCTTCTACAAATGTTTCCTAGTAAATAAAGTCTATTCTATCAAAGATGGTCACCTTAGAGGGTGGGCCCATAACCTAAAATTGCGTGGAATCCATATTCGCACAGAATATACAACTTAGATTAGGCCTCTTAGATAGCCTTCACCCAAGCTAGTACACCAAAGTATTTATGCCACCGTGGCAAACATAAACTCAAAGAAACTTCACCTCTGTGAAAATATGTCTCCATTGAGTTTGCCACAAAAGAAATCACTAAATTTGCTCAAGTTCGCCACAAAAGAAATCACTTAATTTGCTCAAGTGACCAGTTAACTATGGCTGATTGAGTTCATCTCTTTTATAGCAATGCTCTCTAATAGAGAGAGAGTAAAAAACTAGCTAAGTCATAAAAACCTACTCACAACGCCTATCTACTAAACCCTTAACAAATCAAAAGAATATACAATTGAAAAAACACTAGCCACTATTAATTCTTTACGCATCTCGTATGACACCTATCAAAGTAGTGTACCTGCGACGTTTGCCACCAAAGAACCATTTCGGGTAATCGGTGTAAACCGAAGCCGTTTAATCAAATGTCCAATTTAATAATATATATATGTGTATGGTGCGCGCAAGAAGTTCCGCGCATATGAAATTTCCCCATGTTTTATATGTAGTATACCGTTTCATTCCGCTAGATGAATTTTCCTCCTTTGTACATTTTATTAAGCACTAACGCTCAATAAGGGTATCTGAATCTTCTACAACAAATGGATACGGATGAGAGCTATGGAGATTGGTAGGGACACTGTAGGATAATGGATAAATCTTGTCCCTACTTTTTGTAAGCGACTACTCTATCTCTTTTTCTTATCTTAGTCTGTTACCTTGGCTACAAAGAAGGCAGCCATGGTCTACCTCTCTATCTCTCTCTTGCTTGTAGAGTGTGGTAAGTTAAGATGAGATAATAATAATTTTTTTTTTTTTAACAAGGGGGAAAAGGAGAACAAGAGGAGGAGAGTGACGAAGAGAGGAAAAGAGAGAGGGAGTGAAAGAGAGGAAGAGGGAGAGGGAGAGAGAGAAAGATAAGAAGGAGATGAGGGAGGGGAGAGGGAGAGGAAAAAAGAGCAAGAGAGCAATAAAGAAAGAGGGAGAGAGGGAGAGAGAGTGGAATAAGACTGATAGGGGGATACCGAGAGGGAGAGGGAGAGAGCGAGAGAGAGAGAGAGGGAGAGAGAAATTGAGAGGGTAAAGGAGAGGGATATAGAGAGAGAGACGGATAAGGAGAAGGAAACGAAGAGGGAGAGGGAGTACAAGAAGAAGTGGGAGAAGGAGAGGGAAAGGGAAAGGGAGACGATGGGAAGAGGGAGAACGACAGGGAAAAGGAACAAAAGAGAAAGAGCAAGAGGGAGGGTGAAATAGAGAGGTGAGAGAGGGATAAAGAGAGAAAGAGGTAGAGAGAAAGAGGAGGTGAGGGAGAAGGAGAGAGAAGAATACAAGGTGAGATGTTGGGGGATGAGAGTAGGGAGAGAGAGAAAGAGAGGGAGAGGAAAAGGGAGAGGGAGAGAGGGAGAAAGTAAAAAAGGGAAACGGAGAGGGAAAGAAAGAAGAGAGGGATAATGAGAGGGAGGGGGAAATAGAGAGGAAAAGAGAGAGAGGGAGAGTGAGATAGAAAGGGAGATGGAGAAAAAAAATGAGGGGGAGAGGGAGAGGGAAAGGGAGAGAGAGAAGCAAAGGGAGAGGGAGAGTGAGAGTGAAAGAGAGAGGGAGAGGGAGTGGGAGAGGGGGAGGGAGAGGGTCAAAGAGAGAAAAAATGTGGTAGAGAAATAGGGAAAAGGAGAGGGACGAGGAGAGGGAGAGGGCGGAGGAGAGTAAGATGGAGAAAGAGAGGGATAGGGAGAGAGGGAGGAGGATAGGGATGTGGAGAAGGAGAGGGATAGGGAGAGGAAGGGGAAGAAAGAGAGGGAGAGGGAGAGGGAGAAGGAGATTGGGAGGGAGAGGGTGAAGGAGAGGGAGTGGGGAGGGAGAGGGAAAGGGAGAAAGAGACGAGGGGAAAAGGAAGAATGATATAGAAAAAGATCGGGAAAGGAAGATCGAAAAAGAAAGTGAAAGGGAGAGGTTGGATAAGGAAAAAAAGAGGGAGAGGGAGAGAGAGAGGAGGTGAGGGAGAAGGAGAGAGAGGAAAAGAAGGTGAGAGGTTGAGGGATGGGAGTAGTGAGAGGGAGAAAGAGAGGGAGAGGAAGAGGGAGAGGGAGAAAGCAAAAGAGGGAAAAGGAGAGGGAAAAAAAGAGGAGAGGGATAACGCGAGGTGTAGATTGTAATGGTTTTTTTTAGGTATTTTCTAGGTTATAGAATGTAAAAATAAAAGACATAACGGAAGCAGAGGCACCTTGTCTCTAACTCTTCTCTCAGGTCCCCACACTTGCCGTAGTCACTGAAGAATAGAGAAGAAGTTAGAGCCATGGCTGCCTAAAATTTCCCTAAGAGACAAAGAGCAGATAAGGTCACCCTTACCAAAAGGGATGCCAGAACCAAGATTTGATCCTTGTACATACTAACCATCAAAGTAGCCGGTAGCCGATATTTTTGTCGTGTAGGCTAAGAACTGTGCTGAGATACATAGGGTATGATAACTATTTTAATAGTTACATGTAGAAAATTTCATTTAACTCATGAAAGAAACAGTAGAACATAGAACCCGTTGTACATTAAAGTATCACACGGAATAAATGTTGTTGATATTTGAGTATTTTATAGGTCTGTATTAGGATAGAAAAAGAGCTGAGGCGGTCTGCCTCTAACTCCCCTTTCCAAGCCCCCATACTTGTTGTAGTCACTGAAGGCTGGATAGGGAGCTAGAGCCATGGCTGCCTAGGCTCTCTAGAGAAGACAGGGGGTAAATTAGGTAGACTTACCAAAAGTTAGTTGACGGACCCAGGATTTGATCCTGGTACCTAACTTCCATCAATCCGCATTAGCCGTTAGCTCTAGCCGTTATGTCTAGAACAGATATTACGATATATAGGGTTTGACAAATATATAAATCGTTATATAAAGATTAATCCGTTTAACGGCTAATAGATACTTAGTACATAGATACAGTTTAATTTAGTACGAAGTACGGAATGGGGGCAGAACGGATACCGCGCATTTGTTTCGATAGCGAAACAAATACCACGCATTTGTTTTGACAGCGAAACAAATACCGCGCATTTGTTTCGATAGCGAAACAAATACCGCGCGTCGAATTTCAGCGGCTACGATTATAGCCGGTTTTGATCGGACGGCCACGATAGGCGCCGCGATCACGGAAAAAGCATTTTTGGCGTTTTACGGTCTTTGTCACGTCATGTGACACGTGGCGTGATAACATTGGACTACGGAAATTCCGGAGATTACAGGAACTAATCCTGATTTGACACGTGTCGACATTTTGGCCATGTCGTACAATGTCCGTACAGAAAGTACACCGGCACCTGTACTTTTCTGTACGACACAGTAATTTGATTGGTGCCGTACTTCAATAGATAGAGTTTTAGAGAGGGTATAAGACTTAGAAAATTTTGGGTAGGCAGCTGCCTCTCCCAGAGAGCACCCTGTATAAATGGCAAACTTTGGCCAGCCATAAGTATCAATTTACTTGACCATTTTCAGTGATTCTTTTTGCTGCAAACTCAGGGGAGTTCAGGCTACACAGGGGTGTAGTCGGTCAGAGTTTTTGTCTGCCAGGGTGGCTGTATTTCTAAGGGAAAGTCAAAGTGGGTGAATGTGTCCAAATCTCATATTCTAACTTTGCATTCTGTGGTGGAACTGAGCACACAGAAAGTGTTATTTCACAGGGGTGAATCTATATTGGGGTTCTGACTGTCAAGGGGTCAGTCACTTGGGTTTATATTAACTTGGAGTCGGCACTATCTAGATAAGCTTCTTTTGGATATGCATACTCTGAGGGCCAATGGAGGTCTCAGAGTTTCAGGTTATGGGCCCACCATCTAGGGTGCCTATGTTCGATGGAACAGACTTCACTTATTGGGAGTTTACAATGGCGGGATTGCTTTTCGAGAAGCACTAATGGGGAATTATTTCGGGACAAGTGAGATGTCCGCCACCTGGCTTTGGAGGAGCTTACTATGGAGATTCATCTGAGGATGCCCAGAATATCATCCGGAGCTCAGATGCAACGGAAGGTGAAGGGAAGAATCTTTCCGTGGATGGGGAAATAGGGGAGAAGGAAAAAGGGACACCTATGGTGAGGGGAGCTAGGCTCTCAGCTATGGTACCACATGTAAGGATTAAAACTGAAGAAAATGACAGAAAAATATGGGAATACAAAAACACTATAGCAAAACATCTCATACTTAGATATGTGTCTAAGTCGATAGCTATCACTCTTTTAAGTGTAATCAAGTCTTCAGAGATATGGGAAGTACTAATTCAGATTTATAAGAGTGAGACTATTCAGAGGCAGCAATTAGTAAAACAGGAAATAGATGCCTATGTCTATAAAGGCGGTAGCATGATAGAGTTTTGCAATGATATTGCTGCGTTATATGTTGAGCTAGCTAGTGCGGGATATGTAGAATCTGAGGAGAGTAAGATTTATACACTACTTATGAAACTCCCAAGCGAGTACGAAAACATTATTTATCGTATGCAGGCAATGGATGGCTCCTCATGGACTTGGAGCTTTACCATGGGGATAATTCTTGTGAGGGAAAGCACTTTGGAGCTTCGTAGGGGAAAGGACAGGGTCAATGCATTTTCAGCTGGTGGTGATTGGCGGAAGCGTGATGAGAGGAACGGCGGTGACGAGCGGAAGCGTGATGAGAGGAACGGTGGTGACGAGCGGAAGCGTGATGAGAGGAAGAAAGACAAAGGTAAACCTTATCGGAACTTTGGTGGAAAAAGAGGGAGAAGAAAAGACACGGGAGCTTTGAAAAAAGGGGTTTGCTTCTTTTGTAGGGAACCGGGTCATTATATGGAGGAATGCCCTTGTTTGGAAAAACTTAGAAGTTGGAATGTGGATGAGGAGGACGAAGAGGAAGAGGAGAAAGAGGATGAAGAAAAATTGGAGCTTCTTCACATCGGTAGAATGGGGAAGAGAGAAAAGTACACAGAAATTGGACGAAGGCAACAGTGTGCTTTTGGAGGTATAAGGGAAGTAAAGAGAGAGGAGATACTTGAAGAAGTTCAAAATATTGAGGATAGTTTCATAAATATTTTGGAAACAGAAAACTGGTCGGAAAGGGAGACTTCAACGGATTCCGAGGAAAGGGGAGAATTAATTCTAGAGGGGGTTTTAAAAGATAGGGGAGAAGAGAAATATTTATTGGGAATTAAAATAGAAAGTGATAGTGGAAAGAATTACATGGGAGACAGTGAGGGAAGTTCAGAAAATAGGGTAATTATCATGGATAAAAATATGATTACGGAAGATGTAGATCTTATGAGGAACTTAGTGGGGACTAGTGGTTTTTGGGAATATTTGGAGGTGGATGGATTTGACATCACTACTTGGTGTGATGTCTCTTGTGAAGATGTGCCTGTAAAAAGGTTATCATCCGGGTATGTGTTGAAGGTTGGGGATGGGTCTGGTTGTTTGAATTTCAAGAGGGAAAGTGGATTTAGTGTGGATGGAAAAGGGAAGAGGTGGATAAAATCTTTGCTCAGGTTTAAGAAAAATGGGATGTTAAATAAAATATGTGATACAATTATCATTTCAGTTCATTTTATCCACTGTGTTAAATACTTAAGTTTTATGAAAGGAAAAGGAAAAAGGAAAAAGAAAAAGAAAAAGGGGAGGGGGTGTTTGTTTACTTGTTTCTGGAAGTTAAAAGAAAAATAGACTAGAAAATAAGGGGAGTGTTGATATTTGAGTATTTTATAGGTCTGTATTAGGATAGAAAAAGAGCTGAGGCGGTCTGCCTCTAACTCCCCTTTCCAAGCCCCCATACTTGTTGTAGTCACTGAAGGCTGGATAGGGAGCTAGAGCCATGGCTGCCTAGGCTCTCTAGAGAAGACAGGGGGTAAATTAGGTAGACTTACCAAAAGTTAGTTGACGGACCCAGGATTTGATCCTGGTACCTAACTTCCATCAATCCGCATTAGCCGTTAGCTCTAGCCGTTATGTCTAGAACAGATATTACGATATATAGGGTTTGACAAATATATAAATCGTTATATAAAGATTAATCCGTTTAACGGCTAATAGATACTTAGTACATAGATACAGTTTAATTTAGTACGAAGTACGGAATGGGGGCAGAACGGATACCGCGCATTTGTTTCGATAGCGAAACAAATACCGCGCATTTGTTTCGACATCGAAACAAATAACGCGCATTTGTTTCGATAGCGAAACAAATACCGCGCGTCGAATTTCAGCGGCTACGATTATAGCCGGTTTTGATCGGACGACCACGATAGGCGCCGCGATCACGGAAAAAGCATTTTTGGCGTTTTACGGTCTTTGTCACGTCATGTGACACGTGGCGTGATAACATTGGACTACGGAAATTCCGGAGATTACAGGAACTAATCCTGATTTGACACGTGTCGACATTTTGGCCATGTCGTACAATGTCCGTACAGAAAGTACACCGGCACCTGTACTTTTCTGTACGACACAGTAATTTGATTGGTGCCGTACTTCAGTAGATAGAGTTTTAGAGAGGGTATAGGACTTAGAAAATTTTGGGTAGGCAGCTGCCTCTCCCAGAGAGCATCCTGTATAAATGGCAAACTTTGGCCAGCCATAACTATCAATTTACTTGACCATTTTCAGTGATTCTTTTTGCTGCGGACTCAAGGGAGTTTAGGCTACACAGGGGTGTAGTCGGTCAGAGTTTTTGTCTGCCAGGGTGGCTGTATTTCTAAGGGAAAGTCAAAGTGGGTGAATGTGTCCAAATCTCATATTCTAACTTTGCATTCTGTGGTGGAACTGAGCACACAGAAAGTGTTATTTCACAGGGGTGAATCTATATTGGGGTTCTGACTGTCAAGGGGTCAGTCACTTGGGTTTATATTAACTTGGAGTCGGCACTATCTAGATAAGCTTCTTTTGGATCTGCATACTCTGAGGGCCAATGGAGGTCTCAGAGTTTCAAATGTTGCGAATATTTATTTCAACAACGTGCATTAAAAGCCAATCTAATCGAACGGCCATGGTGATCGCCTACATCGCGGAATAGACGCTTTGGCCATTTATAGCCGTAAAAATGCCGGATGACATGTGGTAGTTACACATTGGGTTGCGATATCTTCGTAGAGTATGAAAACAAGTCCGGATATGACAAATTTCCACGATATAGCTATGCTGTACAATGGCCGTATAGAAAGTTCTCCGACACCAGTATCTTTCTATAGTATACATTAATTTGATTGGCATCGTACTCCAGTAGTAGAGGGTTCAGAGAGGGGATTAGGACTTGGGAAAATTTGAGGTAGCCGCCCCTCTCCGAGAGAGCACCTATACAAAATGTCATCTTTGACCATCCATAATTTACTGCTCATGGGAGCAAATTCTGTGATTCTTTTTGCTATTGACTTACAGGATTCTTGTCTTCATAGGGGTGAAGCTGGTAGGAGTTTTTTTCTGCCACGGTGGTTGTTATTCTTGGTGAAACAACAAAGGGTCACGTTTATCTTTAGGGCTTCGTGTGAGCTGCCCCTTCTAAGGACCTATGGAGGTCTCAGAGTTGCAGGTTATGGGCCCACCGTCAAGGGTGTCCATATTTAATGGCACTGCCTTCATATAATGGGAGAGTTTGATGACAAGAGCTCTATGTGAGAAAAGGTTTTGGGGGAATAGTGACTTGACGTGTGAGGCGTCCATTCGGTCTAGGCATCCCTCCAAGGTTTGGAGGAAGCACATTCACCAAAGATGCAAATCCATCTCCAACAGAAGAGAAAAAAAAATGGGAGGTAGTGGACAAAGGAAAGGAGAAGGAGACGATCACACCTATAACAACCGGTTTAGCATTTATGTCACATATTCTAAGGAACGAAAAGAATAATATTGATACCAGTGACCATAAAAATATGGCAACAAAGCACTTCATCCTCCGCCGTCTTACTCAAGGATTTGCATCTCCACATTTGCAAGTAGAATGAGCATCCAATCTATAGGTGGCTCTTACAGAGAGGTACCGAAGTGGTATGATTTAGCAACAATAGTTGGCTAACCCGAAAATAAGTGTAATGTTATATTTTTGTAATGAGCTTGCAACCCTTTTCATGGAGCTAGATAGTGCTGGATAGATAGAAATAGAAAAGATAAAGGTTAACTGCCTGCTCATGAAGTTACCCGATGACTAGAAGAACATAGTCATCTGTGTGCAAGATTTGCCGAACTTTAGGTGGACTTCGAATTGAGTGGTAGGGATGATTCTTGCTCGAGAGAATACGATAGAGATTCGGAGGGGAGGAAAGAGTGGACAAGCCTTGGCACTCGGGACCGATTGGAGGAACAAGGATCCCAGAAAACCAGTTGGAAACTATGGTGGAGGATGACAAAATAACCAGTTTGATGAGTCTGGCTTGAGGGTCTCCAAAGGGTTGTGCCATTTTTTCAAGAAACCAGTACACTAATGGCTGAGTGTACCACGCAAACCAAACTTTGGTTAAAGGAGGGGTAGATCGGTGGACCTTTGAGAGGAAAGAAAAAGGCCTTAAGACGCAGGTACATGAGGGGGAATGTGAGGACGAGGACGATGAGCTCTTGTTGGATGAGGAGTTGGAGGCGAAAACCGAGGTCGAAATTCCACGAAAGCAAAAATGTGCTTTCGCTGGATTGAAAGATGAAGCATGTTGGATTGAGGATTCAGGTGCCTTCATGCACATGTGTAAGGACAAATGATGTTCACAAAGATGAGAAAGATTCCCACGGTAGAGATAGAGTGCGGGGATGGGAGGGTAGTAACTACTACTTTTGTAGGATCGGTTGATTTGAAAGTGTTAGTGGAAGGAAAGACATCCATAGTGACATTATCTGATGTGTTGTTTTTTCTTGAATTGAAAAAAAACCTCATCTAAACATCTATGTTAGATGATAAAGGTTATGAAACTAACACTACGAAATGAGTCTTTACTGCTAGTTTTGAGGAAAAAGTATATTTCACAACTGAAAAAGATAGCCAAGGGATGTTTATGCTTATTTTAAGCAACGAAAAGAAGAAACTTTGGTATGCTGGTGTTCATGATATATTGTTTTGGCATAAGAGGCTTGGGCATGTGCATTTAGATAAGTTAAAAGAAATCAAAAAGTTGAGAGTAGTGGAAGGGATTAAATTTGGTGAAAGTGAGAATCTGAGTGATTGTAGTGGATGTGCTAAAGGTTAAACACACAGGTTACCTTTCCCTTAATCTGCCACCTAAAAAGGAGAAAAAGTTTTAGATTTGGTACGCATTGATATCTGGGGACTGGCTAAAGTGCCATCACCCGGTGGAAAAAAGTTTATGATGACTATCATTAATGTTTAGTCTACGTATTCAAGGGTATATTTTTTGAAAAATAAATCAGAGGCTGTGGAATACTTTAAGCAATATAAGGCATGGAGTGAGAAGCTCCATGAAACCTCAATCAAGAGAATAAGGAATGATAATGGTGGAGAGTATATCTCCAATCAGTTAAAGGATTTTGCGAGGGAAGATGGAGTTCAGCACTAAAAGAAAGTCATGGAAAATCTTGAACAAAATTGTGTAGCCGAGAGGTTAAATAGAACACTATGTGATAGTGCCAGATGTATGCTGTCGGATAAGAAAATAGGGAAAGATTTTGGGTTGGAGCAATAAACTGTGCAAATTACCTTAAGAATAGAGTTCTTATTTTAGCTCTCAAAGGAAAAAGACCTTATGTGAGATGGACCAGCCGAAAACCAAACATATCACACTTAAAGGTTTTTGGTAGTCAAGTTTTCAGTCTAAATACTTATCACTCAAATTGTAAGTAGATCCTAAAGGAAAACCAGGATACCTGTTAAGATATGATGAGGATATAAAACGATAGAGAGTTTATTATCTTAAAAGAGAAGATATAATTCTGGTACAGCATCTGGTAGTTATGGCTGAAAGAAAATGTGTGGATCTCTTTAAGTACACAAAGTCAGTTAAAATCAGATTTGAGTCAGAAAATCCAATGAATTTGAGCTTCCTAACTATCCACGTTTCATAGAAGATGATGTCATTGCAGGCACAAATCAAACCAAAAAGGACCCAGTAGTGGAATCTCCAGTGACAATTCCACTCGGCGCGGAAAACATGACGCAAATTGAAACGGAACCGAAAGAGAGGGGAGAAATCGAAAAAACCCTAAATCGTTCAAAAAAATCCACGGCTGCCTTCTATTCCAGCGGGCAATTTTTGAAAGAGGGAGGAGAAGCAGCAAAAGGGTGCAAAAAAAGCAAGTTAAAAACAAGGTGATAAAACTATCTTATCCAGATGAACCTCAAACTTTTGGAGAGGCAATGAACTCTCTGGAGAGAAACCGATGGAAGACAACCATTAATGAGGAGATGGCCTCAATCATGACAGTCGATACTTAGGAGCTGGTGGATTGTCCATCTAACCAAAAGCCAATTGGGTGTAAGTGGGTGTTCAAATTGAAACTCAACTTGGATAACACCATTGAGCGTTACAAAGCCTTGTTAGTGGCCAAAGGATTTACCCAAAAAGAGGGAATTGACTACGAGGAAACCTTTGCCCAAGTCGTCAGATTTCCCTCCATCCCTCCATCCTTATACTTTTTAGTCTGGCAACAACGGAACACATGAAAGTGCACCAGATGGACATCAAGACAACCCTCATGCATGGAGAGTTGGAAAAAGAGATCTTCATGCGACAACCCGTAAGATTTGTGGAGCAAGAAGGGGAGAGTAAGGTATGCTGGCTGATCAAATATCTTTATGGTTTGAAAAAGGTACCCCGGTAATGGAAGAAGAAGCTTGATGAGTTTTTTACTGGTCAAGGATGTACCCGGATCAGCTCAAATCACTCAATTTACATGTTTGGAGATGAATTGGGTATTATCTTTATTACCTTTTATGGTGATAATTTGCTTGTCTTGAGTAAGTCTCTAGATAAAATCAACAAATTGAAATCATATCTTAAAGGAAGGTTTAAAATAAAGGATATAGGGGAGGCAAGATATAATTTGAAATTCAGGTAGAGAGAGACAAAGATAGAAAAATAATAAGATTAAATTAGAAATAGGCCATTGGGAATATGTAGGAAAAGTTTCAAATGGACAAGGTTAATAGTTGTACAACTCCAATAGAGTTAAAGAAAGGAAGTGAGGGGGGTGTAGAAGAAAGAGTTTTATATTTGGATGATGAATTAGGTCTTGAGGAGCAAAAGTTGACGCAGACAATTCTTTATAGACAAATAGTGGGCGGCTTAATCTATTTTATAAATTGTACCCGGCCGGATTTGGCTGCAACTGTAGGAGTACTCAGTAGGGGTCTAAATGCTCCCATTAAAAGAGATTGGGAGGCAGCTAAGGGAGTCATTAGATATCTTATAGGAACCAGGGGTTTATGGTTGCATTTTGGTAGGGATAATAGTGACATCACCACTTGGAGTGATGCCAGTTATGGGGATGCTCCAATGAGGAGATGTACATCTGGATATGTTTTGTATGTGGGTGATGGAACATCAAATTTCAAAAGATTATTGCTCAGTCCACTATGGAGGCTGAGTATATGGCCTCTATATCTGCTGTAAAAGAATTGATGTGGGTCAAGTCTTTGCTTGGTGAGCTTGGTCATCTTAATAGTGGTGTGCAAAAAATATTTTTCGACAGTCAGGCATCCATTACCATTGTTGCCAATCCTAAACACCACTTCAAAGCAAAACACATAGATATTCAACTTAGCTTTATTGGAAAAAAGGTAGAAATAAAATATTTTGCCTAGAATATAGACCTGATAGTGAGATGGTAGCAGATATGATAACCAAACCTGTACCTTCCCCTAAATTAATTTTCTGCAAAGAAAAGTGTAGTTTAAATTAAAAGGTGAATAGAAAAAAAAGGGAGTGTAGAAAGTAATGGTTTTTTTTAGGTGTTTTCTAGGTCAGAGAATGTAAAAATAAAAGACAGAACGGAAGTAGAGGCAGCTTGTCTATATCTCCTCTCTTAGGTCCCCACACTTTTTGTAGTCACTGAAGACTAAAGAAAGAGTTAGAGCCATGGCTGCCTAAAGCTTCCCTAAGAGACAGAGCACATTAGGTCACGCTTTCCAAAAAGGCTGCCAGAACAAGGATTTGATCCGGGTACCTACTAACCGTCAGAGTAGTCCGTAACAGATAGCTTTGTCCTATAGGCTACGACATGTGCTCAAATACATAGGGTATGATAGTTATTTAAATAGTTACAAGTAGAAAATTTAATTTAACTGATTAAACAAACGGTATAACATAGAACCTGTTGTACATTAAAGTATCGCACGGAAAAAATATTGCGAACATTTAGTTCAACTACGTGTATTAAAAGCCGATCTAATCGAAAGGCCATGGTAAGCGCCGACATCCCAAAATGGACGCTTTTGCGGTTTCTGGTCGTAGACACACTGGATGACACATGGTAGTTACATATATTGTTGCGGCATCTCCCGAGAGTATGAAAAAGAGTACTGATATAACAGGCGTCCACGTTATGGCCATGCCGTTCAATAGCTGTACACAAAGTACTTTGGCACAAGTACCTTTTTGTACTATACAGTCATTTGATTGGCGTTGTACTTCTGTAGTAGAGGATTTAGAGAGGGGATTAGGACTTAGGAAAATCTGAGGTAGCCACCTCTCTCCTAGAGAGCACGTATACAAAAGGTCATCTTTGACCATCCATAATTTACCGCTCAGGGAAGCAAATAGAGTGGTTTTTTTTGCTATCGACTTAGGGGAGTTTTCTCTTTATAGCGTTGAAGCTAGTAAGAGTTTTAGTATGCTAGGGTGGCAGTTATTCTTGGTGAAAAAACAAGGGGTCATGGTTATCCTAGGGGCTTTGTGTGAGCTGCCCACTTTGAGGACCTATGGAGGTCTCAGAGTTGCAGAGAGAGGGGGAAATGGTGAGGAAAAAGGAGAGGGAGAGGAAGATAAAAAGGAAGAGGGAGAGGGAGAGGGAAAGGTGGAGGGAGAGAAAAGGGGAGAGGGAGAGCTAGAGGGAAAAATAGAGGGAGAGATTGGGGGAGAGGGGGAGGGAGAGGGAGAGGGGGAGGGAGAAGGGCAAAGAGAAGGAAAAAGGGTGGGAGAGAAAAAGAGAAAGAGAGAGGGAGGAGGAGAGGAAAATGGAGAAAGAGATCGACAAGGAGAGAGGGAGGAGGAGAGGGATGGGGAGAAGGAGAGGGAGAGAGAGGGGAGAGACAGAGAAGGGGAGGGAGAGAGGGAGATGGAGAGAGAGAGAGGGGGAGAGGAAGAGAGAGGGTGAAGGAGAGAGTCAAAGAGACAGAGGGAGAGGGAGAGGGAGAGGGAGAGGGAGAGGGAGAGGGAGAGGGAGAGGGAGATAGAAAATGAATGGGGGAAAAGAAGGGAGAGGGGGATAAAAAGGCAGAGAGGAAGAATGAGAGGGAAAAAAAGAGGGAGAGGGAAAAGGATTGGGAGAAAAAAAGAGGGAGGGAGAGAAAGAGAGAGAGAGGGAGAAGGAGAGGGAATGAGACAGGAAAAGAGGGAGGGAGAGAGAGGGAGAGGGAGAGGAAGAGTGAGAGGAAGAGGGAAAAGAAGAGCGAGAGAGAGAGGGAGATGGAGAGAGAGAAAGGGGGAGAGAAAAAGGGGGGGAGAGGGAGAGAGGGGGGGATAGGGAGAGAGGGAGGGAGGGGAAAAAATAGAAAGAGAGGGAGAGGGAAGGGAGGGGGAGAGGGAAATAAATAAAGAGCAAGAGAGAGAGAGGGGGGGGAAAGAAAAACGAGAGGGAGAGGGGAATTGAGACAAAGAGAGAGCGAGAGAGAGAGAAACGGAGAGGGAATAAGGGAGAGGTAGAGGGAGAAAGAGAACGAGACTGAGTGGGAGGATGAGAGGGAGGGGGATGGGGAGCACGAGAGGGAGACAGACACGGAGAGGGAGAGATCGAGAAAAAGTGAGAGAAAGAGGAGATAGAGATGGACACAGAGACCGAGATGGAGAGGGAGAGGGAGAAGGATATGAAATAAAGAAGGGGGAATAGGATGTGGAATGGAAGAAGGAGAGAGAGAGGGGGATAGGGAGGTAGATAGGGAGAGGGAGAGGAAGATGGAGTGGGAGAGAGAGAGAGGAAGAGGAATGGGAGATTAAGAGGGAGAGGGAGAGGCGGAAGGACAAGCGAAGGGGAGGGAGAGGAGACAGGGATGGAGAGAGAGAGGGAGAGGAAAGGGAAGGAACTGGAAATGGTGGAAGAATGGAAGGAAGGAATAATGGAGGGATGGACAGATCGGAAAAGGAACAAACAGCGGAAGAAGGAAACCATGGATTTGTTAGTCAAAATGCTGTTTGTATTCCCTTTACGTGAAAGACAAGTAGCGTTGTACCTACATCAACCACATATATAAAATGTACTTATGTTTAATATTGAAATCAATCCACTGAATGATTCTCTCCAATTTCTTTTTACTGTTATCTTGGCAATGAGTGCTTTTGTTGTTGTGTAATCTATCTTTTTCCTTGTTTAGTAATTAAAATTGTCTTCTCATATAAATAGTTATTTTCCTAAGCTTCCTCTCTTGTAATTGATCGATCTTTTGCCACTTTTTTTGAATCTCAACATGGTATCAGAGCTTGAGGTAAATTTACAAATATCCAGAAATTTAATGAAAGCAATTATTTACCGTGGAAAGCTAAGATGTCGTGTAATCTATCTTCTTCTTTGTTCAGTAATTAAGCTTGTTTTCTCATGTAGAGAGTTCTTTTCCTCGGCTTCTTCTCTTGTAATTGATCGAGCTATGACCACTTTATCTAAATCTCAACATAGTATTGGAGCTTTAAGTATAATTACAGACATCAAAAAATTAATGGAAACAATCATTTACTTTGGAAAGCTAAAATGACCCGAATTCTAAAATTTAAGAATTACTAAAGTATTGTAGCACGCATTGAACGAAATTGCTTTGTCGATGGTCGTCTCTGCTTTAGCTATGAGAATGTCGCGTCGCTGCTTTAGCTACGAGAATGTTGTTGTCCATAGCCATTTTCAACCATGGATTTACCCTGGGAAGCACCGCAGACTACCCCAAAAACTGCCTTCTTTGAATCAACAAAGAATTCTACAAAATTATCAAAACAAGCTGAAACGCCATACATAGGTATTTTATAGATTTTATTACACTTTCAAAAAGTTTGATATAGAGCCACTAAACAGAGTGATCGCATCATCTAGTCAAAGTTGCAGAAAAACAGCCTGCTATAACCAACCGCACAAAAAACCGACTTCACAAAAAAGCCCCAAGCAAACCAGGTTCACAATTGACCTGCAAATTTGCCACAGTAAAAAAAATACACCAAGAAACCAACATGCAAAGTTTGAATGAATTATGCCCAAAGATCACATTGATCTTAACCTTCAAAAATCCTAGAAACTGTTATCACAGTTTTTCCATACAAGGGGATTCCGGTTCAAAATATTCTAAGTTCTACACATATACAAGTGAACCTGTAGCTAATCTACGCTGTACCATAATTAACGTGGTTATCTTAACAAGACTAACCGGCCGTCTACCGTACAATGTCTTTACACTCATTTACCAGTGCCAAAATATTCCGCAACTAACATTTTAGATGCCGAAAAGACAAAGTACTCAATATTTGTCGTCCAATGATTGACGGCAAACTTCGTTCGCCGCTATCCACATCCGTTCACCAATATTCACGTGGCATTTTGGTCCCTTAACAAAACTGTACTCCAACCGCCGTACCATACCTCCTTACCAACACGTACCCCTTAATAGGTACACCGCCAATCGCTATAAGCGTGTACGTTTGAATAGTGTATAATATTATTTAGCGTGGTGTACGCTAATTAAGAATTTGAAAATTTTGGAAAAAAACATACATTCTAATTGTTTACTAATGCTAATTTGGGTCTCTGAAAAAATAAATGTCAGTCGCAAACATGCATATGCTAATATATGTACCCGTACAATTTTTTTTGAAATCGTACGCCGTCATTTAAAACGTTCGTACGTACATTTCAGACTATTTTACCACAGTTAAGCGTCGACGCTACGCCGTAAAGTTTACATTTTTTGTCCAGTTGTAAGAAATGTAATTTGTACGGTTGTAATGTTTACGCAACGCTTGTTG
>JBBHKE010002645.1:0-91930 GCA_037447655.1 Zygnema cylindricum | reverse complement strand
GAGAGAGAGAGAGAGAGAGAGAGAGAGAGAGAGAGAGAGAGAGAGAGACGTGGGAAGATGAAGGCCAAGGAGAAGGAAGAAAAATGGGATTGGGAGAGGACAACGGCATGTGAAGAGATACAGCATGCAACTTCTGTGGAATGAGGTTTTGAATTTTTTGTTTGTTGAAAACCATGGAAGAGTGGAAGACTACAATGTGATAATAAACTTCTTTAATAAAGCTCAGTTCAGCGCAAATTTGACAAAGAAAAAGGTTTATTTATCCACAAGTTCGTTCTCTTTTGTTGTTTTAAAGATTCTTTGCCCATCTGGGAATCACTTAACCTTTTATTCTTCTTCCCTTTCATGAAAAAAGAACAAAAGTTGCAAGAATTTTTTTGGAAGTAGAAAAGAACTAACACGCTGCAAATATTTGTGTTTCTTACACAGAAAGTACATCACTTCGAGTCAACAGACTGGATTTACAGCAATCTACAATACAGGATACTATCATAAAATACCAAGTATCAAATATCAAACGACAAGTAAAAGATATAAATTACAAGTCATAAAATATAAATATAAAATATGAATGTAAATGGAAAACATGAAATATACAAATAGGAAATATTAAGGTTTTGCAAAAGCTTACAAGGAGAGATTAGAAAACCACCTACCAAGGCATCTTCCAGAGTGCAAAAAGCTTGGGCGTATTCTTTTGCTCCGGGAACCATTTCTTTTCGAACCTCGGCTCCAAGAGAGAGAACAAGCCTGGAAAACTCATAATCAGGAAAATTCAACAAAATTACAAAACAAGGAAATGAAAAAAAGGAAATTCTAAGGAAAAAAAAGGAAAAACTGTACAGTAAAGCGAAATGTCACAGCCACACTAAATAAAGACTTCTTGATGAAGAACAGCGTGGGCCAATAGAAATTATTAAAAAGTAACATCACAATTCATTTAGAAAATGACAGCGAATTAAGTTCCACATTGAAATATGCACGTTAACTGGATTTGCAGAAGGTAACCTCACTTATGCAAGAAAATACCATCAAATCTTCCCAGAAAATGTGGATATAAAACCACAGAAAGTAAAATGGCACATGTTATCCATATCAGGTTTCAAAATATTACTTCAAAAGTACAAGACACCTTCCCTTTCCAAAACTCTGGTTTTCTTTGCATTATTTAATACAAATGTTTGTGAGTCGTAATGATATCATGATATCATTGTCAAATAGTCGAAATCACATTAAAATAGAAGAATACTGTGTCAATCGAGTCAATTCAATTGTCAATACCGAAAAACGGAAACCTTTTATCCGTTTATCGGGCGTGAAAACATCTTCCCCGAGGAGGGACACCAGATTCCAGAAAGACGAACTTGTCTACAAAAGCCACACTAAAAACGGTGACAAATAACGAGAAGAACATTATTAAGTCTGAATGGACATAAGTTAGCCTTCAAAAAAATGATAAAAAAAGCCGAAATGACACAAATATATGGAAAAGGTTGACAAAGTCACCAATCATAGTGAAGCTCTAAACCACTGTCAAGGACCACCCGAGGTTCTTGTCCGGGAAAAACCTCCTTCACAGTTCCACGGACAAACTGAGCCTCCGTTCCCGCCAATAGTTCAGTGAAACGGGGAGCTATTTCCCACTCCTCAACCTCTGGAGGAAATGCAGTAAAAAAAAATTCTGTTAAAAAGAATGCAAGTTTCTGAAAAAGAAGTGACCATTCGAGGAGATTTATAAACAGCTCCCAGTTTTGAGCGTGAAACTATGGACTCAAGAACTATAGAGAATCAAATAACGTTCGCAGGAATGCCGACTGCAAGGGATGGGACAAGGTTTCAAGAAAAAAGAAAGAGAAAACAGACGCGGGGAGGGGGGAGAGGGAGGGGAGAGAGGAAGAGAGAGGGAGGGAGGAAGGGAAGGCGAGACGGAGGGACAGAGGGAGTGAGGGAGGGAGGGAGAAAAGCATAAGCAAAAGCGAAAGGGAGAGCTATAAGAAGGAAATGGAAGTTCAGATTTAAAAAAAACAAATCAAACTTGTCAATAAACTTTTCCGTGACTTCAAACTTTCTGCAAGTAAAAAATTCCCTTTAATTCTCTTTCAAAAAATCAAGCAGTTCAACTTTCCCTGTAATCCATGTTTCACCATCACAATTAAAACTGATAGGGGGACAAGGAGGAAGAAAAAAAGGAAAAAGTAGGTAAAAAGGAAAAGAGGAGGCAGGGCAGGATGAAATGAAAAGAAATGAAAGGAGAAGGGAGAACAGAGGATAGGACACAGAACAGAAAGACAGGAAGTAAGAGATAGATATTACCTTTTGAAATGATCTCATATAAGAGAGGCTTGAAAACAAAGCGATCTGATTGGTCCACCACCACAACCTAGAATATCAAAAGGGACTCACAAATTATTCATATCTCACATTTAGCATAATATCAACAATTTTACAATAAACATCTCCGAGATTTGCCAGAAAATAAACTACGGTGCTCGGTCCTCAATTTCCATACGCATACAAACAAAGAAGATCAATTCAGTTAGTTCAACTCCAAGTCCTCCCCTTTTTCGAATCTAATATGAATAAGATATCCACCTCATTTTAGTCATTTACTTGTTTGAAATCTATTACAAAAGCAACACATTTTAAGCTTTACTTTTCATTGAATAAGGGTGCTGAACATAACCTAGCACCACAGAAAGAAGGAATTTAGATAAGAACCTCATTGTATGAACAAAATTTGCAGTCAATAAATCTATATTCATTGTATGAGGCACACTTGACGTTGAAACATAAGGATTATAAATAAGATTACAAAAAGAAATTGGATAAGTACTTGTGGGCGCTTGTCAGGTTGCCAAATGAGAGACTCCAAACGGAGAGCTGTATAGAGACCTCCAAAACCTCCTCCCAAAACGCAGATTCGAGGTCTCTGTACTTCCCAAACACAACCAAAAAAAAAAAACGGTTCCCAACACAGAGGCTGAAAACGAGAAAAACAGTGAAAGAAAACCAAATGCTTGACAATATGTCCGTGCCATCAGTGTTTGCTCAAAGCGTTTTGAAACTACCAAACTCTGTTTATATTTAGTTTCTACACTGTTCAACCACCAAATAACCGTTGACATTATAATATTTAAAACCTTTCCCCTTTGAAATCTTCTGTTGACGTCACATCACCGTACTTAAGACAAGGTTAATGATTGATGTTGTAGTTGAACCACAGATTGTTTTTTCCTAAGAAAAAATAACTGTCTTTCTAAGGAGAAGCACATGTCAGACGGCGATAAAATCGTCACATTTTGAAAGCTTCTCATATGAATGTAACGCATAGTTATCTCTCAAAACAACCTCACTCACTTCACCGCCTTCAGGCCTCTCACATCCATCCTTCTCCAATAGAGTTTTCTATGCGGTGCACGGTGCACTAACAGACAAGTGGTGCCAACTCAGGGTATTTTCATACACAAATTTGTCTCCAAATCAGATACCATTTTTCACGAGGTCTGGAAAATGTCTAGCACGAGTTGTCATCCGCACATTCGTGTTCTGATTTCCCATGGGACGGGTTTCAATGATGACCCATAATTCTTGTAGCAGTCATGCATAAAGACGCAAAAGTCCACATATAAACTTCACATATTCCGACTTTTATTTAACAACTTGTTTCACCGTCTCTTACCATACTTTCCCAACTGGATCAATCTCTTTCTTTACTCTTCCAAGACTCAATTCTGCATTTGAAACAGCTGCAATAAAACTGGTATTATGTCCTATTAAAAGAACAAGTGAATTTAAGCAAGAGACAATGTGCTTCTTGGACAAGGAGAACTCAGAAGTCACCTTAGAATCAGGCCATTTGAAGCTCTCCTTCTCCTTGCTCAAATTACTGCTCTCAGCTGCTACTGCAAATATCCTTATATTGTCCTTTTCCCTTGCAGATACCTCGAAAACTTCCCTAACTCCAACCTTGTATTTTTGTGTCCGTAATTTTGTTGTATTCAACTGTGACTGAAGAGAGGTTTTTCCAAGGAAAGTTTTCCAAAGACTCGATCTATTCAAACAGGCTACGGCCATGGCTTTGTTCGAAGGAATGGTTCTTAGACTGCCATGTGGCAAATGTGGATGTGTTTCGCTTTTCTGGAAACTCGAAGAAGAGCGAAGAGAAATGTTGAATATTGGTAGACGAGGAAGAAGAGAAGAAGAAGAAGATCCAGAAGAGCCAAAATGAAAAAAATAAATAAAAATAAATGGAAGAGTTAAAAGGGTTAGAAAGTTAATAGGGATGAAATGGTTGAAAGAGGCCGAAGGGTTTAAGATAGTTAAGGCGCATAATAGTAAGAAATGCAAAAGAAAAATTGTGGAGTTGCAAGAAGTCAATACTTCGAACGGTTGAAAGAAGTCAAAAGATGAAATACTCGTGAAAGAGCTCAGAAAGGAGAGGGTCGCAAAAGTTGGAAAAATCGAGAAATTTTGTTGGTTAAAATTTTGGACGTCATTTGAAAACATATAATTGCATTGAATTTTACATTTGATTATAGCTTAGGAGGTAGTTAGGATTGTAAACAATCCACCTTGCAAGAGAATCTCTACGGTTTGTGTCACTTCCTTTATTTCAGGGCAAATACCATGGTAATTTTCTACGTTCTGTCTGGAAGCTGTTTGTTTTTCCTCTTCCCACTGTCTTGTTGTACACATGAGTGATTGTGTTTTTCTCCAAATAGTAAGCATGAAAAGGTCCCTACAGGGAGTTTCCCCTCTCGCGAATAATTACAGGGCAGCGTCAGCTGACACATCCCTCTCCTCATAGGACGTGACAAACAGCTTTATTCCCACAGCTTACGACCCAATGTGAGCATGTGGTCGTTGAGGTGAAAATCAAACAAATTCGAAGGACTGAACGGCCTCAAGAAGAAGGAGGGGAGATGGGTCAAGATACGAGAAAAGAAACAGGAAGTTCATCATGCGCCAGACAAACAAAAGAATGAATTGAATGAAGAGAAGGATGGAAAAGGTCAAGTTTGTCTTCAGAAAAGAATGAGAATAATCCTGGGGTGAAAGGATTTTTCGACACCCCCAATAATTTTGGCGACTGACTTTTTAAAGTTATGGTATTAATGAAATGTTTATTTTAATGAGGGTAGGTCAGGAGGGAGAGGGAGAGGGAGTGGTGGGAGCGAGGGAGAGGAGAGGGAGATGGTCGGGGCGCGCGCGAGAGAGAGAGTGAGGGAGTGAGAGAAAGGGCGAGTGAGAGTGTGAGAGAGAGGGAGAGACAGAGATAGATAGAGAGAGGGAGAGAGAGAGAGAGAGAGAGAGAGAGAGAGAGAGAGAGGGGGGGGAGAGAGAGAGAGAGAGGGGGGGGGGGGAGAGAGACAGGCTAACTAGCTGGAGTCTTCTTCAAAGACTTTCCTTCTTTCCCAAACCGCGCTGCTCTCCAGAGAGCAGCTCCCTTGTCAGTCCTGTTGCTGAAGCATTTGTCTTCTCAACACAAATTCACATCACAAACAAAATCACTTTCTATTCTATAGATAATCCGTACGACATTCTAGTTACCTGCAGCTCAATGGAATCTCCACGAAGATTCCACGTGGAATGTAAATCACAGGCGCTGAAAGCCATGGATTGAATATGTCAGGGAGCTGATTCCTGGAAGGCCATCCAGACTCCAGAGTGAAGAGCCAGGCAATGAACCTATGACAGTTTCCTGGAGATGTGCTTATGCAGTTGCCACGTAGGTACCACGAAACTTTTGGAAGCAACAAAACGTTGCGTTCCGAAAGCGTCCGCTCGACATCGGGAGAATGTCCTCCGGGTTCAGTATGCTCCAAATGTTAGGGCTTCAACATCAGCCATCCATTGGGAGTCATATATATGTGCAATCCCATCCCTTTATTTTTGAACCAGTTATTTTTGTCAATAATCAGCAAACGTACAGGCGTACAGCGCTACGACGTGGTAGAGTACGGAACAGCATGTACTGTACTGTACTGTAGCATATACATACAGCAGTGCCTCAAAGAGACGTGGTCGGTAAAGTAACACCGTGAATCGCTATTCGCGTCAACGTTTCTTTTGCTGTGACGCCACCTAGGCGCTCCACTTGCTGACTCTACGGCCCGCATGTGACGCGAGCTCTCTCGTGGTGCCCTACACTACGACCTTTCACACCGTCCCCAACAACAACGTCAACAGAAGCCCTCCGAGACCTTCACCCCGTGGCACCCAATGACTTGTTGCCGTTTGTTGATTCATATGAACCTTTGACCCTTTGACCCTTTGACCCTTTGACCCTTTTACC
This sequence comes from Zygnema cylindricum, assembly GCA_037447655.1. Lineage (NCBI taxonomy): Eukaryota > Viridiplantae > Streptophyta > Zygnematophyceae > Zygnematales > Zygnemataceae > Zygnema > Zygnema cylindricum. The sequence goes on along the minus strand of JBBHKE010002645.1, from coordinate 85,635 downwards.
TCGACCAAGACACCTTTGCTAAAGCTATAGTTAAGTCCTATCACCTACTAGTGGGAAAACCCTCGGGAATGGTATATGAGCTTTTCACAATCTTTTCCCTCCAAAAATCCACCACAAAGGTTCTAATTTGTTGCTCAAGGTGGCTTCTCAATCGGCTCGAGGCCTTGTGCCACTAACTATAGTCCCACTCTTGGCAGTGGCTCGTCTTGCCGCTATCTCAAAGCCAGTTGGTCGTGTTCAACCGATTGCTGAGGGGGAAGTCTTACATCGTCCCATGGCGGGGTCAATGTGTTTACAACCTCAAGGAGCTTTCCAAAATCATTTTACCCCACATCAATTTGGTGCTACAATACGAGGGGGTTGTGAGGTGTTAGTCCACGGTTTATGGGCGATTCTTGACTTGCACCCGGATTGGGTGGTTCTCCAAATTGACATTGCCAATGCCTTAAACACCGTTGATCTCAACTCCATTTTTCGTGAACTCCGACACCACCGTCTCCTATTAACGAAATTTTCCCTTTTGTATGTGCGTTTTACTCCAAACCTAGCCCCTTACTTTATCCCATCGGGGGGCCATTGGGGGATGTTACCACTTTGGAATCAGTAACTAGTACTCGTGAAGGCGACCATCGGAGCCCTTTTATTTGCTCTCGCTCACTTACAGGCTCTAAGTGCATCGGCTACGTCTTTTCTAAGTTGTTTGTTCCCTTTTGTTGTTGATGAGACTCGTATCATAGGCTCGTTGGACCAAGTTGTTTCTGCCTTTCACCATTTTGTATAACAATTTTCCAAGATATACCTTTCCTCAAACTTTGCTAAATGGGTCGCATGGAGCCCAACGAGCCTCCCACTAAATTTCTCTCGCCCTTCAAATTTCACTTTTTCACTCCTCAATAACGTATAAGGGCTTTATGTTCACCTATCGGAGCACCTGCTTTTGTTTACCAGTTTGGTAAAGGCGCCTTGTTGGATGACCTTTCTCAATGTGAGGACCTTGCCAAACTTACGCATTCACAAGTGGCATTTGCTATCTTAACACGTTGTTTTGCCCGACGCCCATTGTACTTCGCCCGCACTTTACCCCCCAACTTTTTTTTCTAGTCCTCCATTTTCGAATTTGATGTGAGCCCCTTTGACATTCTACATCAACTTGTCGACCATGGTATTTTCAATCGCCCAAAAGGACTACTCACCCTCATAGAAGCAGCTCTACCAACCTCTTGCGGGGGTCTTAGTTTGCACTCTACAGTGGTCTTGGCGTTAGCCGCTTACTAGGGGAGTTGGGCTTTGGCAACACCTATTATTACTTCAAGGTTTTTAGTGGACAATATTCCTAATTTAGCTCGTGTGGTCTCTCACGTCCACAAGGGCTTGTTTTCATTCCAAAAGACGCAATCATCCACTCGAGCACTTTTACCACTTGAGGTTCAAGCTGAAGTTATCGCTTTCTCTTCCCTCATCACTATAATTCATTTACGTGTGAAACAACATATTGCCAAGAAGGTAACCCTCGAAGTTTTCAAGGATAAACTTCATGCGCTCCCTATGGTTGAAGCGCGAAATCGAATATGGTCTTGTTCGGGGCCTAAAGTCGGAGCTTGGCTTGTTACTACATCAATTATCACTTCCCTTTGTTTATCTTCTCCTCAACTTTTATGTTGAGCATCGCTTACGACTTAGTTTTCCGCACCATTATCGTTTGCGCAATCCTGTTTCATTTGCAGTTTTATAGACGAACATGAGGTCCATTTGCTTGGTTGCTCACATGGTGGGCAGCGGTCAACAACACATGACATGGTTCGGGATGCAATCGTTGTCGTGGGTTATGAAGCTGGATACACAGTCAAACGCGAGGTGTCACATGTACTCCTGTTACGTTCTCAATCTCGAGGTACACGTGGCCCTTGTGTGAATCTTCTGTTTTTACATGAAGCGGCGCGAACATTACGTGACGTAGTCACAAACCCTATGGGAACCTATGTTTCCTCACGTGTAGTATTACATGCCGTGTTGCGGCTCGGGGTGCAACGACCCCCAAAGAACGTGATTACGCGCACCGAGACCCAAACGATAATTTTACACAATTTGCCATGGGGATCTTTGGGACCTTAGGTCTATTCATTTAACTTTTTACGTGAATGCGCTCGACGATCTTTTGAAGTTGGAGGACATGGCATCCCTTCTCCAACTCTCATGTCGACTTTATATCGCCAACGCATCTTTGGTGTGTTGTCTATACCCTATTTCAACCATGGACTACTTTCGGAAGCACCACAGACTACCCCTCAAACAGCTGTGTTTTAGACAGCACAGATAACTCCAAAATAAATAGAATACCCTCAAACTGCACCAATAGGCATTATACTATAGACATTGTAAGCTCCCAAAGTCACAGCCAAATCCACCAAGGAATCTAGAAGATATAAGCTCCAGAGTTACACAAAATTAGCAGTCAACTTCACAAACTAACCACTTAGACCTCACACAGAATCTAACGCAGATAACAGAATAGAATGAAACTGCACACACGTAATTATCCTATATCATAGAATAACTTCACAAAGTGTCACATGAAAGCACCAACAAGGTGATCACAGCAACAGGTCAAAGATGCAGAGTATAGTTTGCCATTGGTTTGATAAACTTGACTGTGATGATGAGAATAAACTAAGTCCTATAATTTATACCTCAGGCTCACTACTGATTATACAGTGGCATACCAATCGTACACTAATTACCAGCTACGTCTATTAATGTTAGTATACCAGAATACTTCTATATATTGTCAGAATGAGTAAATATACACAAATAACTAATACACATAAAGACAAACCATTGTTGTTTCAAATATTTACAAGTACACGCAATCTAACACAATTGTATGCTGAGTCACTCAGTGAAACGATGTCATGTCATCCAAATCAACCGTACTGTAATCGCGTCTTTTGAAATAAATCCAGCGTGTCACATATAAGGTACACGTCATTTGCGATAAATGTCTTCTATCGCATAAGATTCCATACGGCCGGCATATTATTTTAAAACATTTCGATTACTAATCGTCGGATCGCTTCGCGATCCGTCGTCCATTTCCTAGCGCATTCCGCGCCACTCAATTAGTCCATTAATTTTACTAGTACATTTAATTCCCCCAAATTACGTACGCCTCATACCGTATTATCATTGCTACATTAAAATAGGTGTGTACGATGTCGTGCATGAGCATACAACCGTGAAATGACATACATCACTCCCAATTAGCGTTGCCATGATGTATGGACCGCACATAAGTATGCCAAAACCAGAGGGCAAAAAATATATAACATCAGAAATATTAATGAATCGGCTCAAGAAAACAAACAAACAAATAAAAATACAACATCAAGTTGGCTTACGCCGATAGATTAGGTAAGGACTTAGTACAAAAAAGAGAGCTCAGGAAAGCTCAAAGACAACGCTAGCCAAAGACTAAGGATCCAGAAAGAGAAACCCTAACTTAACAACCAACCTATACTAAATATCCTGCAGAGGAATGCTAACTGAAAACCAAAAAGAGGTTAGACAAATCCCAACAATGTAGATTGCCAGAAAACGACAACTCTCCAATGTTGGATTCCGTGTTGTAATTTGCAACTAATCCTACGCGGCCATATGGCCTCTATCCTATGATGTCGCCTATCGTACATCTACACTAATTTCTATATGTTTATGGGTAAGCAGCTTTCTATGTACAAACGCTACTAGTTTCTAGAGGTGGCGGCTACGTGGTCGCCTCGGGAAGCCTTACATCTACACCTCGAGGATGAAAACCCTCCCTACGCTACAAAAATAATGCATGAACCTCCGAGGGTTCACGACTTGGACATGTGTCAGGTATGTAACCGTTTGAGTCCATAAGATGTCAAGCTTGGGGCCGTTCGAATTCGCGAAATCCAATGTCGTACCGCAATCTGATTTCATGACAATAATATGGTACGACCTCAGTTCCGTCTGTATCTTCAACTGAACATTCCGCCACCGACCTGTAATATTTTCTTGTACCCCAATTAGTATAAGAATCCACTATATTATTCGCCGACGTCTTGCGGCATGACAGCTGTCAAGCATGAGCATTCAACCGTGAAATGACATGCATCACACCCAATTAGCGTTGCCAATTATGTATGGACCGCACATATGTATTCCAAAACCAGAGGGCAAAGAATATATAACATCATAAATATTAATAAATCGGCTTAAGGAAACAAACAAACAAATAAAAGTACAACAACAAGTTTGGTAGGTAGAGAGGGAAAAAGGATGGAATTTCCCCCCCCCCCAGCTCTTTAGCCTGCAGGGGAGCTGGGAAGGACAGCCGGTAGGTCGCGACATCCATGGCAAAACCACTGTCCAGCCGAAATAGTGTACAAAGGTGGGACCAAGCACTCCATGTGAAATCCTAGATTGCAATAGTCGCAAAGAAGCATCATCGTTTCTCCGTCAGACCGCCGACACAACTGACACTCGGTGGCCTCGGTAATATGCATCTGCCACTGATCCATACTGTGGGAGAGATAAGGTAGGTTGCAGGGGGCACAATTTTTGAATGTTCTCGCAAAGTCCGCGTGTCGACCCCTTGCAAGCTTAATAATCCATTGGAGTCGATTTTGGTGATCCTCAATATGTGAGACGAGACATCTGTGTCAGGTGTGTCAAATGTTTGCCGACGCAAATATACATAGTCCCCCACCCGATTAGGTTTTTGTTGTGGCCGGTAACTGCCATTGCGAGTTGTTGCAAACCGTAAGGAGTCGCAATGTTGAGCAATCTGCAAGTTTCAAAGGCCATTGGAATTTGTTGATATTTGAGTATTTTCTAGGTCTGTATTATAATAGGAAAAGGTAGAGGCGGTCTACCTCTAACTCCTTTCACCAAGCCCCCACACTTGTTGTAGTCACTGAAGGCTGTCTAGGGTGATAGAGCCATGGCTGCTTAAAGCTTTGTAGCAGACAGGTAGCAGAAAATAGATGGGTTTACCAAAAATATTGATGGAGCCAGGAATTGATTCTGGCATCTGTCGGTCCGTCAATACAGCTGTTAGCTTTGTCCATTAAGTTTTAGACTAGTGTTATGACATATATGGTTTGATAATTATATAAATATGTACGCGTAGACGAATTCATTTAACGGCGCGAATAGATTCTTAGTACATAGATACAGTTTAGAGTAGTACGGTTTACTGTACTTCACGAAACTAATACCGCGCATTTGTTTCGACGACGAAACAAATACCGCGCACATATTTCCGACAAGGAGAATTGAATGCAGGATTTAAACGACGGTCGTGATACGAGCCGAGATTCCGAAATGGCCGCCTTGGCGTTTTTCTAACGCCGCCACTCTGGACGACACGTGGAAATGCGCTGGAGGATTGCAGAATCTCCGGAACGCAAGAAAACCAGTTTAATGTGACAGCGGTCACCTGTATGGTCATGTCGTACAGTTGCCGTACAGAAAGTACTCCGGCGCCTATAGTTTTCTGTACGGTACAGTCCTGTGATTGGCGCCGTACTTCAGAAGAAGGGGTTTAGAGAGGGGTTTTAGGACTTAAAATATTTCAGGTAGGTAGCTCCCTCTCCCAAAGAGCACCTTGTATAATTGGCAAACTTTGGCCAGCCATAACTATTAACTCGGTTGACCAATTTCAGTGATTCTTGTTGTTGCGGACTCAAGGGGAGTCCACGCTACACAGAGGTGTAGTCGGTCATAGTCTTTGCCTGCCTAGGTGGTTGCATTTCTAAGGGAAAGTCAAAGTGGGTGAATGTGTCCAAATCTCATATTCTAACATTGCATTCTGTAGTGGAACTGAGCACACAGAAAGTCTTATTTCACAAGGTTTCCCGTACATATATCGCCGATAGTTATCGCTATCGGTGTTATTGCCGATGAATACCGATAAATATGGGTTATTTATCGGTGATACCACCGATAACGATATATTGTACCAATATATCGATTATCGGGTACTCGAAAAAAGGTCCATATCGGTTATCGCCAAATCCTTTGTCGTGCATGAACATACAATCGTTAAATGACATGAATCACACCCAATTAGCGTTGCTAAGATAGTATGGACCGCACATATGTATGCTAAAACCAGAGGGCAAAGAATATATACCATCAGAAATATAAATGAATCAGCTCAAGAAAACAAACAAACAAATAAAAGTACGACGACAAGTTTAGTAGGTAGAGAGGGAAAAGGGATGGAATTCATTTGCGACAGTAGCCACTAGGCCTTGAAGTCTTCAATATTCCCTACAGGAGTCCAACCAGCAGGCAGCAAACCCTCAGTAAGCGAACGAAGAAACCGAGAAAACCGACACTTCCGAAGTTAGACTGGAAGGATGCTGGACTGCGGAGTCAAAGCACAAGCAACCAGAGAACACTATATTTGCACACAATGATTCATAAGCTACAGCAAGTTGAACACAATCTAGAACGAAACCTTCCAAGCTCTATGTACAAACGCTGCAAGTTTCTAGAGGTGGCCGCTACGTGGCCGCCTCAGGACACCTGACATCTACACCTCGAGGATGAAAACCCTCCATACGCTACAAAAATAATGCATGAACCTCCGAGGGTTCACGACTTGGACATATGTCAGGTATGTATCCGTTTAAGTCCATAAGATGTCAAGTTTGGAGCCGTTCGAATTCGCGAAATTCGATGCCGTACCACAATCTGATTTCATGCCGGTAACATGGTACGACCTCAGTTCTGTCTGTATCTTCAACTGAACACTCCGCCACCGACCTGTAATATTCCCTTATACCCCAATTAGTATAAGAATCAACAATAATACTCGCCGACGTCTTGCGGCATGACAGCTGTCGTGCATGAACATACAATCGTTAAATGACATGCATCACACCCAATTAGCGTTGCCAGGAATGTATGGACCGCACATATGTATGCTAAAACGAGAGGGCAAAAAATATATAACATCATAAATATTAATAAATCGGCTTAAGGAAACAAACAAACAAATAAAAGTACAACAACAAGTTTGGTAGGTAGAGAGGGAAAAAGGATGGAATTTCCCCCCCCCCCAGCTCTTTAGCCTGCAGGGGAGCTGGGAAGGACAGCCGGTAGGTCGCGACATCCATGGCAAAACCACTGTCCAGCCGAAATAGTGTACAAAGGTGGGACCAAGCACTCCATGTGAAATCCTAGATTACAATAGTCGCAAAGAAGCATCGTCGTTTCTCCGTCAGACCGCCAACACAACAGACACTCGGTGGCCTTGGTAATCGCCATCCGCCACAGATCCATACTGTGAGAGAGATCAAGTAGGTAGCAGGGAGCACAATTTTTTGAATGTTCTCGCAAAGTCCGCGTGTCGGCCCTTTTAGGCTTAATAATCCATTGGAGTCGATTTTGGTGATCCTCAATATGTGTGAGAAGACATCCGTATCAAGTGTGTCAAATGTTTGCCGACAAAAATATACATAGTCCCCCACCCGATATGGTTTTTGTTGTGGCCAGTAACTACCGCTGCGAGTTGTTGCAAATCGTAAGGAGTCGCGATCTTGAGCAATCTGCAAGTTTTCAAAGGCCATTGGAATTTCCCTAGCAAAAAGCAAAGCTCGATTCGTTAGTTCTTCCAAAAAAACAGAATCACACATAAGCGGCAAAGGAAAACTAGCAGCTTTCTGTATATTTCTACCGAGCAGTGGCTGTTGACCAAATAACACATAATAGGGACTGAAATTTGCTAAGCTAGCATGTAGAGACATGCGATAACCCGTGACAATATAACCCAATGATTCATCCCACAAAGTAATATGTTTCTCCAAGCAATGTTTATGCAGAGCCAGCTTAAATGTTTGCACCACCCTCTCAGCTAAACCGTCTGCTATGGGATGATCTTGACTTGTTCAACGGTGATCGATCAATGCCTCGTCCAGCATTTCATGAAATTTGCCACGGAACTTGGTACCCTGGTCCGTAAGGACTTCTGCAGGAGCTCCATGTCGGAGGAGCACATGCTCCTTGAAAGCATCGGTGGTGAGTTTGGCAGTTTTGTGCGGGAGGGCCAGAACTTCCACCCATTTGTTGAAATTCTTGATCATGATCATGAGGTATTGCTTGCCGCTTCGCGAGACGGGAAAAAAACCTGCCAGATCACACGACCACCTGTAGAAAAGACCTCGGATAGGCAAAGGTTGAAGTGTAGTCTAACGGTTAGAGAAAGAGGTCCGCAACCGGTCACATGTGCTACATCCTTGTAACAGGGCCGCAACGTCCGCCTGCATGACAGACCACCAATAACGTGCCTGTACCAAACTCAAAGTCCGTTTAGTACCATAATGTCCCAAATCAATAGGAATTTGATCGATAAGTGATAGGCGTTCTGTCGGCCGAGGAACATGCCGATGACTTCCATCTGCGAGGAGATGGATAAGCGAACATCCCATCTATAAGTAATTTTAAGTTCTTTTACGAACACGCTCCTCCTCTTCTGGTGTGGTGCCTATTCGAAAGACTGGGTGGATAAAAATAGGACCTCAGCGTTATCCCGCCATGGATCGTGTTTAGTTTTGTGAACAGTGGGACCCGAAAAACTGCAGACCAGGTGTGCTCCAGCAGACAGCGATGCAAGTGGTTTGTCATCAAAATCTTGTTGTTTTCCATTATTGGCAGAATTAGGTAAGGCGTTTCGAAAAGACCGTCGACATTCAAACTGAGGAGCCCGGGTCGATAGATGATCTCTATATCCCATTCTTGCAAAATAAGAGCCCAGCATACTTACTTGCCGGATAGTTTATCATTGGTCATGAGCCAATGCAATGGTTGATGGTCAGTAAGAAGCGTAAAAGGTTTGCCATAAAGGTAATGGCGAAAATGCACAATTCCCCAAACTGCGGCCAGGAACTCCCCCTTATAACTACTGTAGTTCGACTCGGCTTGATTGTTGCTACGACTCGCATAAGCCACCATATATTCCTCACCTGTAAGCTCACGCTGAGTTAGGATGGCGGCGATACCGGGCTTACCAAAGTCTGTTTGCAGGCAAAATGGTAACTTATGATTTGGTGGACGGAGAATGAGAGCGGTGGACAGTGCTTTTTTTAATCCCTGAAATGCCTCAATCTGCGTGGGTCCCCAAGTAAACGGCACTGATTTTTTCCAGATTTCATTTAGTGGGGATGCAAGCGTGCTAAAACTAGGAACAAACCTCCGATAATAATAGTCAAACCTAAGAATGCACGCAAGCTCGTTAAATCTGTGGGGGTCGGTAGTTTACTGATCGCTTCTACCTTGGCTTCTAGCGGAGTGATTCCCTCAAATGAGATAAAATGCCTGAGATATGGTACCCCTTCAGCCGCGAAGATGCATTTGGCCGGATGGCATTTGAGACCCACTTTTTTCAACTCTTTTAATACCCACTCTATATGGGCTGCGTGTTCCTCTAAAGAGGCTGAAGCAATGATTAGATCGTCAATGTAGCACCGAGCGAACTTACATCCCCCTAAGACTTAGTCCATAACCTTTTGAAATACGGCCGGTGCATTTTTTAAGCCAAAGGGCATAACTGACCATTCCCAACGCCCATCACTTCCCCAAAATGTCGTCTTATGTCGGTCTTTTTCCTTTTTTCAATGTGGTTAAACCCTTGTCGTAGATCCACAATGCTGAAATATTTAGCCCCTTCAACGTGATCAAAAATGTCCTCTGCCAAAGGCATTGGATGTCGGTCTTGGATTGTACGGGAATTCAGTTCTCGATAGTCCCCGCACATGCGACGTTCTGTGAAATTCCCCTCTGCGTCTTTTTTACGAGGCATGAGAGTAGGCGCAGCAAAGGTGGAGTCGGACCTATAAATCAGTCTTGCCTCTTTTAACTCTGCGCATTGTTTGTCCAGTGCTTACCATTCAGTTTCTGAAAGGCTATGCTTGGGTTTGAATATGGGTCTATCATCTTCTAGGTCAATGGATATTCTGTAGGTGGTGTGTTGACCTAGATCTTTCATGGAGTAAGCGAACGCGTCTTTGTATTGGTTTATGACTCCGTCTAGCAGTTCGTGCTCTAGTTTCGTTAGTCCCGTCCCAAATTTCCACGTTGGTTTTTCAGGTGCGTTGATGGTAATGGCTTCCATTGCCTGTGCAAATGCTAGCTGCTCATCCGCGACTAAAGACTGTCCCAGCTCATATTCAACTGGGGGTTGATGGAAACAATTGACTGCATGATGCTAACTTCTAAATGGAAATGCAGCTGTCCAGTGTGGGACTGCGTGTACTGGTATCGAAAATGTAGCCAGTGTGTAAGTTGTGATGGACCAACTCATGTGAATAGGTTCCAAGAAATTGTAAATAGTGTGATTTGTGTTAGACTTGGCGGAAGGAGGAAAAAGAGAGAGTTGAAAAGTTGTACCCTAGAGAGAAGGTGAGGATTTAGAAGCAGTGTGTTTGAATGGTGTATCCACCCCCCAACCGATTGAGACGGATGATTCTGTGCGTATCGACCGGCTGCAAACCCTTTGCCCAAGACAAATGACAGGGACTGAGGATCCATAACACAACCAAGTAAGGTGCAGCGCTATCGCTCAGTGAGTCTTGGGGCAGCAAACGTGCCTATAATGAAATGGAGGAGGAGTTCTCTCTCCGCCGCAATACGTTCTTTTAGACTGTCTGTATGAGTGTTCTGAAGCATACCCGGTCCGTTATGTGAATATGCATGGGAGTCTGGATATGCGCCTAGTGTAGGGAGTGCACGTAACGGCTGGCCAAGGATGTTAAGACAAAATGCAGGAGTATAGTCTGTCTGGACACATGTTTGAACCTTATGAAATGGGAGAAGTGCGTCATGGATGAAAAGTTTAGGTGGTCAAACAGCGAGGTTAGCTTCTCACAGCAAGCTTATGTCCACCAGATTAGTCCACTTGGAATGAACCCGGTGGGCCAACCACCCATGGCGTGCGTCCTCGATTATTAGTGGCGGTCCAATTAATGATTCGATACGTTTGTAGTCTGCGAGAACTGTGGGTCGGGGGTCATTATGAGCTGCGACGTTTTCTAAGACGTATCCAAAGGGACGGTTGAGTGACTGAAATAAATAGATAAGTTGAACTACCTCAAATAACAGTTTAGTGCGCGGATCCGCCAGACCTAAACCCTTCCCAGCTCTCGACATACCTTGACATTCCGAACCTGCGAAAAGGAGGTCGATTAGTTCTAACTCTGCCAAATGATGATTACCTATTAGACGGATATCCTGTGGTCAAGCTGTATGCATGCTGTGAAAAGCATATTGCGGTAAAGGTGAGGGTATTGTTCATGTAAGATTTGACAGTGATGCAATTGAGCGCGTCTAGCCAAAGGGTCAATATCTAAAGAATAATATTGCTTGATTAGAATACCGTTCTTATGGCAAGAGAGAAGTGTGGTACCTATACTTGCAAAAAGGTCTAAGATAACGAGACCGTTCGGGTTAGGTTGTAAGCTGACTAGTTTCTATTTAATGAGGGGAAACCCGTAAGGATCCATGGCAATAGCGGGTGGATGTGGAATACTGGATAAACGAATCAGTACAGTGAACTTATACAATCTGTCAAAATTTGCCGAGTCAATAATAAAACCTGGGTTGCCAAATAATTCCGGCATTCTGGAGGGGTCTGGTAAGATTTCTTCCGCTATTAAAGATTCAAGAATATCAGCACCTATGCCAACTGTAGCATAGGCCGGCAAGACAAACGCCGATTGAGCCGTAGTAGGCATGGGTTGCCTGGCCGAAATAAGAGGTAAGCAAACTTTGCGGTTTGGAAAATTGTTTCGTCTGTACGAAAATGTTTGATCATGCATATCAACCCCCCCCCCTACTCGGAAAATGACGTCTTGGCCGACCAAACACTCATAATCACTACACTTGGTGACCAAGGCGTGAGCGTATATTTTTTCGAAATCGGATTCCGATTGACACTGACACTAAAAAAAATAGAGTGGTTTTTTTATCATACCTAAGACTAGTTCTCTTGTTCCTGCGGAAGTCAACAAACACATGGTAGTGGATTGTAGTGTATCTGAAATAAGATCTATTTTCTTGGCAAAATCTGATCCGAGAATAATGGGTTTCGCCCTTGTGTCCATAAGACGTAAAGCTGGGGCTACACCATTAACTGTGAACACGCCTAACTTGTTATCTAGAAAACTGATGTGTGGGGTAAGACTTGAACGCTCTTCGAGAGTAATTGCTTGGAGAGATAGGGTACTACGATGGTTTTGAAATGCTTGTAATGTATAAGCAGGTTGCGTGAGATTTGAGGATTAAGCCTCAATATTCGGTTCGGGGAGCATAGTGGACAGTATTGCTAATCGTTCTTTGACCTTATAAGCGTATTGTATACTCTTTTCTAGAATGGTTAAGGCCTCGGCGGTGATGTTAGAGGCTGTTTTCCGGGAGAAGGGTTTTAAGTTCTTTAGCGAAAGATAACGGTATGCGAGTGTTAATGGATTTAGACTCACGATTATGATCGGGAGTCCTTTTGAAAAGAGCTGCCCGCTGTTGGACGGTTGACTCTTTGAGAGATCGCCCGGCAAAAGAGGGCATATGGACTACGGTCCAGGCCATTCCAATTAATTGCGGTTTGACCTGCGCCATAAGCGCGACAAACTGCTCCTTCATCATGGCCGCCATGGTTGCGTGCACATCAGCTCTATCTCGGTCCCTCCTGCTGATTTTGTGGGACGTGTCATTCTCTTCCCCTTTCGGTGGAGTGACCAATTTAGACGAGCGAGAAGGTATACTGCCGTTTTTAATTTGATTTTGATAACTAAAATCTGGATTTTTAATATGACATCGTTGTACGTAATGACCTGTTGATTGCAATGAGTACATGTGGCTTCCTTGTCTGGACAGCCGCGTGCTTCGTGACCACCGTGACCGCACCGGAAACATATACGCACACCAGGCGTCGTTGGTAATGATCTCATGGCGGGGGCCCTTGTTAGAGGTTTTGGGTTAGACCATGGGTTGCGTGGGTTAGGATTATGGTTAGGATTTGGATTAGGGTAATCTTTAGGTGATGGTTTCGGCCGCTCGTGAGCGTCCCACCAGCTGGTCTGCATTTCGTACTTCACAGCATACTTTGCAGCCTGCTCGAAAGTGAATTTAAGGCCATATGCTTCGGTCAGACGGTTCTGAATGAACCGTCGAGATTGTGTGGGAAACTGACCCACAAATTTTTGTACCACCTCAGCCTCTGACATGAAATCTGGTAGGGCCTCAAGCAAAGTTTCCATACGTGACCGCAATGCCGGGGTTGTTTCACCCGGTCTGCGTTCGAAATTCATTAATTCTTTGACTTGGTCAGGATTCTGCATCCGATACTCGTCCTGTAATAAATCGAAAATTAACGAGACAGGATCTCTTAGAGGGATTAGCATTTCAAGTCTAGCCAGAAATGCAACCCTAGCCGCCACTGCGAATTGATGATGAACCTGAAGTATTTCAGGTGAAACCTCGTTGCCTGCAGAGTCATACACTGTCGGGACAGCGGGTTGGAAAGGAATTTCGAGGCTGCCAATTATGGCCAAAGCTCCGGAATAGGCGGGTGCTATTTCGGTCATATCACAAATTTCCTCGTATTTCCGTGTATAAAGGGATAGGGTAGATCCTCTGAGGTATCTCCCTAGCAAAGAAAAAGCGACCCGCGGATCGTAACGGTCTAGGTACCGAAACACAAGGTCACGCAATTCGGTATTGAAAAGCATGCAAAAGTGGGACAAAGACATGGTGTCTTTGAGACCAGAAAAACAGAAATGATGTTTACCATTTTCGGTGTCCATGGAGGAGGCCATGTCCACGCCGAAAGTACTGTGATTAGTGGGTATGGTACTGCCCACTGAGAAAATTGACGGCGGTAAACCTAGACCATGTATGTCAAGCGAGTTGGTGTCCAAATCTTCCCCCGAACTGTGGGTGAAAGATGAAGAAACAGACGACGTAAAGGTATAGAGAGAAGAAAGACCAGATCTCGACAGACTGGATGATCCTAAAAATGGAGACTGAATTGTTGAGTTTGGAAAAGATATCGGAGGGGAGCTGGCCGTAATCAGTTCTCTGGGCGGCCCCCGGTAAGCACATAAGCTTCTGGTAATATCAGTCGGGAACTGTAAATTACTCCAGTCTATTGGCGTGTAACTAGAAGATGGTCCTATCCGGATGCAGCTAAATGTCGAACACACACAATAGTATGCTAATAACCGCAAACCAGACACACCACGCAGTTTGGTCTATCGTGTATCACCATAGTCAGCCTACTCGTAAATTGTAATTTTCAATCCCACTCACGTCACGCCATGCCAAGCAAACTCGTGTCACCTATGCAAGGCCACTTGCGGCCAGATATAATAAGTAGGAAACTATTCAAGGCCACCACGGCCAGATGTAATTGAAACTCTGAGACCTCCATTGGCCCTCAGAGTATGCAGATCCAAAAGAAGCTAATCTAGATAGTGCCGACTCCAAGTTAATATAAACCCAAATGACTGACCCCTTGACAGTCACAATCCCAATAAAGATTCACCCATGTGAAATAACACTTTCTGTGTGCTCAGTTCCACCACAGAATGCAAAGTTAGAATATGAGATTTGGAAACATTCACCCACTTTCACTTTCCCTTATAAATGCAGCCACCCTGGCAGACAAAAAACTCTGACCGACTACACCCCTGTGTAGCATGGACTCCCCTGAGTCCGCACCAAAAAGAATCACTGAAAATGGTAAAGTAAATTGATAGTTATGGCTGGCCAAAGTTTGCCATTTATACAGAGTGCTATCTGGGAGAGGCTGCCTACCCAAAATTTTCTAAGTTCTATTCCCTCTCTAAAACTCTATCTACTGAAGTACGGCACCAATCAAATTACTGTGTCGTACAGAAAAGTACAGGTGCCGTGGTACTTTATGTACGGCCATTGTACGACATGGCCAAAATGTTGACACGTGTCAAATCAGGATTAGTTCCTGTAATCTCCGGAATTCCCGTAGTTCAATGTTATCACGCCACGTGTCAACTAACGTGGCAAAGACCGTAAAACGCCAAAAATGCCTTTTTCCGTGATCGCGGCGCCTATCGTGGCTGTCCGATCAAAACCGGCTATAATCCTAGCCGCTGAAATTCGACGCGCGGTATTTGTTTCGCTATCGAAACAAATGCGCGGTATTTGTTTTGATAGCGAAACAAATGCGCGGTATCCGTTCTGTCCACATACCGTACTTCGTACTAAATCAAACTGTATCTATGTACTAAGTATCTATTAGCCGTTAAACGGATTAATCTACATATGACGATTTATATGTTTATCAAACCCTATATATCGTAATATCTGTTCTAGACTTAACGGCTAGAGCTGACGGCTGATGCTGTTTGACGGACGGCAGGTACCAGGATCAATTCTTGGGTGCGTTAACTAACTTTTGGTAAGTCTACCTATTTCACCCCCTGTCTTCTCTACAGAGCCTAGGCAGCCATGGCTCTAGCTCCCTATCCAGCCTTCAGTGACTACAACAAGTGCGGGGGCTTGGATAGGGGAGTTAGAGGCAGACTGCCTCAGCTCTTTTTCTATCCTAATACAGACCTAGAAAATACTCAAATATCAACACTCCCCTTATTTTCTAGTCTATTTTCTTTCAACTTCCACAAACAAGTAAACAAACACCCCCTCCTTTTTTTTTCTTTTTTTTCTTTTCTTTTTCCTTTTTCCTTTTCCTTTCATAAAACTTAAGTATTTAACACAGTGCATTAAATGAACTGAAATGATAATTGCATCAAACATTTTATTTAACATCCCATTTTTCATAAATGGGAGCAAAGATTTTATCCACTTCATCACTCTTTCATCCACATACAAACCGATTTCCCTCTTGCGATCTAAACAGCCAACCCCATTTCCAATCTGCGACATACACCCAGATGCTAACCCTTTTACAGGCACATCTTCACAAGTGACGTCACACCAAGTAGTGATGTCAAATCCATCCACCCCCAAATATTCCAAAAAAACACTAGTCCCCACTAAGTTCCTCATAAGATCTACATCTTTCGTACTCATATTTTTATCCATGATAATTACCCCATTTTCTGAACTTCCTTCACTCTCTCCCATGGAATTCTTTCCACTATTACTTTCTAATTTAATTCCCAATAAATATTTCTTCTCCCCTAAACCTTTAATGAAATATTTCTCTTCTCCCCTATCCTTTGAAACCTCTTCGAGTTTCACTTCTCCCCTTTCCTCGGAATCTGTTGAAGTCTCCCTTTCCGACCAGTTTTCTGGTTCCCTATTATCTATAAAATTATCCTGATTAATTTTATCTTTCCCGTTTTCACTTATGGATCCTAGAACTGACTTTCTCATTTCTAAGTCATACACTCTACACTCCTCAACATCCTCAAGTACCTCCTTTCTCTTTACTTCCCTTATACCTCCAAAAGCACACTGTTGCCTTCGTGCAATTACTGTGTGCTTTTCTTTCTTCCCCATACTACTAATCCGGAGAAGCTCTAAAATATCTTCATCCTCTTTCTCCTCTTCCCCTTCTTCCTCCTCATCCACATTCCAACTTCTAAGTTTTTCCAAACAAGGGCATTCCTCCATATAATGACCCGGTTCCCTACAAAAGAAGCAAGCCCCCTTTTTCAAAGCTCCCCTTTCTTTTCCTCTCCCTCTCTTTCCACCAAAGTTCCGATAAGGTTTACCTTTGTCTTTCTTTCTCTCATCACGCTTCCGCTCGTCACCACCGTTCCTCTCATCACGCTTCCGCTCGTCACCGCCGTTCCTCTCATCACGCTTCCGCCAATCACCACCAGCTGAAAATGCATTGACCCTGTCCTTTCCCCTACGAAGCTCCAAAGTGCTTTCCTTCACAAGAATTATCCCCATGGTAAAGCTCTAAGTCCATGAGGAGCCATCCATTGCCTGCATACGACAAATGATGTTTTTGTACTCATCTGGGAGTTTGATAAGTAGTGTATTAATCTTACTCTCCTCAGATTCTACATATCCCGCACTAGTAAGCTCAACGTATAACGCAGCAATATCATTGCAAAACTCAATCATGCTACCGCCTTTATAAACGTAAGCATCTATTTCCTGTTTTACTAATTGCTGCCTCTGAATAGTCTCACTCTTATAAATCTGAATTAGTGCTTCCCATATCTTTGAAGCTTTGGTTAGACTTAAAAGAGTGATAGCTATCGACTTAGACACATATCTAAGTATGAGATGTTTTGCTATAGTGTTTTTGTATTCCCATATTTTTGTGTCATTTTCTTCAGATTTAATCCCTACATGTGGTACCATAGCTGAGAGCCTAGCTCCCCTCACCATAGGTGTCCCATTTTCCTTCTCCCCTATTTCTCTATCCACGGAAAGATTTTTCCCTTCACCTTCCGTTGCATCTGAGCTCCGGTCGATATTTTGGGCAGCCTCAGATGAATCTCCATAATAAGCTCCTCCAAAGCCAGGTGGCGGACATCTCACTTGTCCCGAAACGATTCCCCATAAGTGTTTCTCAAAAAGCAATCCCGCCATTCTACACTCCCAATAGGTAAAGTCTGTTCCATCAAACATAGGCACCCTAGATGGTGGGCCCATAACCTGAAACTCTGAGACCTCCATTGGCCCTCAGAGTATGCAGATCCAAAAGAATCTAATCAAGATAGTGCCGACTCCAAGTTAATATAAACCCAAATGACTGGCCCCTTACAGTCACAATCCCAATATAGATTCACCCTTGTGAAATAACACTTTCTGTGTGCTCAGTTCCACCACAGAATGCAAAGTTAGAATATGAGATTTGGACACATTCACCCACTTTGACTTTCCCTTATAAATGCAGCCACCCTGGCAAACAAAAATCTCTGACCGACTACACCCCTGTGTAGCCTGGACTCCCCTGAGTCCGCAGCAAAAAGAATCACTGAAAATGGTAAAGTAAATTGATAGTTATGGCTGGCCAAAGTTTGCCATTTATACAGAGTGCTATCTGGGAGAGGCTGCCTACCCAAAATTTTCTAAGTTCTATTCCCTCTCTAAAACTCTATCTACTGAAGTACGGCACCAATCAAATTACTGTGTCGTACAGAAAAGTACAGGTGCCGTGGTACTTTATGTACGGCCATTGTACGACATGGCCAAAATGTTGACACGTGTCAAATCAGGATTAGTTCCTGTAATCTCCGGAATTCCCGTAGTTCAATGTTATCACGCCACGTGTCAACTGACGTGGCAAAGACCGTAAAACGCCAAAAATGCCTTTTCCGTGATCGCGGCGCCTATCGTGGCCGTCCGATCAAAACCAGCTATAATCCTAACCGCTGAAATTCGACGCGCAGTATTTGTTTCGCTATCGAAACAAATGCGCGGTATTTGTTTTGATAGCGAAACAAATGCGCGGTATCCGTTCTGTCCACATACCGTACTTCGTACCAAATCAAACTGTATCTATGTACTAAGTATCTATTAGCCGCTAAACGGATTAATCTACATATGACGATTTATATGTTTATCAAACCCTATATATCGTAATATCTGTTCTAGACTTAACGGCTAGAGCTGACGGCTGATGCTGTATGACAAACGGCAGGTGCCAGGATCAATTCCTGGGTCTGTCAACTAACTTTTGGTAAGTCTACCTATTTCACCCCCAGTCTTCTCTACAGAGCCTAGGCAGCCATGGCTCTAGCTCCCTATCCAGCCTTTAGTGACTACAACAAGTGTGGGGGTTTGGATAGGGGAGTTAGAGGCAGACCGCCTCAGCTCTTTTTCTATCCTAATACAGACCTAGAAATACTCGAATATCAACAGTAATAAAGTAGGAAATTGTTCAGGGCCAACACGGCCAGATGTAATAAAGCAAGAAACTATTCAGGACCAACACGGCCAGATGTAATAAAGCAAAAAATCGTTAATCAAGACCGATCAACGTCAAATCTAGGACCATGCAACGATGATGTCCTATGTGGAGGGAAAACGCAGCCTTCGGCAAGATATCTAACCCTCTAAACGAGTGCGCTTGATAACCTATATGTAGAAACTAATGGTTTTATTAGTATTTTCTAGGTCTGAAAAGAAATATAGAAGTCGAGGCAGTCTATCTCCAACTTCTCTCTCCAACTCTCAAACTTGTCGCAGTCACTGAGAAATTGGAGAGGAAGCTAGAGCCATGGCTACCTTGGCTATCCTGAGGTTTACGGGAATTTTATATTAGGGTTTATATATTTAATTAAAATGTATGTGCCGGCGGCAGGATTTGATCCTTGTACCTGCCGGCCGGCAGACACAATGTAGCCGGTAGCTTTAGCCATTTCATCTAGCGGTACTGTTATCTAGCATATAGTTTGATAATTATTTATATATGTATACAAGCGATAAACCATTTAACTAGAATTAATTACGGGATACATAGATCCAGTAATATGTAATGTACGACTTACGGTACGGACATAAATCAGTACCGCGCATTTGTTTCGTAAATGAAACAAATACCGCGCATGTATTTATTACGGCTACGATTGAAGCCGAATTTAATCGGACGGCCGGGATTAGCGCCGAGATCGCGGAGGAAGATTTCGGCGGTTTGTGGCCATTGCCACATCGGATGACGCGTGGCAAAATTCCGTTGGATTGTGGAAACTCCGGAGATTATGGCACCAAATCCGGATTTGACATGTGTCGACATTTTGGCCTTGTCGTACAATGTCCGTACATAAAGTACACCGGCAGCTGTACTTTTGCGTACGGAACTCAATTCTGATTGGTTCGGTACATCAGAAGATAGAGTCTGTGAGAGAGATAGGACTTAGAAAAATTAGAAGATAGGACCCTCTCTCCCAGAGAGCTTCTGTACAAAAGGTCAACTTTGACCCTCCATAACTTACTGCTCAGGGGAGCAAATTCAGAGATTCTTTTTGCTATCGACTCAGGGGAGTCTTGTCTTCACAGGGGTGAAGTTGGTCAGAGTTTTTGTCTGCCAGGGTGGCAGTTATTTTTGCTTAAACACAAAGGGGTCAGGATTATCCTAGAGGCTTCTTGGAAGCTGTCCACTCTGAGGACTTATGGAGGTCTCAGAGTTTCAGGTTATGGGCCCACCCTCTAGGGTGCCAATATTTAATGGAACTGGCTTCATATACTGGGAAAGTATGATGATAGGAGCTCTATGCGAAAAAAGGTTTTGGGGGATAGTGAGTGGACGATTGGGGCGTCCATCAAGTCTTGGAATTCCTCCAGGGTTTAAAGGAAGTAGATTCACCAGGAAAGAGGATTCACCTTCAACGGAGGAAACAAAGGAAGGAGAGGTGGTGGACAAAGGAAAGGAGAAGGAGGCGACCACACCAATAGCAACTGGTTTAGCATTCATGTCACCTATTCCGAGGAACGAGGAGAATGATACTGAAACCTGGGACTTCAACAATATGGCGGCAAAGCACTTCATCCTACGCCATCTCACTCAAGGACTTGCATGTCCTCATTTGCAGGTAGAGAGGGCATCCGATCTTTGGATGGCTCTCATAGAGATGTACCGAAGTGGTACGATTCAGCAACAACAGTTGGCTGATCAGAAAGTTAAGGAGTATGTATACAAAGGGGGAAATATGTTGGATTTTTGCAATGAGCTTGCTACACTCTTCATGGAGCTAGAGAGTGCGGGTAAAGTTTTTAGTGAAAAAGAAAAAGTTAACTGTTTACTAATGAAGTTACCTGATGAGTTCGAGAACATAGTCAACCGTGTGCAGGACTTGCCGGACTCAAGGTGGATATGGAACTCAGTGGTAGGGATGATTCTCGTTCGAGAGAATACGATTGAGATCCGAAGGGGAGGAAAGAGTGGCCAAGCCTTGGCAACAGCGACCGATTGGAGGAACAAGGATTCCCAGAAACCAGTCAGAAACTATGGGGGTAGGGAGCGGGAAAAACAGGTTGGCGAGTTCGAACCAAGGGCTCCCAAAGGTTTATGTCATTTTTGTAAGAAACCTGGGCACTATATGGCAGAGTGCACCAAGCTAACCGAGCTTCGGTTAAAGGAGGGGCAGACCGGTGGTACCCCGAGAGGAAAGAAAAAGGCCCTTGTCACACAGGTACTTGAGGCGGAATCCGAGGACGAGGACGATGAGCTCCTTTTGGATGAGGAGTTGGAGGCGAAAACTGAGGTTGAAATTCCACGAAGGCAGAAATGTGCTTACGGTGGATTGAAAGGTGAAGCAGGCTGGATTATAGATTCAGGTGCCTCAATGCACATGTGTAAGGATAGACACCTGTTCACTAAGATAAGAAAGATTCCCACCGTAGAGATAGAGTACGGGGATGGGAGGATAGTCACCACTACTCTTGTAGGATCGGTAGATCTGAAAGTCTTAGTAGAAGGAAAGACATCCATATTAACATTCTCCGATGTATTGTTTATTCCGGAGCTGAACAAAAACCTTATCTCTACATCAGTATTAGATGATAAGGGTTTTTTCACTAGCACTAGGGAAGGAGTCTTTACTGCTAGTTTTGAGGAGGATGTCTATTTCATTGCTGAGAAAGGTAGCCATGGGATGTTTAGGCTGATCTTAAGTAATGAAACGAAGAAACTTTATTATGCTGGTGTTCATGATATTATGATGTGGCATAAGAGGCTTGGGCATGTGAATCTAGATAAGTTAAGAGAGATGAAAAAGATGGGAGTGGTGGAAGGGATTCAGTTCAGTGAGAGTGATGATATAAGTGATTGTAGTGGGTGTGCTCAAGGTAAAGCACACAGATTACCCTTTCCAAAAACAGCCACCTACAAGGGAGAAAAACTTCTAGATCTAGTACACACAGATATTTGGGGACCGGCTAGAGTGCCCTCACCGGGGGGGAAGAGATTTATGATGACTATAACTGATGATTGGTCTCGGTATTCCCGAGTATATTTTTTGAAAAACAAGTCAGAGGCTGAGGACTGTTTTAGACAATATGAAGCATGGAGCGAAAAACTCCATGAAACTCCAATCAAGAGAGTAAGGAGTGACAATGGTGGAGAGTATACTTCTAACCAGTTTGAGGATTTTTTGAGGGAAGATGGGGTTCAACACCAAAAGACAGTGCCAGAAAATCCTGAACAGAATGGGGTAGCTGAAAGGTTAAATAGAACACTAAGTGATAGTGCTAGAAATATGTTGTCGGATAAGAAGATAGGAAAAAGGTTTTGGGCAGAAGCAATGAACTGTGCTAATTACCTCAAAAATAGAGTTCTTACTTCAGCTATAAAAGATCAAACACCTTATGAGAGATGGACAGGCCGGAAACCAGACTTATCTCATTTAAAGGTTTTCGGCAGTCAAGTATTCAGTCTAGATACTGATCGGTCCAATTGGAAGCTAGATCCTAAAGGAAAACCGGGATACTTATTAGGATATGATGAGGATGTTAAAGGATATAGAGTTTATGATCTAAAAAGAGAAGATATAATCTTAGTAAAGCATCTAGTAGTTATGGATGAAGGAAAGTCTGTGGATCCCTTCAAATATACAAAGTCAGTAAAAATCAGATTTGAGTCAGAAAATTCTGATGACTTTGAGCTTCCTAACTATCCAGGTTTTAGAGACGATGACATTCTTGCAGGAACAAATCAGACCGAAAAGGACTCGGCTGTGGAAACTCCAGTGACAACTCTACTCGAAGCGGAAGACGTGGTGGAAATTGATTCGGAATCAAGGGATAGGGGAGAAGCCGAGTTTGTTCGAAAGAATCCACGAGAACCATCTATTCCGGCCTCAGATTTTGAGGGAGGGAGGAGAAGTAGCAAAAGACTGCAAGAAAAACAGGTTAATAACAAGGTAACTAAACTATCTCATCAAGATGAACCTCAAACTTTTCGAGAGGCGATGACTTGTCCAGAAGGAAACCGGTGGAAGACAGCCATCAATGAGGAGATGGCTTCAATCATGGCAGCCGATACTTGGGAGCTGGTGGACTGTCCACCTAACCGAAAACCAATCGGTTGTAAGTGGGTTTTCAAACTGAAACTGAACCCAGATAACACAATCGAGCGCTACAAGGCCAGATTAGTGGCAAAGGGATTTACACAAAAGGAAGGAATTGACTACGAGGAAACCTTTGCCCCGGTGGTCAGATTTCCCTCCGTCCGCATACTTCTCAGTTTAGCAGCGGCGGAAGACATGGAAGTGCACCAGATGGACATCAAAACAGCCTTTTTGCATGGAGAATTAGAAGAGGAGATCTTCATGCGACAACCCGAAGGGTTTGTGGAAGAAGGAGAGGAGAGTAAGGTATGCCGGCTGATTAAATCTCTTTATGGTTTGAAACAGGCGCCCCGACAGTGGAATAAGAAGCTTGATGAGTTTCTTACCGGTCTAGGATATATTCGGATCAGCTCAGATCACTCAATCTATGTTTTCGAAGATGAGGAAGGTTTTATATTTATTGCAATTTATGTTGATGATTTGCTTGTTTTAAGTAAATCAATGGAAAAAATTAATAAACTGAAAACCGATCTTAAGGGGAGATTTGAAATGAAGGATATGGGGGAAGCAAAATATATTTTGGGAATTCAAGTAGAGAGAGACCGAAAAAGAAAAATTATAAGATTGACTCAAAAGGAAGCAATAGGAAACATGCTTGAAAAATTTCAAATGGATAAAGCTAATAGTTGCACAACTCCAATGGAATTGAAGAAGGGAAGTGAGGGGAGTGAGGAAGAAGGAGTCATAGTCTTAGACGAGGAATTATCTCCTGAAGAACAGAAGTTCATGCAGACTATTCCTTACAGGCAAGTAGTGGGAAGTCTAATCTATTTTATGAATTGTACCCGGCCGAATTTAGCTGCAGCTGTAGGAGTGCTGAGTAGAAGTCTAAATGCCCCCACTAAGAAGGATTGGGAGGCAGCTAAGAGAGTCCTTAGATACTTGGTAGGAACTAGAGATCTATGGTTGCATTTGGGTGGGGAGAATACTGACATCACTACTTGGAGTGATGCCAGTTATGGTGATGCTCCGATGAGGAGATGTACTTCTGGATATGTATTATATGTGGGTGATGGGGCTTGCTGTTGGAGTAGCAAACAGCAAAAGGTTATTGCTCAGTCCACCATGGAGGCTGAGTATATGGCCTCTTGCTCTGCTGTAAAAGAATTGATGTGGGTCAAGTCTTTGCTTGGTGAGCTTGGTCACCTTAAGAGTGGTGTGCATAAAATATTTTGTGATAATCAGGCAGCAATCGCTATTTCTGCCAATCCTAAACACCATTTTAAAGCCAAACAAATGGACATCAGACTCAGCTTTGTTAGAGAGAAAGTAGAAAACAAAATAATCAGTTTAGAGTACAGACCAGATAGTGAGATGGTAGCAGATATGATGACCAAACCTGTGCCTTCCCCTAAGCTAATTTTTTGCAGGGAGAAGTGTGGTCTGAAATTAAAGATTGACTAGAAAATAAGGGGAGTGTAGAAACTAATGGTTTTATTAGTATTTTCTAGGTCTGAAAAGAAATATAGAAGTCGAGGCAGTCTATCTCTAACTTCTCTCTCCAACTCTCAAACTTGTCGCAGTCACTGAGAAATTGGAGAGGAAGCTAGAGCCATGGCTACCTTGGCTATCCTGAGGTTTACGGGAATTTTATATTAGGGTTTATATATTTAATTAAAATGTATGTGCCGGCGGCAGGATTTGATCCTTGTACCTGCCGGCCGGTAGACACAATGTGAGTCCGGCAGGACTCGAACCCCCGACCGGTAGAGCGCGGCGTAGCCGTTAACTCTAACCAGTCTGTCGTAGAAGTCCGTTAGATGATATAGGGTTTCATTTATATTTAAACTATTGTATTATACTGAAATGATTTAACTGTAATTTGGACGAAACGAACATAGAACTTGTTAAGGTTTAGTGCGAGCGTCATTTCGCACAAAACAAATGAAACAGACATTTGTTTTAAACGGTCGACATTTAATGTCGGATTTAATCCGTCGGCGCACGTCATCGCCGAGATCGCAAAATGGTCACTTTGGTTTTTATGGACATGGCATGACGTGGCGCCGCGTGGAAGGATGACATTCGGTCGCGAGAATTCCGGAGAATATACGAACGAGTGGAAAAATGACACACGTCCACTGAGTAGCTTTGTCGTACACCAGCCGTACTGAAACGACTTCGGCCGTAGTACCTTTCTGTACTTTACAGTAATATGATTGGTTCGTATTTTAGTAGATAAGGGTTGTGAGGGAGATTTAGGACTTAGGAAATTTTGACACCTCTCTCTCTAAGAGAGCTTTGTATAAATTGGCAAATTTTGCCGGCTCATAACTCATCGGCTGGTTGGCCGTTTTCAGTGATTATTTTTGCTACGAACTCAGGGGAGTCCAGGCTGCACAGGGGTGCAGTCAAATTGTCAGTTTGCCTTCTGGGGCAGTAGTGGTCGTGGCTTAAAGTGGGTTAGTTAAATACTATCTAGAGGCTTCATGTATTCTGTAGTCTAATGGAGGACACAGAATTGCAATGATCGGTATGACCTAGAAACTGGACAGGAGGTGAGCAGGCGGGACTCAAATCTAGGCCCGGTCCACAGTAAAGACTGGAGCTTCTAGTGGTACCTGGTGGGAACGGTAAATTGTTCAAGTCCGTTGGCATGTAACCAGATAGTCATCCTATCCAGATGCAAATAGAGGCCAGACCCTACTCAGGGTCAGTGTTCAAATGCCCAACGCCAAATCTAATAATCAAATCACACAAGAAGTCTTCAAATTAACGCAAACAAGCACCCACGCAAACAAGCACCCCGGTAAACGATTTGGTCTATTCTGTTTCACCGGGGTTAGTCTAATCCTGAACACACCTAACAAGGCTGTTCACAGCCAGATCTAAGCAATACCACAATAAGTCACTTCAAGCCACTCCAAGAAGGAACATGTCACCTATGCAAGGCCACTTGTGGCCAGATTTAATAAAACATAAAACTATTCAAGGCCAACACGGCCAGAAGTAATAAAGCAGGAAACTATTCATGGCCAACACGGCCAGATGTAAGAAAGCAGGAAACCGTTAATCAAGACCGGTCAAGGTTAGATCTAGGACCATGCAACAATGATGTCATATGCAAAGAAAAAGAGCGCAGCCTTTGGTAAAATCTCTAACCCTCTATACAAGTAAGCTTGATAACCTGTATCGCGCCTGCACCCACAAGGATGGGTTACTCACCTATAGCGATAGCATCTAGTAGGATACTGTAAAAATCTCCCAACGATGCTCCAGTTCCAAGTTATCGTAATCACACCACAGCTCAATGCCAAAGTTGTTAGTAGCCTGTTAGGGTATGCGTATCAGCTTTAAGCCACACTCTACCCAACTATTAAAGCAGTTATAATTTTATGTGATAATTCGTGCAAGCTAATTTATATATATTTGAATGTATATATATATATATATATTTTTTTTGGGTTTTTAATATGGATATTTTTTCTTTATAAGTTTTTAGGTTTGCTAGGTTTTCTGAGTGTGTTAATCCGGTAGGTAGATAGAAAGAAAAAACGATACCGAATTTATAAATAAAATCAGTAATATCCAACTCACAGCCCACCAAGCAACGAAACCCTAAAAAATGAGAATGAAAACAGATTAGAGCAATCCAAATAAAACAACTAGATAGGAAAAGAAAACAAAATAACTAATCAATGCATGACTGAAAAAGAAAAGCAAATTACAGCACGGGAATATTTGCGACAATAGCCACTAGGCCCTAAAGTCTTCAATATTCCCTACAAGAGTCCAACTAGCAAACAGCAAACTCTCCTTAACCGGATGAGACCTGCGAGAAAACCGGCACTCACAAAGTCAGAAGAAAAAAGAGACAAACGACGGAAACCACGCAACAACAATAATACACAGAAGATTCACACTCCAAAGTTCGCAGAGCACGGCAAGTGAGACACAGTCTGGAGGGAAACTTCCTTGCAGGCTTGCTTGCGCCGATAGATTAGGTAAGGACTTAGTACAGAAAAAAGAGCTCAAGAAAGCTCAGAGACAAAGCTAGCCAGAGACTAAGGATCTAGAAAGAGAAACCCTAACTCAACAACCAACCGATACTAAATATCCCGCAGAGGAATGCTAACTAAAAACCAAAAAGAGGTTCGACAAATCCCGAGAATGTAGATTGCCAGAAAACGACAACTCCCCAATGTTGGAGTCACGTGCTGTAATTTGCAACTAATCCTACGCGGCCATATGGCCTTTATCTTATGCTGTCGCCTATTGTACGGCTACACTTATTTCTATATGTTTTTGAGCAAGCAGCTTTCTATGTACAAACGCTGCTAGTTTCTAGAGGTGGCCGCTACGTGGCCGCCTCGGGAAGCCTTACATCTACACCTCGAGGATGAAAACCCTCCCTACGCTACAAAAATAATGCATGAACCTGCGAAGGTTCACGACTTGGACATGTGTCAGGTATGTAACCGTTGGAGTCTATAAGATGTCAGGCTTGGAGCCGTTCGAATTCGCAAAATCCGATGGCGTACCGCAATCTGATTTCATGCCAATAATATGGTACGACCTCAGTTCCGTTTGTATCTTCAATTGAACACTCCGCCACCGACCTGTAATATTCCCTTATACCCCAATTAGTGTAAGAATCCACTATAATACTTGCCGACGTCTTGCGGCATGACAACGAAATTAAGTCTTTAAAACAACATTCACCCAAAGACTTGATTTCGTTTTTCCCTGAGTCAACCCTTTTTTATATTTCACTACAGTAAATTAAACGCAGTACACTTTCACAAATATCAAATTGACACTTAGCATTGTACTTAATAAGTACGCATGAAACACAATGTACATGAAACTAAATAGTCAAAATACCAACACTCCCCTGAATATTTAGTTGCGTGCACTTAGAATAGAATAAACAGCGTGTAAGTGTCATACGTCACCACTCCTTTCATTGCGTTGCTATGTTGGGTCGCTGCTTCGCGACACGAACTTCTTGCGAATTTTCGCCATTGCTTTCGCTGCGCTGCTATGATGCGTCGCAGCTTCGCGACGCGAACTTCTTCAGATAATTCGCCATTGCTTTCCCAAGGTTGAAATGCTGCTTCGCGAAGCGAACTGCTTCTGATGATTCACCACTGATTTCGCTGCGTTTTGCCATGTCTTCCAAAAAAAAAAAAATTTGAACATGCCATTACTTCCGCCACCTCTTTCGTCTTCAAAAATACATAAATAAAACTTTTTGTTTCTTTTCAACAAACTCAACAAGGAATAACACCAAATCTAAAATCGTACCAAAAATATTGAATGTCAAAGGTAGTTCTCTTTATAAGACATACCTGTAATATAAGTTTTTCCAAAATTAAGATTTCTATAAATTCACGTTCTCCAAAAATGTCCTCCAGAAAATCATTTCTCTCGCTCTCTTCTCTTTATCACTTTCTTAGCATGTTTTCATCTGCCTTTGATCTTTTGAATATTTCATCTTCACTTTTTTTTCTTCATGACCTTTTGTCTTTTCTGAAAGTTTACATTTCTGTCACGATTTTCTACTCGTTTAATGTCAAAAATACTAATTTTATGTTTTACCTTTATGTTTTTCTCTATAGATTTGCTACTCCCGTTAACTTCACTCATCTGAGAAATTTTAATTTTGATTCTTTTTCTTTTCAGCTGCATTTTTTTCTTCCTATTTTCCTTTCCTATATTTATAACTATTGCATTTCTATTACATTTTTCACTCCCACAAACTTCTTTTATCACTCCAATTTTCTGAACAATTTTTCTTTGTTCTTCTCCTAGTTCACCAATTTCCACATCCACCTTATTTCTAGTTTCTGCTTCTAAGTGTCCATCTCTTCCTTCAACTCCTCTTACTTCAGTTAACAAACTCTCTTGTAAGCAATTTTCACTCACCGATTTGTCATCTGATAAGGTCACAAAAATCGTGTCTTTTTCTCTTTTGTCCTTCACCACACTATCTTCGGTGACATAATTTTTTCCACCTGTTTCCACACAATACACCTCATTCCTAACTCAAATTATCTTCATATCTTAGCCCGGTCTTTCTCTAAAAACTGGGTTTAATTTATTAGTGTTTATGTTTGAGTATTTTGCGGCTTCCACTTCCAATTTACCTTCACTACCTCCATTTTTTCTTACGTCAATAAACTCTTCCTTCTGTAACTCTTTGTTACTCACCAATCTGTCGTCGGGAAAAAGGACAAACACCAAATTCTTTTCTGTCACCTCCTTCTTCACTCCATTCCGAACAACACAGAAGGTCGGTAAACAAATAAATTCGTTAACACACGGTGTATGCCTTTTGTCATCTGTCGAGTCTTGTCTCTCACTCACGAAATCACTTGATTCCCTTCTTGTTGGGGGTCGAAAACACTTAATTCCCTTCTTGTTGGGGGTTGAACTAGGTTGTTGTCCCATCCATCTATGAAATTCGTTGTAACACATGCACTTTTATACAATGGACATACCCTGAAGGTATGTCCTAAATCATTACAGTAAAAACAGATCTTGGGCCGATCTCCGAACTCACTATTACATTTATTGTTCTGAAACTGAGACTTAGATTCCTTTATATTCCTTTCACTTGATAAAACCCTTCTATTAGCCTCTTCATCTAGAACAACTAGCCTAGCTACAGTTAAGCTCCAATCCTTTTTATCAATTAAAGTCAATCTACCTAGTGCACTCTTATATTATTTAGGCAAACTTCTCATTAACAAGATAGCTTGTTGAGCATCTGTAAAGTTTTCCTCCTACCAAATCATTTTCTGCAAATAATACTTGTAAGTCAATACAGGGTTTCTCCATACTACCTCCTACATACTTGTGTTCAACTATTTTGGTAACACTATTTAGCCTGTTCTCCATACTACCTCCTACATACTTGTGTTCAACTATTTTGGTAGCACTATTAAGCCTATGATATAAATACGTCTTTCCATACATACATTGTAAGCACTTCCATAATTCAACTGCCCTTTAAAAACTTAGGTATGACATTACTAAATCCTCAATCAAGGAGTTCTTGATAACCCTTAGACACTCATGATTTTTCCTTTTCCGTCCATTTGATGTTTCGGCCAAGGTACCGTCCACCACATCCATTAGCTTCATCATCTCGAAGTAGCTCTCGAGAGCACACTTCCAGTAGTGATATTTTGATCCATCAAATATAGGTAGCCATGGGTGTGAGCCCATAACCTGTTGTCCATAGACTATTTCATCTATGGACGACTCTCGGAGGCACCACATACTACCCCTCAAACAGCTATGTTTCAGACGGCACAGATTACTCCACAATAAATAGAATACCCTCAAACTGCACCAATAGGCATTATACTATAGACACTGTAAGCTCCCAAAGTTAGAGCCAAATCCACTAAGGAATCTAGAAGATATAAGTTCCAGAGTTTCACAGAATTAGCAGACAACTTCACAAACTAACCACTTAGACCTCACACAGAATCTTACGGAGATAACAGAATAGAATGAAACTACACACACGTATAAATTCTATATTATAGAATAACTTCACAAAGTGTCACATGAAAGCACCAACAGGGTGATCACACCAACATGTCAAAGATGCAGAAAATAGTCTGCCATTGCTTTGATAAAC
This sequence comes from Zygnema cylindricum, assembly GCA_037447655.1. Taxonomy (NCBI): domain Eukaryota; kingdom Viridiplantae; phylum Streptophyta; class Zygnematophyceae; order Zygnematales; family Zygnemataceae; genus Zygnema; species Zygnema cylindricum. The sequence continues at coordinate 54,987 of JBBHKE010002645.1, read as the reverse complement.
TTGACTGTGATGATGAGAATAAACTAAGTCCTATAATTTACACACTCATGCTCACTACTGATTGTACGGAGGCATACCAACCGTACACTAATTACCAGCTACCTCTATTAATGTTAGTATACTAGAATACTTCTGTATATTGTCAGAATGAGTAAATATACACTTATAAATAATACACATAAAGACAAACCATTGTTATTTCAAATATTTACAAGTACACGCAATCTAACACAATCGTATGCCGAGTCACTCGGTGAAACGATGTCATGTCATCCAAATCAACCGTACCGTAATCACGTCCTTTGAAATAAATCTGGCGTGTCACATATAAGGTACACGCCATTTGCGATAAATGTCGTCTATCGCATTAGATTTTGTACGGCCGCCGTATTCTTTTAAAACATTTCAAATACTAATCGTCGGATTGCTTCGCGATCCGTCGTCCATTTCCTAGCGCATTCCGCGCCACTCAATTAGTCCATTAATTTTACTAGTACATTTAATTCCCCCAAATTACGTACGCCTCATACCGTGTTATGAAGGCTACATTCAAATGGGTTTGTACGAAATTAAGTCTTTAAAACAACATGTTGCGCTTCAACTCTCGCAAGCTTTGAACCTTTTTCGATTGTGCATGATGGTGACCGATGGTCGAGGATCGAGAGACCTACCCCCCCCGTTGCACAACGCATACAAACTATATTTATAGTTCGTACCTTTAATGTGGCATAGTCTTGTAAGGTCTAATTTTTGTTGTTTATTTTTGTGTTACTTAGGGTATGGTTACATCAAAAGAAAAGTGATTAATACATAATTTTGTACTTGCCCGTACCACGCCGTACTATATTTTCGTGAGTTTCTTGAAAACAACATTACAGAAAATAATATTACAATTCTCCAAGTATGTGGGAGATAACATCGACCGTCTGACTACATTTTGGTCTTCACCTGCGAAGCAATCGCTCCATCTGCCATTCTATTGGTGAACCCACCTCCGTGAGGTGGGTTCACCATTACAAACCCAGTCAATTTGCTACACTTGGACGATAGACACGTGCGTTGATGAAAAAATAAAAATTTTCACACGTCCCCAAACTTAGTGCCTTCAGACAAGGTGACCGTAAAATCTTTGCCGATAAGAAATACGGTTTTTCCTAAAAGTCAACAGAGTGAAGGAGATCTCTGAGTTACATTGACGCGGTACATTTGCGAAGTACACGTACGTAATACGCAAGTACGGATTTTTATACGAAAATGGTCGGTTTCCAAATCTTTAACGATTTTAGAGATTTGATCGTCAACGTTCGTGGAACCATTCAAATCTGAACACGTATGTAGAAACTTAATTACAAACCGTATGTGATGTAACCGAGGCCTCTGTAATACAAAATTTTTGTTGTCTGTACTATTACAGAGACCTCCTGATATAACCATACCCTTAACTTATGGTACTTTCACTTGTGCTAAAGTTACAATTATTTTTTGTCGTTTTCCTCCATAACTTGGAAAAAAACGAGAAAATCCGCAGCCATACAAAAAAAATGAAATTAACACCGTACAAGTTGCGTTACCTTCCAACTTTAAATGTACTGCAACTTGTCGTCTTGCGCGAAGTAATTTGTCGTCTAGCGCATTTCGACCCAATTTTGCGTCCTTCCAGCTCATCTTCAAACTTTATATAAAATCACCTCGCGAGGTGATTTTAAATAAAGTTCCATGAGGTAAACGAATAGGCAAATGTTGTCGCACGTGCTGGAAGTTTTTTACAATTTGAGCGCGGAGTACCAAAAAAAACCCACCGCACGTTTCCAGCCTGTGCGTGACTTTTTTCCGTGCGCTTTTTTCCGTACAGGGGCCGTGGAGGAGGTTTAGACCAACGGACGCCATTTCGCAAAAGCGAAGTCCGTTAAAGCGCCTCTCTTTCTCTCCCTCTCCCACTACACCGCCAATCGTTATTAGCGTTGTGTACGCTAATTCCGTCCCGCTTTTTTTTCTTTTTATTCTCCATTAGTGTAGTTCATTCTATTTTTTTCTTTATTCTATTTAGGGTTGTTTTCAGTACGTGTGAATGCAAAATTGGAATGTATAGTACTAATTCAGTGTAGGGTGACGTGGTTTCTTGTAGTCCGCTCCGTTCAATAGTGTTATTCACACAATTTTATGATATTCAGTCAAAAAAAGTTGCGATCAAATTTGAGTACTTAACACTAATAGCGATGGGCGGTGTAGCATAGGTGTGTTGTTTGAACTTGTCAAATATTAATGGCCAAAGTCATCACATTGTTGCCCTTCGTCATCATGTGATGTTGTACATCAGCAGGCGAGAATGACAGAATGGTGCCCCGAATACAGCCGAATCCATTCTCCAATATGTGTTTAGGGGCTTCACGTGTGTGATGTGATGGGCCATTTTTCAGGGCTTTTTTTTTCAGCCAGTGTCTGTTCTATGTACGAAGGCAATTGAATTTCATTCGTAAATTGAAAGCCCACAAGCATGAAATTGTTTAAATCCATGTGCTGTAGTACAACATTCGTCAAAAAGGTAGGAGGAAATCTTGTTGGGTCCTACTTGTAATCATTGTAAATTTTGCGTCGTCATATATTTAGTGTGTTTTCACAGCATGAGCGGTTCCCTCAGCATGTCTTGCTGTACATTTTTTTTTCGATTATATATATACATACATATTTGTATGTTTTAAAGCTTGGAAATACTGTTCCTAAGTGCATGGTTGTATTTGGTTCTGACACAAAGTCTAATATTCAAGAAAGTCACGTAGGCACAATTTGATCACCAAGGCCTACAAACATTAATCAGAGTGCATTATCACCACAACCCGAACCAGCTCCTGTTGTGAATAGTTTCAAATTGTAACATTGTATGTTCAGACGTCACAAAAGTATTATGTGAACTTTTTCAGTTCCATAGAAAAGCTGCAGCAGATGTGGAGGCAATGGCCTTTGATAAAAAGATCCTTTATCGTTCAGTATCTTTTTCTTTGTTTGCTTTTGCACACAAAACTTATTGTGATAAGGGTCATTTTCAACTGTTTATTCTAGATGGGGTTGAAACCATGTTGTATGTCCTTTTTCGGCGTGTGACATTGGTATGATTAACCGCTCATTCGGCAATCTCAATGTTGTCTCACTTGCACCTCCATCGCCCATCACTTAGAGTTAATAATGCCAATTCGGTTGGATTTCTTTTTTGGCCGAAAATAATAGTTAACAACACAACAATGTTAACAACACACAACACAACACTGTTTAGGGAGTGCAGTACAATCTGCCACATCTCCCTTCCCCCTTTTAGTGTTATACGTTCTAATTTCTCATTTATTCTAATAATTCCATTACTCTTACAGCGATGGGCGGTGTAGCAGAGATCTAATGCAGTAGACATATTTTAAGTTGAATGGTGCACTTCTCAGTAATTTGGATGGCGATTGGTGCATAATATGTCTGGTCGTTAATGCTGATTTCGGGCCATGCAAATCATAAACCATCTTCAGAACTGGTGTTTCATCCGTAAGTCGGGCAACACATGGAACGCCAAGGCTGACCAAAATATATTGCATAAATATGTCGCAAGTTGAATAAGATGTACTATCAACATCCTGCATAACGGAACATTCATTATGGACAATGGACCTGTCATGTGAATCAAGGGCTATGAAATGTTATCTTTGCCTTAAGGAGAATATGAAAGGCCAGTGATGGTGCTAGAGATGGTGAAAGGTGATCCGAGTATCTTGCATTAGAAGTTGCTAGCGAAGGTGCATTACCGTACTTGTGTGAAGTCGTAAATATCAGGAACTCATTTATTCGACTGTTCTTACTGATAACTCATTTCTTTATTGTTGGTATTTTTATTGAAGCGTAAAGATTGTGGGCTCACAATGCAGGTGGAGGGTAATTGCTTAGTGGAGATTCCGCAGATGCTTTCCGGATGCTCTCGTCTTGCATCCTTGCACCTGGAGGCAGGTTCACAATTGAGCCTGAGCTCATTTGTTTCTCTTAGGAACCTTCTTGCTATGATGCAACTATGCTAATTTTGTCTGATTGCGCATTGTGGAACTCTGCCCCCTATTTGTCACACAGGATAGTGCCGTGGACTTGTTGGTTTTCCCAGCTGGTTGGTCCTAAATGGTGTTTTAAGTTTCCGTCATAGCCTCTTGTTGTCAATACGGTATAGTCCCCCAGAAGCCACTTTCTCTTTTACGGCTTATTTCTGCTCTTCCTCTCTTTGTTAAATGACCCGATGGAGTCTATGTGTAAGCTCTTACAACAAATCTTGCTTGTTTCGTGACGACTTATTTACTTCCTGCAGCGAAGTCTTTCATAAAGCGGGGGCATGCTTGCTCTTGTTTTCCTGCCTCTTTTAGATATGACCACCCAATGTTGCCCGGAAAGAGTAGGGAGAGTTGTAGCCTTTCGGTTTTAAGGTAAAAATCTGTTGTTTCTCATGGTGTGAACTTTCTTTTGTAACGTTTGTGTACAGTTCCCCGATCTTTATAACACTGTACTGATTTAGGGTTTTGCTAACTGTGCAGGATAATTCATTGGCTGCACTTCCTAATGGACTACTCGGTGCCCTTTCTTCTCTAACGGAGCTGCATGCAGGTAAGGTGATAGGATATTTATTTTGGCAAGTCAGAGAACATATCAAAGTTTCTTTGTGCGATATGCCTCTAGGAGAGTTCCAGGTTGACCAAGTTGATTGAAGCCAGCTAAAGTACATCCTTCTCATTTTCCCTCTAAGAATCAGGAATGCAACTTGAGAAAGTTTGTAATTCTTTAGTACTTTAGTTGGTCTAGTGGTAAAATGCTTAATTTAAGAGTACAAATCTGTTATTACCCTCTATTTGGGTGTAACAAAGATCCGTTCATTTTTCAAGATGGACGGATCAGATTTACTGCATCTTTATCCTCTTTATATCCTGAATTGAGGTCAAGGGGCAATAAAAAACCTGCCACTAAATTAAGGTTTTCCATTCTGATTCTGTTGGTGTGCATTTTCAACCCCTATTCTAACTTTTGCAAAAGTGAAATACGTATTGTATAGGTAAATTACAAATTAAACCTTTTTCACAACTTGTGTATCAGAACTGCGAGTCAAAGAACTTTGAGCAACTTTTGCAGCTTTTTTTGTCTTCTCTGCAGGACAGAACAAGCTGGTTTCCTTGCCAGAAGATGTGGGCTCCCTCAGACACTTGATTAGGTTGGACTTACACCAGAACAGTAAGTTTTCGCATACCTTATTCATGGAAATTGCTGCTGTAAAGTTGGTCTTCTCTGCACCGACTTTTTGGCAATTTTTTCATTATTTTTTTTTTTCATTTTATAATTTAAATTTTATTTATTCTTCACTGTGTATCACTATTCAGCGTCCACGTTGTTTTTTCCTGTCAAACTCGTTTTTCGCTATGCGCATTTGTTGGTTTTTTCTAAATTTACCGGTCGGAAGGTAAAACTCTTTACCTTTTGGTCGCAATATTCCAATGGGAATGTCCGACAAGTATGCAAGGGAAAAAACGAGTTTGAGTGGCGAAAAATCATTAACTCTAAAAACTATACACACTGAGTTTTTGATTTTGAGCTGCTGCGTCGGCTTCCGTTTTTGCTTCTTTTTATGTTTCTTTTCTTCTTCTTTTATCCTAGTGATAATCACCGAAGCATGCCAGGAAGTTATTTCTTCCTTTCGAAGGATTTCATGAAGGCGATATTCTCACCTATTTAAGTTCCGAATTCTTTGCTAGCAAACCTATGAAAAAGGCGGCCTCTTTTCAATCTTTTCTTCAACCATGAGGGTAAAGCGACTACCCACCGCTTTTAGTGTTGAAAACACTAATCTGGTCGGAACTATTTGTGGCCGAAAGTCATAAGAAAGTGTTAATTAGACTATGCAAGGGAGTAGACTACAATCTGCCACGCCTTCCTACACTAATTAGCATTATACATTCTAATTTCGCTTTTGCATTAATGATTCCTTAACTCTACTAGCGAGGCAGTGTAGCTCATGGATGTTTAATTTTGATGAACAATTCAAAAGTTAACTCATGGGTGGAGGATGGGAACAGAATTGACAAGTGTGCCAGAATCAATAGGGAGATGTGAAACACTTGTAGAGCTTTTCCTGGGGTGAGTATCGTATTTTGTTTGTTGTATGTTGTTATTGGGGTTTGTATATTTGGTCAAACTTGGTTCAGAAAATAGGAAGGTGTTTTATTTAATTGAAAATTGTTTGATTAATTGTATAATGCTGCCATTGAGGATTGATGATACGGCCTTCATTTTTTCACTCGCTGGTTTAATTTTTAAAGCTCGGTTACTGAGGGAATGGGTTTTGTCTATAGTCATCTCATTTGGGGATTTTTTGCGATGTTTACTGTTTGGTTTTAATTATGTTTTTTTTTTTGTTATCGAGCCATGCTACCAATGTGAGGAAGGAAGATGAATCAGTGACTTTAATTCCGATTTTTCAGAATTTTGTTTAAGTAAATTAAAAGGGTGTTTTCCTGACAGGGGAAATCAATTGCGAGATCTTCCTAAAGACATTGGTAATCTGGCGAAATTGGGAACACTGACTCTCAATGACAATCAGGTCATGAACGAATTTTGCTTGTTTTTATTCATTTAAAGGTTTTTTTCAATTGCTAAGGGAATTGAAACGGTTTTTGTTCCAGTTTATTATGAGCATATGTGTGGAAAGTCACTTTTCATGTTAAAAATGTGTCAGAATTTTGTTATTTTTTTGTAGCAAAATGGACCGAGGTAGAATCGATATCTTGATTCCCCCTCAAGACTATATCGAAGTCCTTTTCTGGATACTGCTGTAAGTGGACAGTTATATAAAATTATGACTTTGGCATTGTTTTTTCCAGTTGACGAGCCTTTCACAAGAACTTTGTCGACTGAAACTTCAAACTTTCGATCTCGGAAACAATAATCTTGGAGGTCTTCCTGCCGAACTCGGTGCGTCAAAAAACCTTACAAATTCCTTCAGTTTTTACATTTTAACATAGTTTTGCTTCGGTTCCGCAGTTAACTATTTCATGTTGATTAAACATATAGGTGCTCTACGTTTCTACTTTTTCCCTTCATTTATTGTAGTTTGACTGGTTTATTGCTACTCTTCTTTTTCTCTCTCATGATTCAATCTGAACGTGTGAAAAACACCTTCCAGTTGTTTGTTCTTTCGTGCACTAAGTTATAATTCCGAACGATGAATGTTAGCGTTTGTCTATTTCTTTTAGGTCAATTTAAAATCTCAATTAGAAGAATGTTAGGCCAATTACACCACCGGAGGTTACTCAATGTTCCTTGATTATCTATAGAAGTTTGTACATTTTTGTGAGTAGTAGAAAGCGAGTAACGGACACGATAGTGGAGTTGGCCTATGTCCGTGATGTAAAGATAGGGATCTCAAAGTTTATAATGCAAATACTATATTTTGTCGTATTTGGTTTAAATTATACAGGTAAAATGACAACGTTACGACGGCTCGTCATGTCTGGAAATCCCCTGCGAACGTTGCGAAGGTACTCTTCCTGTCCTGCATGCCTTTGTTTACCCTGCCCAAGGTATTCTCGCCGTTCAGTTTTTGTTAATGCCCTTTGTTGTGCAAATTGTCCTTAGTGTAGTGCTGAAGCGACAGTCAGCCTTTTTTCCGTACGTGGGCAGCTTGAAAATTTGTATTTTCTATGTATATTTCATGTTATTTCACCCGAAGCACATGAATATGTGAATTGCTGCCAACGCAATCAAGAACAACAACAGGTAGATTGTGAGGTTTTAAGTATTTGGTAATGTTTCCTCTTGTTCTTTTCTTTTTATTGAAACTAAGGGTTTTGCCTGAAGTTGGATGTTTAGAAATCGAATGGGGTAAATTGAAAGGACCTCCTGTATTATGTCTTGGGCAGCTCATTGGTGAATGGACCAACTCCTGCTTTGCTCAAGTTCCTCCAAACAAGACTCCCTTCAGCAAATGGTGTGGTTTTTCTCCAATCTCACCATGTCATTAATCGGCACGACATATAGACCTCTACTATTTATCTGTAAAAATCATCATCAATTGCATCGCCAGTTTTTCAATACATTTTTTGTTCGTAACCAGTTTTGTTCTTCAACATAGTTATTAAAACTAGTTCAATTGTAGCCTCTGTTTAATAACGAGCAGCTGGATCAAACCATGCTTCAGATGTCACTGAAAGAAAACCTGAAACAGAAATGGCCTTTGTTTTGCCTTTTCAGCAGCCAGGATAGAAAAGATGGTACCTTCCCCGGCCTCCTGCAAAGAATAAACTTGTCATTTGGGATTCTGGAAGGGTTTCTGAACTTGTCTCTCACTTGTATTCAAAATACACTCTCATTAGACTGTGCTATGGTTTTGTACATAGAATGCCCATACTACATTTGCTGTAGTTACTCTGAACCTTATTATTTTGGATTAGATGTCCACTTTATAAGTTCTTTGGAGAAATCCGAAAAAGTTACTGGTAGAATCATGGTGTTATGTGGATCTCTCCTTCTATTTACTGTCACATTTTGTTTATAAATTGACGACAAAAGGTAGATACTCATAGAACAGTGAGGTGTGTAAGTTGCTTAAAGATATCTTAATTATGGAGATTCTGAATTAGAGTTGTGGGAACGAAATGAAATTTTGAAGCATGTCGTCATATTCGTACTTGGTCTTATTTGCTGGGAAATTTGAATGTAAAATATGGGAACAGAGGAGGAAACTGTGGCCGTCTCCGGAAACCCTTTTGGTGCTCCTTTGGAACAGCAGTTACTTAAAGCTTCTCACAGTGCTGCCAGTAGTGGGGTCAGATTTTAAGCCCTTCTTTAAACCATGGAGGGCTACTGGTTCTGTGGTGCTACTGCAACTGTTATAAAATACAAAATGTCATGTTTCACCGCTTTTAAATGCAGTTTTTTTTGCTAAAAAGATGAAAAACATTTGCATGATGGTACAAGGTTTTATAGAAAAATGTAGATTTCAGTAAAAAGGCGGAGACTAATTTGCATGTATTTGTGAAACTTTGAAGATGAAGATTTATGAGGGGAGTAGTTGTGGAAGGGGGGGAAGGGAACACAGAAGTGTGGGAAAAAGTCGAGGAACTTTTTTCTGTGATTCTGTGGATTGAAACTATTCCAAGTTGATCTTTTGACATGGAAGCTAAACTCTTTTTATTCCTGGGCTTTAAATTGCAGATTCTGGTCCTTAGTAACAAGCAGTTGACTGAAGTTCCTGCCTCAGCTTGGGAGGCACAAGGATTACTAACTCTTAACCTTTCTCACAATCGGATATCAGTCCTTCCAATACATATGACTGCTTGTTCCGCTTTAGAGGCAGGTCTTTCTTACTCGTTGTCTTGTCTGTTTTCCTTGCCATTCCCTGGCAATCACAAAAACTAAATAATTACAAAATTGCAATTATTTTCTGCCAGTTTCAAGCTTCTTTATGTATCCATGTTTTATAAAAAGTTGTAATGTAAGCTGGGAAAGCTTAAGGTCGAGAGTTAAGTGTGATTGGAAGCATGCAAAGTGAAACATAGGTTCAGAAGCTATAAATGCTTGTTTACATTTTGAATTTTCGAATTCAGTCATATATTGAAAAGAAGTGGAGGGAGAATAATTTGCCAGACTCTGGAACTCCCAAACAATCAAATTCGAGAGTGGCCTGCGAAAGTTTTGGAGGGATTACCAAACTTGCGCCGTCTCATTCTTTCTCGCAACCCTCTCAAGCAGGTGAGGGCCCGACTACGGTGGTTTGGAATGAGTTCCTTCACTGAGACATTTGGAAATTGGAGTCGGTGGAAGGTGTGGAGACTGCCTTCGTATTACTGAACGTTAGTTTGTCTTCATATAACTTTTTATATGCAACACTACTTTAAAGGAGCCTTCGCTGGATGTTAATTGGTTTTGTTATCGTAAATAATTCTTTGTATTGAGGAACTGTCTGTTCCATGCAAAGAGTTCAATTCTTATTAATTGTTCGATGTCGGAATTCTTGAGCAAACTGGTATATTGATTTGTTGCTTTTTTTTTTCTAGTTTCTGTAATTAATCTTCCGATGGTGATTTTGGCAGCTATCTCCTGGAAGCTTCTCAGCTGTTTCTGGGCTTCGAATTCTCGACCTCTGTGGCTGTCCTGGAGCTCTCCCAACCTCTGTATCTGTAGCAGATATGCCCCACTTGGAGGAGCTTCGTTTGGGGTATATATATATAACTATTTTTCTTAGAGAACATGTTTGATAATGGGTGTTCTAAAATGTTTTGTTTGGATTGCTGTTTGAAAATTGGGGCCTCACAAACTGAGACGGTTTGTTGAGGGATTTATGTATTCATGTTGTCGAATTTTGCTGAAAGCTAACTGTGATTGGTCTATGTCACACTTTTTTTTAACTTGCTCTGTTCAAATATAAAGTGTAATATTGTATATTTTAAGAGTCTGTTTAACATGAGTTAGCCTGTTAGCATGTTACACTTTCCAAATAAAGTTAGCGAGTAGTCAGCAGTAGTTCCATGAGTTTCAACCATGTACAATAGGTTGACTCCTTAACTTGGAACGAATGTAGGTTTGAACTCGGGGTCAATTTGGGGTTGGCCAGAAGCATGCGCCTTCAAGATTTTCCATTTGGTGTTACGAATCTTGAAAATCTTCGTGTTCTTGATGTGAGCCAAAATAATATCAGTATCGTTTCTGAGGTAAGCTGGAAAACCTCACCAAGTTATTCCGGTTTTCAAGCTTCCAAACTGGTTTTTCTTTTGCTGTTCAAGTCACTTAGTGGAGTGTTTTCAGCATTTGAATCAGTGTCTTATGATATGTCATCGTACAATATTTAGGTGGAACATAACCATGCAGGTTCAAATGTTGTGTGCCATAAACCTATTCTACCTCCTATTAGACAAAAAAAAAATTAAATGATATAATGCAAACATTCATCTTAGAGATTTACACCGTGAATCGTTATGAAGAGGTTGTTAGCTTGGGGTTTATATTAGTGTTGTTATTCTAATTCGGTTCCGAATTGATGTGGCTGATTCTGAACTGTTTAAAGAATTAGCGTTAAGAAAAAAACAATCAGTGTCACTGATACTATTTGAGGTTCGAGGGGTAAACGTCAGAGGCACCGAAACCGTGTCATTGACGCGAAAAACGATACACTACACTAGACATGTGATAGATGTGTAGCAATACAAGATGCCAATTGTCTTGTATGAAATTGTATACTCCACCCATATGGCGAGTAGTTTAATGATGGAGTGTGCCAGGACTTGCTTGATTCTCACAAATGTCAATCTGCTCTCATCTTCCTTTTGCTTGTTCGGTTTGCCAAGATATACATGGATCGGCTCAAGTCATTAAGTTCAATATGTGTTTGAACATTGCCGAAAGCTTCGGAAAAATATGCATTTTCACGCTTTGTAAATTACTTCTTCGTTAGTGCAAAAGTAGCGCGCATATTTTTTGTTATATTTCTTTGTTTTATCCACTTGCTTCCATTGAACAGGCAATATGCTTTCTAGGTCACTGCAGGTAGGTTGAGTTTGTCAGTTTTTAAGTTTAGTATCATGCCATTATGTGGTTTTCTGTCTTTTGAAGTATTAATTAGTTCGATGTTTCTGTGTGGCGGAAAAGAGTATTACTCGGCTGATATCACTCGTGGAGCTCGACTTAACCAATAATGAAGTCAGCCAACTACCGTTCAAGATGGTGAATTTTGTTGCCTGTTCTGTTTCTATTGCTGTTTTGACAATATTTTGGCTATTTGCTCGGTTTATGTGAGCCTCATTGAGCTTTGTTCACTTGAAACTCAGAATCAGGAAGCAACTATCTTCAAAATGTAAATTAAAATGTCTTCTTGTTGTGATTTTTTAGGTTTTTTGGATAAGGCCCTTTCATGTTGTAATTCTTTTGAGGGAGATTTTCTCCATTCAGCATTTGTATATTCAATTTGTGTGTTGGACCTTAAAAACCTCATCTGATTGTTATCTCTTCTGTTTTATGGATCTTGCAGGGGTTAATGGAATCGCTTGAGGTTCTGCGGCTCGAGGGTAACCCTCTTCGCAGGTCAGTTAACAGTAAAACACCGGTTATTTATGGCACTGTTTATAATTTGTATTAAAAAAAAACTTCAAATTTGTTCGTAGTTAGAAGTCCTATTTGCCAGGCTTTCCTCTGGTCCACTTTTTCTGACAGTGTGGAACATGATGGGTATAGTACGTGGGCATCTTTTAGAAGTAGTTACATAAGTTCAACTATCTGGTAAAACCATTCATTGCGAGTAGGGTTAATAACACTATCCAGTCATTCATTTTGAGACCTAACATCCAATTATGATTACAACAAGTGAAGGTGTGGAGGTCAACACAACTCCTTGCCTTCACTAATGTTGTAGATCCTAATTTAAAGTCAATGTTAATAAGTTCTTTTACTCCTCTAGAATGTGTGAAAAACTAGCGTTAACACTATATTAGAATCATCTACTAAATTATGTTTTGCCACGTGGCTCATTACCGGCCACTTACCTTCTTAGTGTCACGAACACGTATTTATAATCTCGGATAAAAAAACAGTCGCTCGACATATAGAGGTTATCTCTAATAGTGATGGGCAGTTTAGTACACTGTGAATCGTTATCAGCGTTGATAATACTAATCTGGTCCTTGTTTTGTGGAGGTCAACACAACTCCTTGCCTTCACTAATATTGTAGATCCTAATTTAAAGTCAATGTTAATAAGTTCTTTTACTCCTCTAGAATGTGTGAAGTATTAGCGTTAACACTATATTAGAATCAACTACTAAATTATGTTTTGCCACGTGGCTCATTACCAACCACTTACCTTCTTAGTGTTACGAACACGTATTTATAATCTCGGATAAAAAAACAGTCGCTCGACATATAGAGGTTATCTCTAATAGCGATGGGCAGTTTAGTACACTGAATCGTTATCAGCGTTGATAATACTAATCCTGTCCTTGTTTTCTTTGCCCTTCGACCACAAAATAGCGTTAATTTTTCTGAACTCTAATCCTTTCGATGCTTTAAAATCAGCCACGTCATTGGGAACTGAATTAGAATTAACAACACTAATATAACCCGACAATACTATCTTTACTCTACACACGGTGTATATTGATGGTTCCGCGGTTCCATAACAAAAAAGTTGTTTGGTTGTGCAGCATCAGGAGACCAATTTTGTCGCAAGGCACAAAGGGGGTATTGCAGTACTTAAGAGACAAGCTCTCGGTAGGATTGTAGTGAGTTGCTTATTGTAGGAACATGATAAACAAACAATCCTCCTGTGTGTCCATCGAATGCATTTGAACAGAAGAAGAAAACGAATAAATGTTGGAGTGCTTGCTTTCTTCGTTTTGAGCCTTTGAGTTCAACTTTTGGATCAAAATTTGAATGCGAGATTGCATTTAAAAGGCCTTTTTGGACATACATTTGAAGAATTTTTGCAATTTCTCTACAACTTTGTATCACGAGAAGGCAATCGTTCAGGTGTGACATGTATTTAGTTTGGATTTTGCATAACAGTCTCAGGGAATTGTTTGCCAAGATTCGTTTTACAGGTTGTTGTCGCATATGCAAGATTGTGTTGAATTCCTGTTCAAGTTGTGGTTATGCGCAACAGTAAACAACAAAAAAACCAAATTAAAAAGTACAAGCCTTTTTTTTTTTCAAATGGCGCCCTAATTTGTTTTGAAGTTAGAACTGTTTATCTGCTAGTTCATTTTCGCGCAATGCACATTTCAACAATTGCGCGAATCAAAATGGGTAGAAATTGGTGTCTGGTTGTTCCGTTTTTGAAGTGTCTTTCACCAACTGTTGGTTGCGTAGCTCTAAAATGCATTTCTTGTCTTAAGGTAGTAAAATGAGATTCATATACAAGTATGATAACTTAAGGGAATTGCTAATCTTGTCAGTTTTGTACATTTGAAGTACAGTTTAGTACCTATGTACCTTTGAGTTCACATTTGACTGTCAATCCGTTGAACAACTTTGATTGGCGAAATATTTTAACGGCGGTTAAAAAAGTGTCGCGCTTGCGAACTTCGACCGTCATAAAAAAAAACAATTCACATGGCCGGCGCAGGTTTACTGTAACAAAACTGTGGCAACCACATGTAAATAAAATGACTGTGGCAACCACATGTAAATAAAATGGCTGCGCGCAGGTACACCGTAAATCGCTATTAGTGTAATGAAATAGATAGCGTAATGAAACAATTAGGAACGTCGACCGTCATAAAAAAAAATACAATTCACACGGTCGGCGCAGGTTTACTGTAACAAAACTGTGGCAACCAAATGAAAATAAAGAGGCTGCGCGCAGGTACACCGTGAATCGCTATTAGCGTAATGAAATAGATAGCGTAATGAAACAATTAGCGTTATTTACGCTAATTGGGAATTTCAGTTTTTTCCAAAAAAACTTTTATTCTAATTTATCATTAACTCTAATTTGTAAATTTCTTTGTAAAAAATTTCGGCGCGTAATATATCCACACTAAAATATGTGCATGTACGAAATTGTTCAAATCATACGCCGTCACGGTTTTTTAACATCTGCGTATGCCGGAAAATATTTATGCAATTACAAGTTAGGGCGACTACGGGACATCGTGAATATTTTTTCTGTACTTTTCTACTTAAAAAGGTACAAAATAGTACGGCTCTGACAGTCCTTACATCACCCTATTTAAAATGGCACCATATTAGAGTTATGAACCCTATTTAATAGGGTACCTCAAATAACGTTTGGAAACATTTAGAATCATTAATTCTATTTGAGAATTTGCATAAAAAAACAAGGTACCTCAATTAGAGTCATGAACGCTAATAGCGATTCACGGTGTAGTTTCTCACTTCACGTGAGTTCACACTGTGAGAGCACAAACTGACATTTAACTTAGCCGCAAAAATAATGGAATATAATCGCGAACTGTTACATTTGAACTTGGACACAAATTAAAAGACGACGTCTTATTTATAAATTAACTCGCACGATATTTCTTACGCGCGTACGCTTTCTTATTTTCTACGAATTTGCGAGTTTATACATATGACGTCCTCCTTTAATTTATGTCCAACTTCAACGTAACGGTTCGCGATTATATTCCATTTTTGCGGCTAAGTTAAATATCAGTTTGTGCTCTCACAATGTGAGCTCATGTGAAGTGAGAAACAACGTGCGCGCAACCATTTTATTTACATGTGGTTGCCGCAGTTCTGTAATAGTTAACCTGCGTCGGCCGCGTGAATCATAATTGTTGAAATCGCGCGATTTTTTCAATTTTTCCAATTGAAACCTATAATTCATGACTTTTGAAAAACAACGCAAAAAAACGCCTACTGTAACCTGAAACCGAAAATTTACGGAACCCTGTAAATTACTTACGATAACTGTACATTTGTTACGGATATGTACGGAATTTCAGGAAAAGATAGGTCGTAGTTATTGGTACTTTCTATTCAGTGAACTGAACAGAAATATCACGGAGCTTGTACATTATTTCATCGAAAATGTACGGACATTTTCGAAAAGAAACGTCGAACGTCACACTAATTTCGCGCGGTAAGTTTGAAAAATGTACGGGCGTCTTCTTCAAAAAAAATTGATAGAGGCCGCCATGGAATACTGAAAATTTATGCCTGTCAAATAGGCTCAGACAGACAGAATTTGATGAAAGCGTACATTTGCGGATGTTAGAACTCGGTTAAGTCACATATATGGTAGAGCTTATATCCGACGTCCCCACTACCAGTTGATGAAAGAATTCAAATACCGTCAATAAGTGTGATATGTAATTAAACATTTTTTATATTTTAGCGCTAATTTAACGGGAAAAACTTGCAAACTGCGCTATATGTATATATTTTTTTTCATGTACAGAATAGTACGGAAGGAAATTCATTAACGATTTTTAACGATTTGTTCAAAAGGTTCAATGCGTTCGTTATATATAATTCGTCGCGATTGGTACGTTCGCACTAATCTGTGTGAACAACTATGGTGTGAATTGTTTTTTTTTTATGACGGTTGACGTTCGCAAGCGCGACACTTTTTTAACCGCCGTTAAAATATTTCGCCATTCAAAGTTGTTCGACGGATTGAACGTCAAATGTGAACTCAAAGGTATGTAGCTTGTACTATACTGTACTTCAAATGTACTATTTCTGACAACTACACCGCGAATCGTAATTAGAGTAAATTACTCTAATTCGGTCGCTCGAAATTTCGACTCTATCACATGAAATAGAGTAAATGATTCTATTTTTTTCATTATTCTATTTAAGGTAAAGTATAATTATTGTTTTTAATTATAGTATAGGTTCGTTTTAAATAGAGTGGATTACAGACGACCTCCGACCGTGCAAAATTGTACTTTATTAAGTAAAAAAGTATAAATAATGATTTAATACAGGCCGTTATCATGTACCTGCGTTTTTACAAACCGCGTAGTGCAAACGTCATAGTGACGATAAACTGTACGTTTTCCCAAATTCTGTACAAATACCTTATTTACAGTAGAGGATATTAGCGTGCCAAATTAGAGTACTTAAATAAATTAGAGTACTTAAATAAAGGGAATTGATCATGGCAGTGACTGTTTTGGTTGCGCACAGTCACGTCATTTTGTCAAAAATTGAACGTTTGAAGTACACATTGGTACAAGTAAAGTACACCGTGAATCGCTATTAGCGTACATGATGCTAATTGGGGTACCCCTTTTTTTGGGGCAAATTCTCAAATAGAATAAAGTACGCTAAATGTTTTTGCACGTTATTTGAGGTACCCCGCTCAATGCGGTTAATAACTGTAATTTAGTGTCCTTTTAAATAGTGTGGTGTACGGACTGTCAGATCTGTACTATTCCATACATTTTTTAAATTTAAAAGTACAGAAAATATAATAATATATAATTGCGTAAATATTTTCCGGCATACGCAGATGTCAAAAAAACGCGACGGCGTACGATTTGAACAATTTCGTACATGTACATGTTTTAGTGTGGACATTTTACGTGCCGAATTTTTTTACAAAGTAGTTTACAAATTAGTAGTGTTGTGTATCGGTAAGGATTTGCCGATAACCGATATGGGCCTTTTTTCGGGTATCCGATAATCGATATATTGGTACGATATATCGACATCGGTCTTATCGCCGATAAGTAGCCGATGACAAAATTTGAAAATTGAATTGCTGACTCGCCTAAACTTGTGTCATCATTCTATGATCAACTCTGGAACAATTCACTAGTGTTGTGTATCGGTAAGGATTTGCCGATAACCGATATGGGCCTTTTTTCGGGTATCCGATAATCGATATATTGGTACGATATATCGACATCGGTCTTATCGCCGATAAGTAGCCGATAATATCGGGTACTTATCGGCGATAATGCCGATAACGATAACTATCGGCGATAACTGTACGGACCGTACAGATAAATGTACGGCCTGTACCCTCAACTGTACGTCATATTCCCCGGTTAAGTAGCCGCCATGAGATCTGTACGATTTTGATACGGATTCAGTAAAAACGATGTACCTTTCACATCGGACGCCATGGCTTTGTCCTTTTATTCCTTGAGATCCCCTATGGACATGCCACGTGTCAATCGGTCGACTTTTTTGGTATAAGCTGTCAAAAGAGCCATTCCGGGATGTCGGCGCTCACGCTGGCCCGTCCGCTCGTGTTTTCTCATTCCAAGTCGTCCGTTCGATTCCGGCGGCGCGCAGAATGATATTTTGCGTCCGTTGTACTTTTGTGTCCACCGTCCTTTTCCAGTTCCATGTTAACCAGTTTTTTAGTAAAATTACTTACATCGCCGTAAAAGTTTTGTTCAGTTAACCAGCCAACGTTTATATGCTACGCTGTCCGTAATAAATTGCAGTTAAGCGGTAACGGAACAGATTTTTATCCGTGGCATGCCACGCTATATAAAATCAATAAAATAATACAGTATGTTATAAAGTACTATTGTATGCATACTATATTTTTTTTAAGTTATCGCCGATATGGAATTTGTTGGTCCCAGACCGATATATCGGAATCTCTAACCGTTCGATAACCGATAACTATCGGTATCGGTGTTATCGCGATAAGTTTTTTACCGATACACAACACTACAAATTAGAGTACATGATAAATTAGTATCATGGTGTACCCAAAAAAGCACAATTTACCGTAAAGTACGCTAATTGTTTCATTACGCTATATTTTTTATTACGCTAATAGCGATTCACGGTGTACCGTTGAGTCTAAATTTGACGGTCAATCGGTTGGACAACTTTGACTTTCAAAATATTGTTTCAACCGCTTAAACTTTTGCCGCGCTTGCGAACGTCGACCGTCATAATAAAAGGGAATTGATCATGACAGTGACTGTTTTGGTTGCGCACAGTCACTTACGTCACTTTTTCAAAAAATGTACGTTTGAAGTACATATTGATACAAATAAAGTACCGTTGAGTACAAATTTGACGGCCAATCGGTTGGGCAATTTTGACTTTCAAAATATTGTTTCAACCGCTTAAAATTTTGCCGCGCTTGCAGACGTCGACTGTCATAATAAAATTAGCGATTCACACGGCCGACGAACGTCGACGAACATTTACGGTAACAAAACTGCGGCAACCACATGTAAATAAAAGTGTTGCAGACAGTCACTTTTTGTCGTTACGTGAGCTCCACGGTGAGAGCACTTAGCCGCAAAATTAAAATTTAGTCGTCTTAACGTTACATTGAACTTAGACGCAAAGTGAAACAAAATTTCTTTAAACTAAAGTATTATAAGTTTTGTACGGAAATATTAAAACGCACGAAACAAAATAAACTTTGTAGTTTGTACACTGAAATAAAACGAACCAGCGTAAAAATATCAATTGAAATTAAATGAAAAAAATGCGCATCGTCACGCACGACGAAATCAAGCCACACTATCTACGAATCAACATTCTTACATTGACAGGAATTTTTTTGTTTCGTGCGTTTTAATATTTCCGTACAAAACTTAGGGTGCGTTTTTGTGTGCTTAAGTAAGGGTTTTTTTCTATCGTTTTCCTGTAAAACTTAGAGCCGTACCGCATAAGTTTCAACCGTACAAACAAATAGAGAAAAAGAGAAGTACATTTTGCGTCATCATCGAATTTAAGATGTACTACATGTTGTCGTCTTGTGTTTTTTGACCCACTTCGACGACAAAAAACGTCATCTTCAACCTTATGTTTAAAACACATGCGCAATGTGTTTTAAAATTAGGGATTTTTTATAAACAAATAGGAACATATATTCGCGCGTGCCTTATTTTTTGAAAATTTTCAAACGATTTCAAGCGACGTGGAAGTGTACACGATTCGCTATGTTTTATCCATTTTTTTTTAATACGACAAAGAGAAGTACACTGTTTTGTTTTGTCCGTTTCCATCCGGTACGGTTTTTTTTTTTTGCAGGGGTCTCAAGGTTCCGATGCCATTTCCGTCGAGCCGACAATAGACGCAAAGGCAAAACGCATATTCTTCAACCGTGAAACGACACAGGCTGGAGGGCGGTAGGTTTACAATGTCACGAAAAGTCACGCGACGTCACAAGCAGTTACGAAAAATAACGTGCGCCATCACAGATTGTAGACGTTGAAAGTCGTCACGGGCATTGTCGACTTATACCATAGTTCAAAAGTAGGTGAAAGTAGGCCCATACAGTATGCCTATTGTATGCAAAACATACAATATGCCCTTAAGACCCATATTGTATTGGTCGAAAAATGAAAAAAAAGGTTAAGAGGGTTGAGTTGCACATCGATCGATAGAGAATTAAACGGCATGTCTAAGTTTTGAAAAAAAATCGGACAAAAAATATATTTTCTGTGAATTTTGAGGTATTTTTTATTTCAACCGTCAGATTTGGACGATCGGACGGTCGCTGATCAAAGTAGCGATCTTAAGAAGATCACATGAAAAGCCCATAACACAAGTTACGATAGGACAATTTGTCATATTAGCGTCTGCAATTTTGAAGGCCACACTAAGTAAAGCCTCAAATTGACCAACCAGGTTGCCCGTACGCGTTTTTTTTCCGGCGGAATGTCATCCTACGCCGCGTCAGTTCGCTAAAAAATTTCGTCAGGTGGCGTGTGCTGTACTATGATCATACGTCATATTCGTATGATCGTACAAGAGTGTCCGCAACTCACACCCATACAATATGCCTACTCTACGCGAGTTTAGTGCCAAGTTTTGTGCGCCTACCAAAGGCCCTACCATAAAAACGCCTACTTTTGTACTATGCTTCGCACTTATATCGTAATCCTTTTTTTTTTTTAAACTTTTCCAACCAATAAAAAACGACCTTGCAAAATGACAACTGTATATGTACGATCTACCAGATTCTGTTTGTCCTCAGTTTGTCTTTAACTGTTTAAAGTTTATCAGCCGCCCCTCGCCTATTGACTGCCGGAAGAGGTTTCTCTTGTCCTTTAGGAACCATCGAAAACGATAAAATCAAATATTAAATTATATAATACGATTTAACCGCTGAAGTTGTTGTTTGAACTTGCAGTCGCCTCACCCACCGACAAAAAACGTTTATGGAGCATTTGCGGGCAGTACGGCCTAAATCGTATGAAACAAATAATAAATACAAGGGGCAATTATGGTTAAACGTGTCGTATCTGATCCTATCATATTGTTTACCGTCTCCCCATGTTACTTGTTGGCAACTGAAGCGACTCCTGACGAAATAGCAAAAGATGTTTTAGCTAGACGATACTCGATATCCAGTTCGATCTTATACTTCTGTGCTGGCGTGCTCTGAGGCTTCCATCGGCGAGAAACTGGATTTCGTCTACTGTAATCCGTAAGTTTTCTTACCATGCCGTACCGGCTTTAATTTTTAGCATCTCCACCGTAGATTCTAACAAGATTCTCCTAAGGGACCAGTCGCAAACATGGACCGTTCGATTGGATTTTTGTCCTCACCTGCGAAGCTTTCGCTTTTTTCGGCCCTTAACCCTACACCGCGTATCGCTATTAGTGTTAATGCTCTTTTCGCCGCTTAACACATTATTTCTCTGTGCACACTTGTCGGATCGCCAATATGACGGTTGCGATTGAAAGATAAGGTTCTCAGCTTCCAATTGGCGGTCTCAGATTGAAAAATGGACAGGTGTGTACGGAAAAAAATATTTTAAGTGGCGAAAAAAATGTTAACACTAATAGAGATACACGGTGTACTGTACACCGCGAATTGCTATTAATGTTTATAGCATTTGTATCGGCGCCCCTAATTTACGAATTACGACCATTGAATCTAAAATAGAATTGATACTAGTATTTATTCCATTACGTGTGTCAAGTACGGTTAATTAATAATTAGTGCCAGCTTCTCTGAACAATGAGAAAATTAAATAGTGTGATGCACAAAATGTGTCATTTTGGGTCGATAACTTCTCGTTATTTCGTACATAAGTACGAAATAATTATAAGTGTCAGATAATTAGTGTTGGGTATCGGGTAAATTCATATCGCGATAATTTCAATATTCGATACATCGAATATCGATCGAGCAGACTCTTCGATATATTGTACCGGGACCAACATAAATCATCGCGATATATATCGCAAAAGATGGGTGTCCGTACAGTTTAAATACGAAAAAGGGTAAGAAAAATCATACAAAAAATCGTACGATATCCTCCCACACAACGAGGACGCGCCCGGGGAAAATCGGGAAAATCAGCAAAAAAAAATTGTATAAATATTCGGATATTTGGCTTCTAGGTACATGGATTCGATATATCGATTATCGGATACCTAAAATTCGATTTATATTGAATATTGGCAATAGGTCTTCGATACCCAACACTACAGATAATGGCGTCGACACTGGAAAGCGCACTTAAATTGATTGATAGTTTTTGGGGTAAAAATTGACGTCAACTATGTAAAAAAAATAAAAAATGGCTGTAAAACGGGAATGGGTATTTTAGTTAGTGTGTACTTAAACTAGTGCTATGTGTATTAATTAGCGTTAGCTTTGGGTCCATGAACCCAAAACAACGTAAATAACACTATTTGTTTCTGTTTACCGTCCTCAAACTGTCCTCGAGGAGGTCGACAGTCAGCTACAGAGGGTGTAATATCGCGACACGTGGATTATACTTATAGGTGCCACGGTGAACGACCAGAACAATCCCTCACACGTGGTGGCGCCAATGTGACCTCGAACAGAGTGGACGCTAAGCCACCAAAATCTACTGGCAAATATTTGCCGAAACATATCCTGTCATGCTCATTTGTCACGCTCTTTTTGCTTTACTGTACCTTCACCTTCAAGGTTAGCCGCGGTTATGGGATTTCGGTTTAAAACATTACGATACAAATCGTACAATAAGATAGTACACCTGTATAAATCTAACATTTAGATTGTACGTTTGACCATTTTAAGTATCTTAACGAATAGCCTACGTGGTACCATTGACAATTAAACACGTAAGTGAGAGCTTCACAGAGAATGGCTATTGAACATAAGTTCCATAAATTGGGCTTTGGTGGTTCCTACCATCACTTCTCGTTTCATCGTGGATGATGTCCCCATTCTAGCGCAAGTTGTCTCTCAGGTGGAAGACGGGCTTCCATTTCACCAAGCTCTCCTTTCCGCTCATGCGCTAATACTTGCGGACGCTTGAAACCAAGTTCCACGTTTTCATTCTCTCATGGCCGACACTAACTTCGAACTTCAACAACGAATATCCGAACAATTAGCCGCCGCTAATTTTGCAAGCCTCTTGGAGGAGCTACCTTCTGCTCAAGCGCGTGCTCGTTTACGTTCGTGTTCTGGGCATGGGCCTGGTGAATGGCTACAAGCAAAAACAAATTTTTCGACACTCCGTCCATCGCCTGGCCAATTTAATTTTGCGTTACGCTTGCGGTTGGATTTGCCTCACCCTCATGTCCTGCATGACCATACGACCGTGAGTGGCATGCATCAACTACAACTTGTGTCGCCGATAAACCCCAAAACCTGGATTACCATTCCAAATATGCAATTTTCATGACCACAACCAGAGTACGAAGAATATATACCGCAAGCTATAATTAATGAAAATGCTTGAAAAAGCAAAACATACCAAGCACGTGGACTAACCAAAAATAAAAAGACAAAGCAAAGTCAGGTTAGTAAGGATGGAATTCTTATTTGCGATAGTAGCCACTAGGCTCTGAAGTCTTTTGATATTCCCTACGGAGTTCAACCAACAGATGAAAACCCTTCTCCAACCAGACGAAGAAACCGAGATAGCCGGCGTTCCCCGAGATCACACTAAAGGAGAGCTGTACCGCAAAGTCAGCGCTCTGACAACAAGAAAACACCAAATCCGCCCAACACGATACGTACACTGCAGCAAGTAGACAACAGTTTGGAGGGAAACCTTGCAGGTTGGCTTGCGCCGTTAGATTTGGTAAGGACTTGATACAATAGAAGATGAGAAGCTGAGAGACAATCACTAGCATAGACTATGGTCTGGAAAAAAGACCCCTACTCAAAACTAACCCGTGACTAATATTTAGGTAAACCCCAAACTATCACAGAGTTCGACAAATCCCCAAAAAATGTTTGCCAGAGAACGACAAACTTCCAATATTGGATTCCGTGCTTCAATTTGAAAATTTTATATAACATGCCAATTGGCATTTATCTGATGCTTTCACTAACTGTACAGCTACAATAATTCCTATATGTCTTTGAGCATGCATGTTTCTATGTTCAAACGTTGCCAGTTTCTGGAGACGACCGCAGCATGGCCGCCTCAGGATGCCTTAAATCTACACCTTGAGGATACAAATTCTTTTTAAGCTAGGCAAAAATAATGCATGAATCTCTGAGGGTTCATGACTTCACACATCTGTCAGGTTTGGAGCCATTTGAATTCCTGACATCAGTGTAGAAACTAATGGTATTATTAGTATTTTCTAGGTCTTAAAAGAAATATAGAAGTCGAGGCAGTCTATCTCTAACTTCGCTCTCCAACTCTCAAACTTGTCGCAGTCACTGAGAAATTGGAGAGGAAGCTAGAGCCATGGCTACCTTGGCTATCCTGAGGTTTACGGGAATTTTATATCAGGGTTTATTTATTTATTTAAAAGGTATGTGCCGGCGGCAGGATTTGATCATAGTACCTGCCGGCCGGCAGACATGAAATAGCAGGATGCCTTAGCCGTTAAGTCTAGCGGTAGTGTTAGGTAGTATATAGTTTGATATTTATTTAAATATGTATACGTCCGATAAACCATTTAACTGAAATGAATTACGGGATACATAGATCCAGTAATATATAATGTACGACTTACGGTACGGACATAAATCAGTACCGCGCATTTGTTTCGTAAATGAAACAAATACCGCGCATGTATTTATTACGGCTACGATTAAATCCGAATTTAATCGGACGGTCGGGATTAGCGCCGAGATCGCGGAGGAAGATTTCGGCGGTTTGTGGCCATCGCCACATCGGATGACGCGTGGCGAAATTCCGTTGGATTGTGGAATCTCCGGAGATTATGGCACGGAATCCGGATTTGACATGTGTCGACATTTTGGCCATGTCGTACAATGTCCGTACATAAAGTACACCGACAGCTGTACTTTTGCGTACGGAACTCAATTCTGATCGGTTCCGTAGATCAATAGATAGAGTCTGTGAGAGAGATAGGACTTAGAAAAATTAGAAGATAGGACCCTCTCTCCCAAAGAGCTTCTGTACAAAAGGTCAACTTTGACCCTCCATAACTTACTGCTCAGGAGAGCAAATTCAGAGATTCTTTTTGCTATCGACTCAGGGGAGTCTTGCCTTCACAGGGGTGAAGGTAGTCAGGGTTTTTGTTTGCCAGGGCGGCAGTTATTTTTGCTAAAACACGAAGGGGTCAAGATTATCCTAGAGGCTTTTTGGAAGCTGTCCACTCTGAGGACTTATGGAGGTCTCAGAGTTTCAGGTTATAGGCCCACCCTCTAGGGTACCAATCTTTAATGGAACTGGCTTCATATACTGGGAAAGTATGATGATAGGAGCTCTATGCGAAAAAAGATTTTGGGGGATAGTGAGTGGACGGTTGGGGCGTCCATCAAGTCTTGGAATTCCTCCAGGGTTTGGAGGAACCAGATTCACCAGGAAAGAGGATCCACCTTCAACGGAGGAAACAAAAGAAGGAGAGGTGGTGGACAAAGGAAAGGAGAAGGAGACGACCACACCAATAGCAACTGGTTCGACGTTCATGTCACCTATTCCGAGGAACGAGGAGAATGATACTGAAACCTGGGACTTCAACAATATGGCGGCAAAGCACTTCATCCTACGCCATCTCACTCAAGGACTTGCATGTCCTCATTTGCAGGTAGAAAGGGCATCCGATCTTTGGATCGCTCTCATAGAGATGTACCGAAGTGGTACGATTCAGCAACAACAGTTGGCTGATCAGAAAGTTAAGGAGTATGTATATAAAGGGGGAAATATGTTGGATTTTTGCAATGAGCTTGCTACACTCTTCATGGAGCTACACAGTGCGCGAAAAGATTTTAGTGAAAAAGAAAAGGTTAACTGTTTACTGATGAAGTTACCTGATGAGTTCGTGAACATAGTTTACCGTGTGCAGGACTTGCCTGACTCAAGGTGGATATGGAACTCAGTGGTAGGGATGATTCTCGTTCAAGAGAATACAATTGAGATCCGAAGGGGAGGAAAGAGTGGCAAAGCCCTGGCAACAGCGACTGATTGGAGGAACAGGGATTCCCGAAAACCGGCCGGAAACTATGGGGGTAGGGAGCAGAAAAAACAGGCCAATGAGTTCGAACCAAGGGCTTCCAAAGGACTATGTCACTTTTGTAAGAAACCGGGGCACTATATGGCAGAGTGCACTAAGCTAACCGAGCTTCGGTTAAAGGAGGGGCAGACCGGTGGTACCCCGAGAGGAAAGAAAAAGGCCCTTGTCACATAGGTACTTGAGGCAGAATCCGAGGACGAGGACGATGAGCTCCTTTTGGATGAGGAGTTGGAGGCGAAAAATGAGGTCGAAATTCCACGAAGGCAGAAATGTGTTTACGGTGGATTGAAAGGTGAAGCAGGCTGGATTGTAGATTCAGGTGCCTCCATGCACATGTGTAAGGATAGACACCATTTTACTAAGATAAGAAAGATTCCCACCGTAGAGATAGAGTACTGGGATGGGAGGATAGTCACCACTACTCTTGTAGGATCGGTAGATCTAAAAGTGTTAGTAGAAGGAAAGACATCCATATTAACATTCTCCGATGTATTGTTTATTCCGGAGCTGAACAAAAATCTTATCTCTACATCAGTATTAGATGATAAGAGTTTTTTTACTAGCACTAGGGAAGGAGTCTTTACTGCTAGTTTTGAGGATGATGTCTATTTCATTGCTGAGAAAGGTAGCCATGGGATGTTTAGGCTGATCTTAAGTAATGAAAAGAAGAAACTTTATTATGCTGGTGCTCATGATATTATGATGTGGCATAAGAGGCTTGGCATGTGAATCTAGATAAGTTAAGAGAGATGAAAAAGATGGGAGTGGTGGAAGGGATTCAGTTCAGTGAGAGTGATGATATAAGTGATTGTAGTGGATGTGCTCAAGGTAAAGCACACAAATTACCCTTTCCTAAGTCAGCCACCTATAAGGGAGAAAAAATTCTAGATCTAGTACACACAGATATTTGGGGACCGGCTAAAGTGCCCTCACCGGGGGGGAAAAGATTTATGATGACTATAACTGATGATTGGTCTCGGTATTCCCGGGTATATTTTTTGAAAAACAAGTCCGAAGCTGAGGATTGCTTCAGACAATATAAAGCATGGAGCGAAAAACTCCATGAAACTCCAATCAAGAGAGTAAGGAGTGACAATGGTGGAGAGTATACTTCTAACCAGTTTGAGGATTTTTTGAGGGAAGATGGGGTTCAACACCAAAAGACAGTTCCAGAAAATCCGGAACAGAATGGGGTAGCTGAAAGGTTAAATAGAACACTAAGTGATAGTGCTAGAAGTATGTTGTCAGATAAAAAGATAGGGAAAAGGTTTTGGGCAGAAGCAATGACCTGTGCTAATTACCTCAAGAATAAAGTTCTTACTTCAGCTATAAAAGATCAAACACCTTATGAGAGATGGACAGGCCGGAAACCAGACATATCTCACTTAAAGGTTTTCGGCAGTCAAGTGTTCAATCTAGATACTGATCGGTCCAATTGGAAGCTAGATCCTAAAGGAAAACCAGGATACTTATTAGGATATGATGAAGATGTTAAAGGATATAGAGTTTATGATCTAAAAAGGGAAGATATAATCTTAGTAAAGCATCTAGTAGTTATGGATGAAGGAAAGTCTGTAGATCCCTTCAAATATACGAAGTCAGTAAAAATCAGATTTGAGTCAGAAAATTCCGATGACTTTGAGCTTCCTAACTATTCAGGTTTTAGAGAAGATGACATTCTTGTAGGAACAAATCAGACTGAGAAGGACTCGGCTGTGGAAACTCCAGTGACAACTCTACTCGAAGCGCAAGACGTGGTGGAAATTGATTCGGAATCAAGGGATAGGGGAGAAGCCGAGTTTGTTCGAAAGAATCCACGAGAACCATCTATTCCGACCTAAATTTTGAGGGGGGGAGGAGAAGTAGCAAAAGACTGCAAGAAAAACAGGTTAATAACAAGGTAACTAAACTATCTCATCAAGATGAACCTCAAACTTATGGAGAGGCGATGACTTGTCCAGAAAGAAACCGGTGGAAGACAGCCATCAATGAGGAGATGGCTTCAATCATGGCAGCCGATACTTGGGAGCTGGTGGACTGTCCACCTAACCGAAAACCAATCGGTTGTAAGTGGGTTTTCAAATTAAAACTGAACCCAGACAACACAATCGAACGCTACAAGGCCAGATTAGTGGCACAGGGATTTACACAAAAGGAAGGAATTGACTATGAGGAAACCTTTGCCCCGGTGGTCAGATTTCCCTCCGTCCGCATACTTCTCAGTTTAGCAGCGGCGGAAGACATGGAAGTGCATCAGATGGACATCAACACAACCTTTTTGCATGGAGAATTGGAAGAGGAGATCTTCATGCGACAACCTGAAGGTTTTGTGGAGGAAGGAGAGGAGAGTAAGGTATGCCGGCTAATTAAATCTCTTTATGGTTTGAAACAGGCACCTCGACAATGGAATAAGAAGCTTGATGAGTTTCTTACCGGTCTGGGATATATTCGGATCAGCTCAGATCACTCAATCTATGTTTTCGAAGATGAGGAAGGTTTGATATTTATTGCAATTTATGTTGATGATTTGCTTGTATTAAGTAAATCAATGGAAAAAATTAACAAACTGAAAACCGATCTTAAGGGGAGATTTGAAATGAAGGATATGGGAGAAGCAAGATATATTTTGGGAATTCAAGTAGAGAGAGACCGAAAAAGGAAAATTATAAGATTGACTAAAAAGGAAGCAATAGGGAACATGCTTGAAAAATTTCAAATGGATAAAGCTAATAGTTGTACAACTCCAATGGAGTTGAAGAAGGGAAGTGAGGGGAGTGAGGAAGAAGGAGTCATAGTCTTAGACATGGAATTATCTCCTGATGAACAGAAGTTCATGCAGACTATTCCTTACAGGCAAGTAGTGGGAAGTCTAATATATTTTATGAATTGTACCCGGCCGGATTTAGCTGCAGCTGTAGGAGTGCTGAGTAGAAGTCTAAATGCTCCCACTAAAAAGGATTGGGAGGCAGCTAAGAGAGTCCTTAGATATTTGGTAGGAACTAGAGATCTATGGTTGCATTTGGGTGGGGAGAATACTGACATCACTACTTGGAGTGATGCTAGTTATGGTGATGCTCCGATGAGGAGATGTACTTCTGGATATGTATTATACGTGGGTGATGGGGCTTGCTGTTGGAGTAGCAAACAGCAAAAGGTTATTGCTCAGTCCACCATGGAGGCTGAGTATATGGCCTCTTGCTCTGCTGTTAAAGAATTGATGTGGGTCAAGTCTTTGCTTGGTGAGCTTGGTCACCTTAAGAGTGGTGTGCAGAAAATATTTTGTGATAATCAGGCAGCAATCGCTATTTCTGCCAATCCTAAACATCATTTTAAAGCCAAACACATGGACATCAGACTCAGCTTTGTTAGAGAGAAAGTAGAAAACAAAATAATCAGTTTAGAGTACAGACCAGATAGTGAAATGGTAGCAGATATGATGACCAAACCTGTGCCTTCCCCTAAGCTAATTTTTTGCAGGGAGAAGTGTGGTCTGAAATTAAAGATTGACTAGAAAATAAGGGGAGTGTAGAAACTAATGGTATTATTAGTATTTTCTAGGTCTTAAAAGAAATATAGAAGTCGAGGCAGTCTATCTCTAACTTCGCTCTCCAACTCTCAAACTTGTCGCAGTCACTGAGAAATTGGAGAGGAACTAGAGCCATGGCTACCTTGGCTATCCTGAGGTTTACGGGAATTTTATATTAGGGTTTATTTATTTATTTAAAAGGTATGTGCCGGCGGCAGGATTTGATCCTAGTACCTGCCGGCCGGCAGACAGGAAATAGCCGGTAGCCTTAGCCGTTAAGTCTACCGGTAGTGTTAGGTAGTATATAGTTTGATATTTATTTAAATATGTATACGTGCGATAAACCATTTAACTGAAATGAATTACGGGATACATAGATCCAGTAATATATAATGTACGACTTACGGTACGGACATAAATCAGTACCGCGCATTTGTTTCGTAAATGAAACAAATACCGCGCATGTATTTATTACGGCTACGATTAAATCCGAATTTAATCGGACGGTCGTGATTAGCGCCGAGATCGCGGAGGAAGATTTCGGCGGTTTGTGGCCATCGCCACATCGGATGACGCGTGGCGAAATTCCGTTGGATTGTGGAATCTCCGGAGATTTTGGCACCGAATCTGGATTTGACATGTGTCGACATTTTGGCCATGTCGTACAATGTCCGTACATAAAGTACACCGGCAGCTGTACTTTTGCGTACGGAACTCAATTTTGATCGGTTCCGTACATCAGTATATAGAGTGTGTGAGAGAGATAGGACTTAGAAAAATTAGAAGACAGGACCCCCTCTCCCAGAGAGCTTCTGTACAAAAGGTGAACTTTGACCCTCCATAACTTACTGCTCAGGGGAGCAAATTCAGAGATTCTTTTTGCTACCGACTCAGGGGAGTCTTGCCTTTACAGGGGTGGAGGTGGTCAGGCTTTTTGTCTGCCAGGGTGGCAGTTATTTTTGCTGGAACACAAAGGGGTCAGGATTATCCTAGAGGCTTCTTGGAAGCTGTCTACTCTGAGGACTTATGGAGGTCTCAGAGTTTCAATCAGATGCCGTATCGCCGTCCAATTCTGCGCTGATTTCACATTGTGTCGTACGTGAATGTGATACGTTCTTGGATTTGTTTGTACCTTGCGCTGTAAACGCGGTTATAAACGTGTCACGTCACATGTACGTCAATTGGTATATGATCGGAGTAAAAATACTCGCCGACGCGGCACGGCATGACAACTGTCGTGCATGACCATACGACCGTGAGTGGCTTGCATCCACGACAACTTGGGTCGCTGATATACCCCAAAATCTAGATAACCATTACATGTATACAGTATTCATGACCACAACTGGAGTACAAAGAATATATACCGCAAGAAATGATTAATGAATCTGCTTGAAAAAGCAAAGCATACTAAGCACGTGGACTACGCAAAAATAAAAAGACAAAGCAAGGTCAAGTAAATAAGGATGGAATTTCCCCCCCCCACCAGCTCCTTAGCCTACATGGGAGTAGGTAAGGACAGCTGGTAGGTCGCGACATCCGTGGCAAAACCATTGTCCAGCCGGAATAGTATGCAGAGGTGGAACCTAACACTCCATATGGAAGCCTAGATTGCAATAGTCACAAAGAAACATTGTTGTTTCTCCATCAGATCGCCGACAAAACTGACACTCCGTGGCCTCGGTAATTAGCATTCTCCATGGGTCCATGCTGTGAGAAAGATCGGTTTGGTAGCAAGGGGCACAATTTTTCGAATGGTCTCGCAAAGTTCGCCCTTCGGCCCCTTGTTGGCTCAATAAACCATTGGAGTCAATTTCAGTAATCCTGAATATGTGAGCTGAAACACCAGTGTCGAGTGTGTCAAATTTTTGCCGTCGCAAATAAACGTAATCTCCCACTCGGAAGGGTTATTGTTGTGGCTGGTAGTTACCACTGCAAGTCGTTGCAAATCGTAAAGAGTCGTGATGTTGGGCAACCTGCAAGTTTTCAAAAGCCTTGGCCATTTTCCTAGCAAAAAGCAACGTTCCGTTGGTCAGTTCCTCCAGAAAAAGAGAATCAGACATAAGAGGCAAAGGTAAGCTAACAACTTTCTGTACATTTCTAACTAGTACTGGGATTCGACCAAACAACACGTAATATAAGCTGAAATTTGCTAAACTAGCCTGTACAGATATCCGTTAACCCATGGTTATATATCCCAATGATTCATCCCACAAATTAATCTGTTTTTCTAAACAATCTTTACGCAAAGCCCGCTTAAATGTTGGTACAGCTCTCTATGGCAAACTGTCTGCTTGAGGATGATCACGACTCGTGCAATTTTGTGTCCTCCAATTGTATTTAGTGAGATAGTGGAAGGGTCAAATATTATCCTAGAGTCTTTACATATACTGCTCATTTTGTGGGTCAATGGAGACCACAAAATTTCATTGTGGCAATAGAAGTGAGGGGTGTCTCCTTCCCTTTCCCCTTTTCGGAAACATTGATGTCCCCATCATCTGCCTCCTCCGCTGAGGCAGCCGTTGATGTAGGAAACCTTACTCCTCCAAATCAAAGTGGAGTTTTTGAAGGTGGTCGTTTCATTTGTCCACTAACGATACCTAAATATCGTTTTCGCACAAAGCTCTCATCATCATGGCTTCCTAATAGATGAACCCAGATCCATTGAAGGTGGGCACCCTAGAGAGTGGGCCCATAACCTGCAATTCTGTGTCCTCCATTGGACCACAGAATACAGGAAGCCTCTAGATAGTATTTAACTAACCCACTTCAATACAAAACAACTGCTGTCCAGGAAGGCAAAATGATAGTTTGACTCCTAACTTGTGCAACCTGGACTCCCTTGAGTCTGTAGCAAAAAGAATCATTGAAAACGGCCAACCAGCCGATAAGTTATGGGTCGGCAAAAATGCCAAGTTTTATACAAACTCTCAAAGGGAGAGAGGTACCTAACTACCAAATTCACTAAGTCTTTAATCCCTCTCACAACTCCTATCTATTGAAGTACGAACCTATCAGATCACTGTAGGGTACAAGAAAGTACTATGGCAGATGTACTTTATGTACGGCCTATGTACATCAACGCCATTGAGTGGACGCGTGTCCATTTTTAACTTGTCCTTATGTTCGCTAGAATTCCTACGACCAAATGTCATCCCTCCGCGTGGCGCCACGTCATGCCACGTCCACAAACGCCAAAGTGACCATTCCGCGATCGCGATAGTGATATGCACCGTCGGACATTAAATGTCCGCCGTCAAAACAAATGTCCGATTCATTTGTTTTCGTGCGAGATAATGTTTGCACTATATAACATTGGTTCTATGTTCATGTGTTCGTCACCCCGTTAATTAGAATCATGGTTTTAACAGTTCTATATAATTATCAAACATAATGTATCCTAACAGACTTCTACGACAGACTGGTTAGAGCTACCGGCTACGCCGCGCTCTGCCGGTCAGAGGTTTGAGTCCTGCCGGACTCAACCTTTTGTTGTGAGTGACATAAGTCACCCTTTAGCCCTGCCTGCTTAAGTAAGGACAGCCATGGCTCAACCACCCTCTCTATCCCTCAGTGACTACAAAAAGTATGGTGGGTAGAGAGAGGAGGTTGAGGCAGGCTGTCCGCCTTTTTCCTTTTTCTATTTGTACTAAATTTAGACCTAGAAAATACCATATAAAACTAATAATTTCAACACTCCCCTTATTTTCTAGTCGAATTTTAATTACAATTTTAATCCACACTTTTCTCTGCAATATTTTAACTTGGGAGAAGGCACAAGTTTTGTCATCATATCAGCTATCATTTCCCCATTAGATCTTTATACAAGATTCACAATCTTCTTCTCAATTTTTTCTCTTACAAAACTTAATCTTATGTCCATATGTTTAGCTTTAAAATGATGTTTCGGATTAGTTGCAATTGCAATGACAGCTTGATTATCACAAAACACTTTATGCACTCCCTCTTTCATATACCCTAGTTCTTACAGCAAAGACTTGACCCACATAAACTCTTTCACAGCAGAACAAGAGGCCATGAACTCAGCCTCCATAAAAGACTGAGCAACCAATTTTTGTTGCTTACTACTCCAACAGCAAGCACCTTCCACAACATACAACACATACCCAGAAGTGCATCTTCTCATAGTTGCATCCCCATAACTGGCATCACTCCAAGTAGTTGATGTCAGTGTGATCCCCTCCCAAATGCAACCATAACTCTTTGGTTCCCACCAGATATCTCATGACTCTCTTGGTTGCTTCCCAGTCTCTCTTCCTAGGATTGTTAAGACTCCTACTGAGTACACCAACTGCTGCCGCTATGTCTGGCCTGGTACAGTTCATAAAATAAATTAAACCTCCTACAACCTGTCTATAAGGAATAGAATTAATAAACTCTCTTTCCTCTAGACTCATCTGATCATCTAAGGTCATCACTCCTCCTTCTATACTCCCATCACTTACTTTTTTCAAGTCCATGGGAGTGGTACAACTGTTAGCGTTTCCCATCTGGAATTTCTCAAGCATAATACCTATTGCTTCTTAATAGTAAGTCTAATAATATTCTTCCCCTATCTCTCTCCATTTGTATCCCCAAAACATATCTTGCTTTCCCTAAATCCTTCATATCAAGTCTGCTTCTAAGATCTTTCTTTAACTTATAGAATTTTTCCAAAGATTTACTCAACACAAGCACATCATCCACATAAATTGCAATAAAAATGACACCATTCTCATCTTCAAACATATAGATAGAATGGTCAGAGCCTATCCGGATGTATCCCAAACCAGAGAGAAACTCATCTAGTTTTTCATTCCACTGTCGGAGAGCCTGCTTCAGTCCATATAAGAACTATATGAGCCTGCAGACTTTGCTCTCTTCTCCTTCTTCCACGAACCCCTCGGGTTGCCTCATGAAAATTTCTTCCTCTAACTCACCATTAAAAAAAACAGTCTTAATGTCCATTTGGTGTATTTCCATGTCTTCCGCTGTTGCCAGGTTGAAAAGAATCCTTACTGATGGGAACCGAACAACTGGAGCAAAGGTCTCCTTATAGTCTATCCCCTCCTTTTGGGTGAACCCTTTCGTTACCAATCGAGCCTTAAATCTGTCAATGGTATTATCTGGGTTAAGTTTTAATTTAAATGCCCATTTACACCCAATAGGTTTTCTGTTTGGAGGACAATCCGCTAGTTCCCAAGTATTTGCTTCCATGATAGAGGCCATCTCATCATTTATGGCTCTAATCCATCTTTCTATCTCCGGACTATTCACTGTCTCCGAGTAAGAGTGAGGCTCATCTCGGTGAGATAGCTTAGTTACCTTATGAGTAGCGTATTTTTTGTGTATCTTTTTGCTGCTCTTTCTCCCTCCCTTAAACTCCGAAGCTGGGAAGGATGGAAGTTTTGGATTTCTCCTCACTGTCTCATCGACTCCCCTGTCCATAGAAGTCGGTTCTGGTCCCACGTCTTTTATCTCCTCGAAGTCCATAGGGGTATGTGAGATTTCTGGTGAGTCTTCTGTATCTCGGATCTTCGTGAATCTGCAATCACGGTTTCACTTATGTCCCTTTTGGGAATGACCGAGTTCTCCTCACTTTCGGACTCAAATCTGCTTCTTATGTTTTTTGTATATTTGAAGGGGTCAAATGACTTCCCTTCATCTGTGACATCTAAGTGTTTGACCAGAATGGTATCTTTCTTTGCTAAGTCATAGACTCTATATCCCTTGACAGCCTCATCATATCCCATAAAGTATCCAGGTTTTCCCTTAGCATCTAGTTTCCAGTTTTTCCTATCCGTGTCAAGACTGTAAACTTGGCTACTGAATACTTTAAGGTGCGAGATATATGGTTTTGTTCCAAACAATCTCTCATAAGGTGTCACTCCCTTTACAACTGAGGTAAGGACTCTTTTTTTAATGTTGTTGGCACAGATCATTGCTTTTGCCCAAAATCTCTTTCCTACTTTCTTGTCAGCCAACATACTGCATGAACTATCTCCTAGTGTTCGGTTCTACCTCTCACCTACCCTATTTTGTTCCGGGTTATATGGTACGATTTTCTGGTGCTTAACTCCCTCATCTCTCAAGTATTCTTCAAACTGGTTAGAGGTATATTCCACCCCATTATCACCCCTTATCCTCTTAATGGGGGTTTCATGCAACTTCTCACTCCAGGCTTTATATTATTTGAAGTAAGTTAATGCTTCAGACTTTGTTTTTAGAAAGTAGATGTAGAAACTAATGGTTTTTAAGTATTTTCTAGGTCTGAAAAGAAATAAAGAAGCCGAGGCAGTCTATCCCTAACTTCTCTCTCTAACTCTCAAACTTGTCGCAGTCACTGAGAAATTGGAGAGGAAGCTAGAGCCATGGCTACCTTGGCTATCCTGAGGTTTACGAGAAATTTTTATTAGTTAGGGTTTATTTATTTAAAATGTATGTGCCGGCGACAGGAATTGATCCTTGAACCTACCGGTCGGGAGACAGGAAATAGCCGGTAGCCTTAGCCGTTAAGTCTAGAATTAATGTTACGTAGTATATAGTTTGATAATTAATTAAATATGTATACGTACGATTATTCATTTAACTATAATAGATTACGGGATACATAGATCC
The DNA here is from genome assembly GCA_037447655.1 of Zygnema cylindricum. Taxonomy (NCBI): domain Eukaryota; kingdom Viridiplantae; phylum Streptophyta; class Zygnematophyceae; order Zygnematales; family Zygnemataceae; genus Zygnema; species Zygnema cylindricum. The sequence goes on along the minus strand of JBBHKE010002645.1, from coordinate 19,011 downwards.
GGTAATACATAAAGTACGGATTACGGTACGGACTAAAAATCAATACCGCGCATTTGTTTCGTAAGTGAAACAAATACCGCACATGTATTTATGACGGCTACGATTAAATTATATTCTAATCGGACGGGCGCAATTAGCGCCGAGATCGTGGAGGAAGATTTCGGCGGTTTGTGGCCATCGCCACATCGGATGACGCGTGGCGAAATTTGCAATTCTGTGTCCTCCATTGGACTACAGAATACAGGAAGCCTCTAGATAGTATTTAACTAACCCACTTTAAGCCACAACCACTTCTGCCTCAGAAGGCAAACTGACAATTTGACTGCACCCTTGTGTAGCCCTGGACTCCCCTGAGTCCGTAGCAAAAAGAATCACTGAAACGGCCAACCAAGCGATAAGTTATGAGGCAGTAAAAATGCCAATCTGTACAAACTCTCAAAGGGAGAGGTGACTACCTACCAATATTTTCTAAGTCCTGATTCTCTCTAATAACTTCTATCTACTGAAGTACGGACCAATCAGATCACTGTACCGTACAAAAAGGTACTACTGTCGGTGTACCTTTTGTACGGCCTATGTACGACAAGGCTATTGAGTGGACGCGTGTCCGCTTTTCACTCGTCCGTACGTTCCTCGGAATTCCTATGACCGAATGTCATCTCTCCACGTGGCTCCAGGTCATGCCACGTCACAAAACGACAAAGTGACCACTCCGAGATTTCGGCGATGATGTGCGCCGTTGGATTTTATGCGAAACGCAATCTTAGCCGTAATAAATACTTGCTCGGCATTTGTTTCGATGTCAAAATATAATGCATGGTATCCGTTTTGAATTAGCATCGTACGACGTACTTTATAAAACTGAATCTATGTACGCCGTATACATTTCTAGTTAAATGAATTTTATCCACTCAAACTATATACATATCTATCACACACCATAGCACTTAGCATTGGTCCTCGTCTATTAGGATAAAGCTGACCGCTACCGGTCAACTTGACGAACCGTAGGTACCAGGATCAAATCTCTGGTCCGTCAAGTATATTTTTAGTAACCTTCTAAAAATAGCTGTCTGTTGAACTAAGGCAGCCATGGATCAACCTCTCTCTATAACCTTCAGTAACTACAACAAGTATGGGGGCTAGAGAGCGGAGGTGGAGGCATGTTGTCCGTCCTTTTTCTTTTCCTTTTATAAAAACCTATTTAAACCTAGAAAATACTCTATAAATATATAAATTTCAACACTCCCCTTATTTTCTAGTCTAATTTTAATTTTTCTTTCAACCCGCATTTTTCCCGAAAATATTTTAGTTTAGGAGAGGGCACAGGTTTGGTCTTAATGTCAGCCACCATTTCTTCATCAGGTCTATACACAAGATTTACAATTTTATTTTCAATTTTTTCTCTTACGAAGCTTAATCTTATGTCCATATGTTTTGCTTTGAAATGGTGTTTTGGATTGGCTGCAATTGCAATTGCAGCTTGATTATCGCAAAATATTTCATGCACTCCCTCCTTCATAAATCTCAGTTCTTGTAACAATGATTTTACCCACATTAGTTCATTTACAGCAGAACAAGAGGCCATATACTCAGCCTCCATAGGTTACTGAGCAACCACCTTTTGTTGCTTACTGCTCCAACAGCAAGCACCTTCCCCCACATACAAAACATATCCAGAAGTACATCTTCTCATAGTTGCATCCCCATAACTGGAATCACTCCAAGTGGTGATATCAGTGTGCTCCCCTCCCAAATGCAACCATAATTCTCTGGTTCGAACCAGATATCTCATGACTCTCTTGGCTGCCTCCCAGTCTCTCTTCCTAGGATCATTAAGACTCCTACTGAGTACTCCAACTGCTGCCCCTATATCTTGCCTGGTACAGTTTATAAAATAAATTAAACTTCCTACGACCTGTCTATAAGGGATACACTTCATGAACTCTCTCTCCTTTGGACTCATCTGATCGTCTAAGATCATCACTCCTCCTTCTACACTCCCATCACTTACTTTTTTCAAGTTCATGGGAGTGGTACAACTGTTAGCATTTTACATCTGGAATTTATCAAACATATTACCTATTGCTTCTTTCTAAGTAAGTCTGATAATCTTCTTCCCCCTATCTCTCTCCATATGGATCCCCAAAATATATTTTGCCTCCCCTAAATCCTTCATATCAAATCTGCCCCTAAGATATTTCTTTAGCCTATTGATATTCTCCAAAGACTTACTTAACACAAGTAGATCATCCACATAAATTGCAATAAAAATGACACCATTCTCATCTTCAAACATATAGATAGAATGGTCATAGCTAATCCGAATGTATCCCAGATCGGTGAGAAACTCATCTAGTTTCTTATTCTACTGTCGGGGAGCCTGTTTGAGTCCATATAAAGACTTTATGAGCCTGCAGACTTTGCTCTCTTCTCTTTCTTCCACAAACCCCTCGGGTTGCCTCATAAAAATTTCTTCCTCTAACTCACCATTAAGAAAAGCACTCTTAATGTCCATCTGGTGTATTTCCATGTCTTCCGCTGCGGCCAGACTAAGGAGAATCCTTACCGATGGGAACCGAACAACTGGAGCAAAGGTCTCCTCATAGTCAATCCCCTCTTTTTGGGTGAACCCCTTCGCTACCAATCGAGCCTTATACCTCTCAATTGTTATTTTCTGGGTTCAGTTTTAGTTTAAATACCCATTAACATCCAATAAGTTTTCGGTCTGGAGGGCAATCCGCTAGTTCCCAAGTATTTGCTTCCATGATAGAATCCATCTCATCATTTATGGCTCTAATCCATCTTTCTTTCTCTAGACTATTCACTGCCTCTAAGTAAGACTGAGGCTCATCTAATGAGATAGCTTAGTTACCTTATGGGCAGCTTGTTTTTCATGTATCCTTTGCTGCTCCTCCTTCCTCCCTCAAACTCCGAAGCAAGAATGGATGGAAGTCTTAGATTTCTTCTCATTGTCTCATCGGCTCCCCTGTCCATGGAAACCGGTTCTTGTCCCGCTTCTTCTATCTCCTCGAAGTCCATAGGAGTATGTGAGGTTTTCGGTGAGTCTTTTGTATCTTAGATCTCCCCTGAATCTGTAATCACGCTTTCACTCATGTCCCTTTCGGGAACGACCAAGTTCTCCTCACTTTCGGACTCAAATCAGATCCTTATCTTCTTTGTATATTTGAAGGGGTCAAATGACTTCCCTTCATCCATGACAACTAAGTGATTGACCAGAATGATATCTTTCTTTGCTAAGTCATAGACTCTATATCCCTTAACATCCTCATCATATCCCACAAAGTATCCATGTTTTCCCTTAGCATCTAGTTTCTAGTTTTTCCTATCCGTGTCAAGACTGTAAACTTGGCAACCAAATACTTTAAGGTGTGAGATATCTGGTTTCCTTCCAACCCATATCTTTTAAGGTGTCACTCCCTTTACAGCTGAGGTAAGGACTCTATTCTTGATGTAGTTGGCACAGTTCATTGCTTCTGCCCAAAATCTCTTTCTTATTTTCTTGTCAGCCAACATACTGCGTACACTATCTCCTAGTGTTCGATTCAGCCTCTCAGCTATCCCATTTTGTTCCGCGTTATATGGTACAGTTTTCTGGTGCTGCACTCCCTCATCTCTCAGATATTCCTCAAACTCGTTAGAGGTATATTCCCCCCCATTATCACTCATTATCCTCTTAATGGGGGTTTCATGCAACTTTTCACTCCAAGCTTTATATTCTTTGAAGTAAGTTGATGCTTCAGATTTTGTTTTCACAAAGTAGACTCTAGAGTATCTAGACCAGTCATCAGTTACTGTCATCATAAACCTCTTTCCTCCAACCAAAGGTACTTTTCCAGGTCCCCAAATATCTGTGTGGACCAAATCTAACACACTCTCACCTCTATATATCGTGGCTTTGGGAAAGGGAAGTTTATGAGCCTTACCTTGAGCACAACCACTACAACCATCCATCATTTCATTATCCCCAAACTGAATGCCATCTACTACCCCAACTTTTTTCATTTCCCTTAACCTATCAAAATGCACATGCCCCAACCGCTTATGCCAAATCATCATCTTAGGAACACCAACATAGTAAGCATTCTTCTTTTCATTACTCAGATTAAGCCTAAACATTCCTTGGCTACCCTTATCTGCTGTGAAGTAAATTTCATCCCCATACTTAGCTGTAAAGACTCCCTTTCTAGTTAAGGTATCAAACTCATTGTCATCTAACACAGACGTAGAGACAAGATTTTTACTCAGCTAAGGAATGTAAAGTACATCTGAGAATGTAAGTATAGAAGTCTTACCCTCCACTAAGACTATCAAATCTACTGATCCCACAAGATCTGTAGTAACCACCCTCCCATCCCCATACTCTATCTCTACGGTAGGAATTTTTCTTAACTTAGTGAAGAGTTCTTTATCACGACACATATGCATGGATGCACCTGAGTCGATGATCCATCCTTCCTGTGGAGCTTCCCAGATTGCTCCAAGGGCACACTTCTGCCTCCGAGGAATCTCCTTCTCCTCCAGACTCTCGTAAAGAAGAATCTCCCCATCCTCCTCAGAGGACTCATCCTCGGTTTCTCCTGACACTTTTGTAACCACAAGTGCCTTTTTCTTCCCTCCGGAAGACCCCCTCCACGGTTCTCTTGGAGCCTCAGCTCTGATAGCTTGACACAATCTGCGATAAAGTGTCCCTACTTTTTGCAATAATGACAAAGACCCTTTGGGGGCCTCTGTCCTCTAGAATGATCTTTTTCCCCTCTATAAGGTTTCTTCGGGTCCTTCCCCCATCGGTCCCCTCTTGCTGCTAGAGCTTGAATGCTCTTTCCTCCTCTCCTAATCTCCATTGTGTTTTCCTGCACAAGTATCATCATGACTACTGTGTTCCATTTCCATGAACTATCAGGCAATCCCTGTACTCGGTACACTATGTTTTCGAACTCATCTGGTAATTTCATGATAAGGGTGTTAACTTTCATTTTCATTGTACTTGTCCACCCGGCACTTTCCATTTCCATATACAAAGGAGAAAGATCATTACAGTAATCTTACATCTTTCCTCCTTTGTAAGTGTAACTCAATAGCTTTTGCTCAGCCAACTGGAGCTCCTGAATAGTTCCAGCTCTATAAATCTCCACCACACTCTCCCACAACTCCTCGGCCTTGTAAATGTGAAGATGAGAGTGGCCAAACCTTGAGTGAGGTGCCTCAGAATGAAGTTCTTGGCAGCCATGTTTACATCCTCCCACATTTGAGTATCGTTCTCCACGGTCTTCACGGTCGCTGCTCCCGATACTATGGCAATAGGAGTGAGGGGTGTCTCCTTCCCTTTTTCCTTTTCGGACACACTCCTGTCCCCATCATCTGCCTCCTCCGCTGTGGCAGCCGTTGTTGCAGAAAAACCTTACTCCCCCAAATCCTTGTGGAGTTCCCGAAGGTGGACGTTTCACTTGTCCACTGACGATACCCCAGAATCTTTTTTCACACAAAGCTCCCATCATCATGGCTTCCCAATAGATGAAACTAGATCCATTGAAGGTGGGCACCTTAGAGGGTGGGCCCATAACCTGCAATTGTGTGTCCTCCATTGTACTATAGAATAAAGGAAGCCTTTAGATAGTATTTAACAAACCCACTTTAAGCCACGACCACTTCTGCCCAAGAAGACAAACTGACAATTTTACAGCACCACTGTGTAGCTTGGACTCCCCTGAGTCTGTAGCAAAAAGATTCACTAAAAACGGCCAACCCGCCGATAAGTTATGAGGCAGTAAAAATGCCAATTTGTACAAACTCTTAAAGGGAGAGGTGACTACCTACCAAAAATTTCTAAGTCCTGATTCTCTCTAATAACTCCTATCTAATGAAGTACGGACCAATCAGATTACTGTATTGTACACAAAAAGTACTACTGCCGATGTACCTTTTGTACGGCCTATGTACGACAAGGCTATTAAGTGGACGCGTGTCTGCTTTTCACTCGTCTGTACGTTCCTCGGAATTCCTATGACCGAATGTCATCTCTCCACGTGGCTCCAGGTCATGCCACGTCAAAAAACGCCAAAGTGCCACTCCGGGATTTTGGCGATGATGTGCACTGTGGATGTTATGCGAAACGCAGTCTTAGCCGCAATAAATACTTGCGCGACATTTGTTCCGATGTCGAAAACAAAATACGTGGTATCCGTTTTGAATTAGCGTCGTACCACGTACTTTATATAACAGAATCTATGTACGCCGTATACAGTTCTAGTTAAATGAATTTTAGCCACTTGAACTAAATATATATCTATCACATACCATAGCCCTTAGCATTGTTCCTAGTCTATTAGGATAAAGCTGACCGTTATCGGTCAACTTGACGAACCGCAGGTACCGAGATCAAATCTCTGGTCCGTTAAGTATATTTTTAGTAACCTACTAAAAATAGCTGTTTGTTGAACTAAGGCAGCCATGGATCAACCTCTCTCTCTTACCTTCAGTGACTACAACAAGTATGTCACTACAACAAGTATGGGGGCTACAGAGCGGAGGTGGAGGCAGGCTGTCCGTCCTTTTTCTTTTCCTTTTATAAAAACATATTTAAACCTAGAAAATACTCTAGAAATCTATAAATTTCAACAAAATTACGTTGGATCTGGAATCTCCGAAGATTATGGCACCGAATCTTAATATACCATGTGTCGACATTTAGGCCATGTCGTACAATGTCCGTACCTAAAGTACACCTGCAGCTGTACTTTTGCGTACGAAACTCAATTCTGATTGGTTCCGTACATCAATAGATAGAGTCTGTGAGAGAGATAGGACTTAGAAAAAATTAGAAGATAGGAGCCTCTCTTCAGAGAGCTTCTGTACAAAAGGTCAACTTTGACCCTCCATAACTTACTGCTCAGGGGAGCAAATTCAGAGATTCTTTTTGCTATCGACTCAGGGGAGTCTTGCCTTCAAAAGGGTGCAGGTGGTCAGGGTTTTTTTCTGCCAGGGTGGCAGTTATTTTTGCTGAAACACAAATGGGTCAGGATTATCCTAGAGGCTTCTTGGAAGCTGTCTACTCTGAGGACTTATGGAGGTCTCAGAGTTTCAGGTTATGGGCCCACCCTCTAGGGTACCAATCTTTAATGGAACTGGCTTCATATACTGGGAAAGTATGATGATAGGAGCTCTATGCGAAAAAAGGTTTTGGGGGATAGTGAGTGGACGGTTGGGGCGTCCATCAAGTCTTCGAATTCCTTCGGGTTTGGAGGAACCTGATTCACCAAGAAAGAGGATCCACCTTCAACGGAGGAGAACAAAAGAAGGAGAGGTGGTGGACAAAAGAAAGGAGAAGGAGACGACCACACCAATAGCAACTGGTTCGACATTCATGTCACCTATTCCGAGGAACGGGGAGAATGATACTGAAACCTGGGACTTCAACAATATGGCGGCAAAGCACTTCATCCTACGCCATCTCACTCAAGGACTTGCATGTCCTCATTTGCTGGTAGAAAGGGCATCCGATCTTTGGATGGCTCTCATAAAGATGTACCGAAGTGGTACGATTCAGCAACAACAGTTGGCTGATCAGAAAGTTAAGGAGTATCTATACAAAGGGGGAAATATGTTGGATTTTTGCAATGAGCTTGCTACACTCTTCATGGAGCTAGAGAGTGCGGGAAACGATTTTAGTGAAAAAGAAAAGGTTACTGTTTACTGATGAAGTTACCTGATGAGTTCGTGAACATAGTTTACCGTGTGCAGGACTTGCCTGACTCAAGGTGGATATGGAACTCAGTGGTAGGGATGATTCTCGTTTGGGAGAATACGATTGAGATCCAAAGGGGAAGAAAGAGTGGCCAAACCTTCGCAACTGCGACCGATTGGAGGAACAAGGATTCTCAGAAACCGGGTGGAAACTATAGGGGGAGCGAGCAGAAAAATCAAGGGCTCCTAAAGGTTTATGTCATTTTTGTAAGAAACCTGGGCATTATATGGCAGAGTGCAGTAAGCTAAGCTAGCTTCGGTTAAAGGAGGGGAAGACCGGTGGTACCCCAAGAGGAAAGAAAAAGGCCCTTGTAACACAGGTACATGAGGCGGATTCCGAGGACGAGGACGATGAGCTCCTTTTAGATGAGGAATTGGAGGCGAAAAAAGAGGTCAAAATTCCACGAAGGCAGAAATGTGCTTACGGTGGATTGATAAGTGAAGAAGGCTGGATTGTAGATTCAGGTGCCTCCATGCACATGTGTAAGGATAGGCACTTGTTCACTAAGATAAGAAATATTCCCACCGTAGAGATAGTGTACGGGGATGGGAGGAAAGTCACCACTTCTCTTGTAGGATCGGTAGATCTGAAAGTGTTAGTAGAAGGAAAGACATCAATAGTAACATTCGCCGATGTATTGTTTATTCCGGAGCTGAACAAAAACCTCATCTCTACATCTGTATTAGTGATAAGGATTTTATTTACTAGCACTAAGGAAGGAGTCTTTACTGCTAGTTTTGAGGAGGAAGTCTATTTCATTGTTGAGAAAGGTAGCCATGGGATGTTAAGGCTGATATTAAGTAATGAAATGAAGAAACTTTATTATGCTGGTGTTCATGATATTATAATGTGGCATACGAGGCTTGGGCATGTAAATCTAGATAAGTTAAGGGAGATGAAAAAGATGGGAGTGGTGGAAGGGATTCAGTTCAGTGAGAGTGATAATATAAGTGATTATAGTTAGTGTGCTCAAGGTAAAGCACACAGATTACTCTTTACTAAAACAACCACCTATAAGGGAGAAAAAATTCTAGATCTAGTACACACAGATATTTGTGGACCGGCTAAAGTGCCCTCACCGGGGGGGAAGAGATTTATGATGACTATCACTGATGATTGGTCTCGGTATTCCCGGGTGTATTTTTTGAAAAACAAGTCAGAAGCTCAGGATTGTTTTAGACAATATAAAGCATGGAGCGAAAAACTGCATGAAACTCCAATCAAGAGAGTAAGGAGTGACAATGGTGGAGAGTAGACTTCTAACCAGTTTGAGGATTTTCTGAGGGAAGATGGGGTTCAACACCAAAAGACAGTTCCACAAAATCCTGAACAGAATGGGGTAGCTGAGAGGTTTAATAGAACACTAAGTGATAGTGCTAGAAGTATGTTGTCAGATAAAAGGATAGGGAAAAGGTTTCGGGCAGAAGCAATGAACTGTGCTAATTACCTCAAGAATAGAGTTCTTACTTCAGCTATAAAAGATCAAACACCTTATGAGAGATGGACAGGCCGGGAAACTAGACATATCTCACTTAAAGGTTTTCGGCAGTCAAGTGTTCAGTCTAGATACTGATCGGTCCAATTGGAAGCTAGATCCTAAAGGAAAACCGGGATACTTAATTAGGATATGATGAAGATGTTAAAGGATATAGAGTTTATGATCTAAAAAGGGAAGATATAATCATAGTAAAACATCTAGTAGTTATGGATGAAGGAAAGTCTGTGGATCCCTTCAAATATACGAAGTCAGTAAAAATCAGATTTGAGTCAGAAAATTCCGATGACTTTGAGCTCCCTAACTATCCAGGTTTTTAGAGAAGATGACATTCTTGTAGGAACAAATCAGACAGAAAAGGACTCGGCTGTGGAAACTCCAGTGAGAACTCTACTCGAAGCGCAAGACGTGGTGGAAATTGATTCGGAATCAAGGGATAGGGGAGAAGCCGAGTTTGTTCGAAAGAATCCACGAGAACCATCTATTCCAGCCTCAGATTTTGAGGTGGGGAGGAGAAGTAATAAAAGACTGCAAGAAAAACAGGTTAATAACAAGGTAACTAAACTATCTCATCAAGATGAACCTCAAACTTATGGAGAGGCGATGACTTGTCCAGAAAGAAACCGGTGGAAGACAGCCATCAATGAGGAGATGGCTTCAATCATGGCAGCCGGTACTTGGGAGCTGGTGGAATGTCCACCTAACCGAAAACCAATCGGTTGTAAGTGGGTTTTCAAACTAAAACTGAACCCAGATAACACAATCGAGCGCTACAAGGCCAGATTAGTGGCAAAGGGATTTACACAAAAGGAAGGAATTGACTACGAGGAAACCTTTGCCCCGGTGGTAAAAATTCCCTCCGTCCGCATACTTCTCAGTTTAGCAAGCGGCGGAAGACATGGAAGTGCATCAGATGGATGTAGAAACTAATGGTTTTATTAGTATTTTCTAGGTCTAAATAGAAATATAGAAAGAAGCCGAGGCAGTCTACCTCTAACTTCTCTCTCCAAATCTCAAACTTGTCGCAGTCACTGAGAAATTGGAGAGGAAGCTAGAGCCATGGCTACCTTGGCTATCCTGAGGTTTACGGGAATTTATATTAGGGTTTATTTATTTATTTAAAAGGTATGTGCCGGCGGCAGGATTTGATCCTTGTACCTACCGGCAGGCAGACAGGAAATAGCCGGTAGCCTTAGCCGTTAAGTCTACCCGTAGTATTATGTAATATGTAGTTCGATATTTTTTTAAATGATTATACGTGCGATAAATCATTTAACAGAAATGAATTACGGGATACATAGATCCAATAATATATAATGTACGAATTACGGTACAGACAAAAATCAATACCGCGCATTTTTTTCGTAAGTGAAACAAATACCGCGCATGTATTTATTACGGCTACGATTAAATCCGAATTTAATCGTACGGCCAAGATTAGCGCCGAGATCGCGGAGGAAGATTTCGGCGGTTTGTGGCCATCGCCACATCGGATGACGCGTGGCGAAATTACATTGGATCGTGGAATATCCGGAGATTATGGCACCAAATCCTGATATGACATGTGTCGACATTTGGGCCATGTCGTACAATGTCCGTACCTAGAGTACACCGGCAGCTGTACTTTTGCGTACGGAACTCTATTCTGATTGGTTTCGTACATCTGTAGATAGATTCTGTGAGAGAGATAGGACTTAGAAAAATTAGGAGATAGGACCCTCTCTCCCAGAGAGCTACTGTACAAAAAGTCAACTCTGACCCTCCATAACTTACTGCTCAGGGGAGCAAATTCAGAGATTCATTTTGCTATCGACTTAGGGGAGTCTTCTTTTCACAAGGGTGTAGGTGGTCAGGGTTTTTGTCTGCCAAGGTGGCAATTATTTTTGCTGAAACACAAAGGGGTCAGGATTATCCTAGAGGCTTCTTGGAAGCTATCTACTCTGAGGACTTATAAGGTCTCAGAGTTTCAGGTTATGGGCCCACCCTCTAGGGTACCAATCTTTAATGGAACTGGTTTCATATACGGGGAAAGTATGATGATAGGAGCTCTATGCGAAAAAACGTTTTGGGGGATAGAGAGTGGACGGTTGGGGCGTCCATCAAGTCTTGGAATTCCTCTAGGGTTTTGAGGAAGTAGATTCACTAGGAAAGAGGATCCACCTTCAACGGAGGAAACAAAGTAAGGGAGGTGGTGGACAAAAGAAAGGAGAAGAGGCGACCACACCAATAGCAACTGGTTCGGCATTCATGTCACCTATTTCGAGGAACGAGGAGAATGATACTGAAATCAGGGACTTCAACAATATGGCGGCAAAGCACTTTATCCTACGCCATCTCACTCAAGGACTTCCATACCCTCATTTGCAGGTAGAAAAGGCATCCGATCTTTGGATGGTTCTCATAGAGATGTACCGAAGTGGTACGATTCAGCAACAACAGTTGGCTGATGAGAAAGTTAAGGAGTATGTGTGCAAAGGGGGAAAGATGCTGGATTTTTGCAATGAGCTTGCTACACTCTTCATGGAGCTATAGAGTGCGGGAAAAGATTTTAGTGAAAAACAAAAGGTTAACTGTTTACTGATGAAGTTATCCGATGAGTTCGAGAACATAGTCAACCTTGTGTAGGACTTGCCAGACTCAAAGTGGATATGGAACTTAGTGGTAGGGATGATTCTCGTTCGGAAGAATATGATTAAGATCCGAAAGAGAGGAAAGAGTGGCCAAGCCTTAGCAACTGCGACCGATTGGAGGAACAAGGTTTCCTGGAAACCAGTCGGAAACTATGGGGGGAGGGAGCAGAAAAATCAGACCGACGAGTTCGAACCAAGGGCTCCCAAAGGTTTATGTCATTTTTTTATGAAACTTGGGCACTATATGGCAGAGTGCACTAAGCTAACCAAGCTTTGGTTAAAGGAGGGGCACACCATTGGTACCCCGAGAGGAAAGAAAAAGGCCCTTGTGACACAGGTACATGAGGCGGATTCCGAGGACGAGGACGATGAGCTCCTTTTAGATGAGGAGTTGGAGGCGAAAAACGAGGTCGAAATTCCACGAAGGCAGAAATGTGCTTACGGTGGATTGAAAGGTGAATCAAGTTGGATTGTAGATTTAGGTGCCTCCATTCACATGTGTAAAGATAGGCACCTGTTCACTAAGATAAGATATATTCCCAGTGTAGAGATAGAGTACGGTGATGGGAGGATAGTTACCACTACTCTTGTAGGATCGGTAGATTTCAAAGTGTTAGTAGAAGGAATGACATCCATAGTAACATTCTACGATGTATTGTTTATGCCGGAGCTGAACAAAAACCTCATCTCTACATCTGTATTAGATGATAAGGGTTTTTTTACTAGCACCAAGGAAGGAGTCTTTATTGCTAGTTTTGAGGAGGATGTCTATTTCATTGTTGAGAAAGGTAGCCATGGGATGTTTAGGCTTGTTTTAAGTAATGAAACGAAGAAACTCTATTATGCTGGTGTTCATGATATTATGATGTGGCAATAGGCTTGGGCATGTGAATCTAGACAAGTTAAGAGAGATGAAAAAGATGGGAGTGGTGGAAGGGATTAAGTTCAATGAGAGTGATAATATAAGGATTGTAGTGGATGTGCTCAAGGTTAATCACACAGATAACCCTTCCTAAAACAGCCACCTATAAGGGAGAAAAAATTCTAGATCTAGTACACACAGATATTTGGGGACCGGCTAAAGTGCCCTCACCGGGTGGGAAGAGATTTATGATGACTATCACTGATGATTGGTCTCGGTATTCCCGAGTGTATTTTTTGAAAAACAAGTCCGAAGCTCAAGATTGTTTTAGACAATATAAAGCATGGAGCGAAAAACTCCATGAAACTCCAATCAAGAGAATAAGGAGTGACAATGGTGGAGAGTATACTTCTACCAGTTTGAGGATTTTATGAAGGAAGATGGAGTCCAACACCAAAAGACAGTTCTAGAAAACTCGGAACAGAATGGGGTACCTGAAAAATTAAATAGAACACTAAGTGATAGTGCTAGAAGTATGTTGTCGGATAAAAAGATAGGAAAAAGGATTTGGGCCGAAACAATGAACTGTGCTAATTACCTCAAAAATTGAGTTTTTACTTTAGCGGTAAAAGGCCAAACACCTTATGAGAGATGGACCGGGCGGAAAAATCAGATATATCTCACTTAAAGATTTTTGGCAGTCAAGTGTTCAGTCTAGATACAGATCGGTCTAATTGGAAGCTATATTCTAAAGGAAAACCGGGGTACTTATTAGAGTATGATGAGGATGTAAAAGGATACAGAGTTTATGATATAAAAAGGGAAGATATAATCTTAGTAAAGCATCTAGTTGTTATGGATGAAAGAAAGTTTGTGGATCCCTTCAAGTATACTAAGTCAGTAAAAATCAGATTTGAGTCAAAAAATTCCAATGACTTTGAGCTTCCTAACTATCCTGGTTTCAGAGAAGATGACATTCTTACAGGTACAAATCAGACCGAGAAGGACTCGGCCGTGGAAATTCCAGTGACAACTCTACCCGAAGCGGAAAACATGGTGGAAATTGATTAAGATTCAAGGGACAAGGGAGAAGCTAAGATTGTTCGTAAAAACCCACGGGAACCATCTATTCCGGCCATAGATTTTGAGTGAGGAAGGAGAATTAGCAAAAGGTTGCAATAAAAATAGGTTAATAACAAGGTAGCAAAACTATCTCATCTGGATGAACCTTAGACTTATGGAGAGGCGATAAATTGTCCAGAAAGGAACTAGTGGAAGATAGCCATCAATGAGGAGATGGCCTCAATTATGGCAGCCGATACTTAGGAGTTGGTGGATTGTCCACCTAACCAAAAATCAATCGGTTGTAAGTGGGTACTTAAAATTAAATTTGAACCCAGATAACACCATTGAGCGCTACAAGGCCCGGTTAGTGGCTAAAGGATTAACATTGTAAGAGGGAATTGACTACGAGGAAACCTTTACCCCGGTGGTTAGATTTCCCTCCTTCCGCATACTTTTCAGTCTGGCTGCAGCCAAAGGCATGGCGGTGCACAAGATGGACATCAAGACAGCCTTTTTGCTTGGAGAATTGGAAGAGGAGATCTTCATGCAACAACCCGAAAGATTTGTGGAGGAAGGAGAGGAGAGTAAGGTATGCCGGCTTATTAAATCTCTTTATGGTTTGAAACAGGCGTCGCATTAGTTGAATAAGAAGCTTGATGAGTTTCTTACTGGTCTAGGATATATCTGGATCAGCTCAGATCACTCAATCTATGTTTTTGAAGATGAGGAAGGTGTTATATTTATTGCAATTTATGTTGATGATTTGCTTGTTTTAAGTAAATCAATGGAAAATATTAATAAACTGAAAATTGATCTTAAGGGGAGATTTGAAATGAACGATATGGGGGAAGCAAAATATATTTTGAGGATTCAAGAAGAAGGAGACCGAGAAAGAAAGATTATAAGATTGTCTGAAAAAGAAGCAATAGGGAACATGCTCGAAAAATTTCAGATGGATAAAGCTAATAGTTGTACAACTCCAATGAAGTTAAAGAAGGGAAGTGAGGGGAGTGAGGAAGAAGGAGTCATAGTCTTAGACGTGGAATTAAGTCCTAAAGAACAGAAGTTTATACAGACTATTCATTATAGGCAAGTAGTGGGAAACCTAATCTGTTTTATGAATTGTACCTGGTCGGATTTACCTGCAGCTGTAGGAGTACTGAGTAGAAGTCTAAATGCTCCAACTAAAAAAGATTGGGAGGCAGCTAAGAGAGTCTTGAAATATTTCATAGGAATTAGGGATCTATGGTTGGATTTGGGTGGGGAGAATAGTGACATCACTACTTGGAGTGATGTCAGTTATGGTGATGCTCCGATGAGGAGATGTACTTCTGGATATGTATTATATGTTGGTGATGGGGCTTGCTGTTGGAGTAGCAAACAGCAAAAGGTTATTGCTCAGTCCACCATGGAGGCTGAGTATATGGCCTCTTGCTCTGCTGTAAAAGAATTGATGTGGGTCAAGTCTTTGCCTTGGTGAGCTTGGTCACCTTAAGAGTGGTGTGCAGAAAATATTTGTGATAATCAAGCAGCAATCGCTATTTCTGCCAATCCTAAACATCATTTTAAAGCTAAACACATAGACATTAGACTCAGCTTTGTTAGAGAGAAAGTAGAAAATAAAATAATCAGTTTAGAGTACCGACTAGATAGTGAGATGGTAGCAGATATGATGACCAAACTTGTGCCTTCCCCTAAGCTAATTTTTTGCAATGAGAAGTGTGGTGTGAAATTAAAGATTGACTAGAAAATAAGAGGAGTGTAGAAATTAATGGTTTTTAAGTATTTTCTAGGTCTGAATAAAAATATAGAAGCCGAGGCAGTCTACCTCTAACTTCTCTCTCTAACTCTCAAACTTGTCGCAATCACTGTGAAATTGGAGAGGAAGCTAGAGCCATGGCTACCTAGGCTATCCTCAAGTTTACGGGAAATTTATATTAATCTAGGGATTAATTTCTAAAAGATATGTGCCGGCGACAGGATTTGATCCCGAAACCTGTCGGCCGTCAGATTGTAGATAGCCGGTAGCCTTAGCCGTTAAGTCTAGAAGTAGTGTTACGTAGTATATAGTACGATAATTATTTAAACATGTACACGTAAGATAAGTCATTTAACTATAACTGTTAACGGGGTACATAGATATGGTAGTATAAAAGTACGAATTGCAGTACGGATAAGAAATCAATACCGCGCATTATTTTCGTAAGCGAAACAAATACCGCGCATGTATTTATTACGGCTACGATCAAATGCAAGTTTAATCGGACGGCCGTAATTAGCGCCGAGATCGCGGAAGGAGAATTCGGCGGTTTGTGGGCATCGCCACATCGGATGACACGTGGCGAAGTAACATTGGAGCGCGGCATCTCCGAGGATTAAAGGAGCGAATCCGGACATACCACGTGTCGACATTTAAGGCATGTCGTACAGTGTCCGTACATAAAGTACACCGGCAGCTGTACTTTTGCGTACGGAACTGTAATATGATTGGTTCCGTACATCAGTAGATAGAGTCTGTGAGAGAGATAGGACTTAGACAAATTGGAAGATAGGACCCTCTCTCCCAGACAGCTTCTGTACAAAAGGTCAACTTTGACCCTCCATAACTTACTGCTCAAGGGAGCAAATTAAGAGATTCTTTTTGCTACCGACTCAGGGGAGTCTTGTCTTCACAGGGGTGAAGGTGGTCAGAGTTTTTCTCTGCCAAGGTGGCAGTTATTTTTGCTTAAACACAAAGGGGTCAGGATTATCCTAGAGGCTTCTTGGAAGCTGTCCACTCTGAGGACTTATGGAGGTCTCAGAGTTACATACTCGATTTAATCAAACATGTCATTATGTACATCGATGTCACATTAAATATCCCGATTTAATTTTTCAAAATCAAATAAAAAACAGCGGTATACCTGCTCGCTCGGCAAAATTGGTCACTCCAGCCAAAGGGATAGAGAAAGACAACCCTCCAAAAATTAGCAGGAGGGACCGAGAGAAAGCCGAGATGCAGGGTACCGTAGCGGCTATGATGAAGGAGCAGTTTGCCGCGCTTATGGTGCAGGTCAAACCGCAATTAACCGGAATGGCCCGAACTGTGGTCCATATGCCCTCTTTTGCTGGGCGATCCCTTCGGGAGTCAACTGTTCAATAGCGGGCAGCTTAGTTTAAAGGGACTCCAGATCATAATCGCGAGTCAAAATCCATTAACAAGCGTATTCCATTATCATTTTCCAAATATCCCAGCTCTACCATTCCAGAAACGACATCAAGCATCACCGCTGAAACATTAACAATTTTGGAGAGGAGCATACAAGGCACCTATAAGGTCAAAGAACTTTTGTCAATCATGTCCACCATGCACTGCGAGCCAGATAGCAAAGAGAAAACTGTAGATCTAACTCCTTAAGCAGCTGCGTTATAGGCATTACAAAACCATCGTTATGCGCTCTCCCTTCAAGCTATTGCTCTTGAAGAGAGTTCTAACCTCACTCCTCACATCAGTTTCTTAAATAACAAAGTGGGCGTGTTTACAATTAATGGGGTCGCTCTGGTATTACCTTTCATGGATACAGGCGCAAAAGCGATTATCATCGTTTCCGATTTTGCCATCAAAATAGGTTTTACCGCAGATAAGCTACAACCCACTACCACACGCCTGTTGACTTCTGCAGGTACCACAGAATCGGTCCTCGGTATTATAATATATTCAATGTGTTTTCAGTTTCAAAGTCAGTCACTGACCAATTTCGCAGAAATATTTGCTTACACCTTGGTCACCAAGTGTAGTGATTATGAATGCTTGGTCGGTTAAGACATTATTTTTCGAGGTGGGGGGGGGGTGGTTGATATGCATGATCAAACATTTTCGTATAGACCGAACAACTTTCCGAAACCCAAAATTTGCTTACCTCAAATCTTAGCCACGCAACCCATGCCTACTACAGCCCATTCAACACTTATTGTGCAAGCCTATGCCGCAGTTGGCATAGGTGCAGACATCCTTGAATCTCTAACATCGGACGAAATCTCACCAGATCCCTCAGGGTTACCGGAATTATTTAGTACACCCAGATTTATCATTGACTCTTCAGACCGGCTTTACTATTTTACTATACAAATTCTTTTATTTAGTATTCCGGATGCACCTCTTATTACGGTAGATCCTTCCTGGTTTTTGCCCATTAAATGGAAATTACAACCTCACCCGAATGGTCTCATTAACTTAGACCTTTTAGCAAGAATCAGTACTTCACTTCTCTTTTGCTTATGGAACAGGCTTCTTATTAAACATTATTATTTGGTAGATATTGATCCTTTGGCTAGACGCGCTCAGCTGCACAGACTGTGAACTCTTGCATGAACAATATCCACACCTTTTACCACAGTCTGCTTTTCACGACATGCATTTGGCTCTACCACAAGATATCCGCCTAATAGGAAATCACCATTTGTTGGAATTAGAACTAATCGATCTCTGTTTTTGCTAGATGGGAATGTCAAGGTATGTTTAGGGCCGAGAAAGGTTTAGGTCTCGCAGATCCACGTACTAAGTTGTTTTTTTAGGTGGTGCGTCTTATCCACTTCTTCCAAAAATTGAACAGTCCTTTTAGATACGTCTTGGAAAACGTCGCATCTTAAAATGACATGTGACCCACGGTTCTTACAGATTACAAACGCATTGAATCATTAATTGGACCACCACTAATTCATGCCACACGCCACGGTTCGCTAGCCCACCGGGTTCGTTCCAAATGGACTAACTGTAGAAATTAATGGTCTGTTTAAAGTATTTTCTATGTCTAAATAGAAATATAGAAAGAAGCCGAGGCAGTCTACCTCTAACTTCTCTCTCCAACTCTCAAACTTGTCGCACTCACTAAGAAATCGGAGAGGGAGCTAGAGCCATGGCTACCTATGCTATCCAGAGGTTTACGAGAAATATATATTAGTTAGGGGTTTATATACTAAAAGGATATGTGCCGGCCACAGGATTTGATCATGGTACCTGCCGAACGGCAAGCTGCCGGTAGCCGGTAGCCTTAACCGTTAGGTCTTTAGCTAGTGTTACGTACTATATGTAGAAATTAATGGTTTTAAGTATTTTCTAGGTCTAAATAGAAACAAAGAAGCCGAGGCAGTCTACCTCTAACTTCTCTCTCCAACTCTCAAACTTGTCGCAGTCACTGAGAAATTGGAGAGGAAG